>JBBCBC010000033.1:14221450-14734133 GCA_037126765.1 Stenogyne calaminthoides
TTAGTATTGAACATGATGAAGTGTCTATTCAAATAACTTAATCAATTTATCTCTAATCACTAATTGATCATGTATGTCACACTTAGCCACAAAGTCTAAGTTGGCGTGCATCGGCCGATGACTTTGATCCAATTAAGATGAGAAGATGGGTATTCTCTCTAAATCCACTTTGATGAATGAATCCTATTCTTGGCTCAACTACCACGCACATGCACTTCATGATGAACCCAATCCAAGCTATATCTACCCATGGAAGGGTGCAAGCGTCGGTCATGGTCAAAGTTTATCATCCCACACATGTCGTGCATATTGACCTCAAGTCAAAGGAGTATCACATCGCTCCCACTAACCGAGACACCCGTAGACACATATAGTGGAACTACATCTAACAGTTTCTCGGATGGGTATACCAATATCCTCTAAGGTATTTGTGCATCCATCATGAGATACCTAGTATCTCGTAGTAAGTGAGATCTTATTACACTCTCTAAGAGTATGATGCAGATCGCACACCAATCTCCATTGCATCATCAATATCTCATTCTTGATGATCCTTGATCGGGGCTATTTGAGAGTCATGCTTAAGTCATCTGAGTTCTCACAACCTCAATGACAACAATGACTCATGGGAACACTTGTATGAATAAATGCAAACAATCAAACATAATATTCAAACAAGTGTATTGCCATACATTAATATTAAATGAACTATAATATTTAATCAAACTGAATATCATCGAGTATTATATCCTTACAATAGATTGTCTCTAGGATACTAACACTAACACTGTGTTCAGTGTGAAAACTCTTGAGAAGAAGTTAGTAAGCTGATTGTTCAGTCTGAATGCTTGTGTGTATGTTGAGTTAGTAAGTTGCAGTAGTTCAGCCTGAAAACTCTTGGTAGAAAGTTAGTAAGTTGCTGAGTTCAGTCTGAAAGCTTAAGGTAGTAGAAGTAGTGAGTTAAGGAATTTCTCTGAGGATCAGAGAGAGTGGACGCAGGAGCTTGAGCCTCTGAACCACTATAATTGTTGTGTTGTTTGCTTTCTGCCTTTACATTATTATCTGTTGCATATTTTCACTGAAAGCATCCTAAAGTTTTCTGAAATTCAGTTGGAAACAATCCACTGAAGGTGCATTAACTTGATCACAGCCTTAACCACTATTTCATTAAAGAGAAGATTTTCAGCAAAGTAAAACAAGTATAAACTAGGGCCTACACATTCCGCACTCTAGATAAGCTAGTATAGATATTTGTCAAACTGATCAAACTCTCCTGAGTAGTCAGTAAGATTATTATCTACTCCAAGCTTATTTGGACTCTGTTGTAGAAACTCAGAATCAGTTGAGCTAATCTGAAGTCACTGAAAGCTGCTCAACGTTATTGTCTCAGTAGACTCTGACTCAGGGCATTTTGTGCTTCTCAGGATTGAAACTCAGGACAACCTGACTCTCTGATTATAGTTTGTTTTAAAAGTTGAAAAATCACCATACACGTGTATTCCCCCCCATAAACGTGTGGAACTCGTTTACCCCGCCAACAAGATCCATATGTGAGGCCATCCCCTGGAATGTGCATATATAATGGCGTGGAGACATGCGGCAATTTCTTCCTCCAAAGGGTATCCCCAACCAAGAGGGATGGAGAGAGCAGCAAGGAAGAAACCATGGGTGTTACGAAAAACCACGCCTGCACACATGCGGCCCGGACTGGAAGTGGCACTTCCATCGACGTTCTCTTTGTACCGAGTCGGGCGAGGCGGTAACCATCAAAAGGAGATGGTCGAAGCTGGGGGCCAGTTTGAAGCATCCAACAGCCCGCAGCCGATGCAGCATCTGAAGGTCATTCATCGTGCCCTCCGCATGGCCCATTTTGAGACCACTGGATTCTCGGACAAAAGCGAGGAGTTGAATCATACAGCCATCATAGGTGGGGGTCACGTCTTCGTGAATTCGACGGTTATGGGCATTCCAAATAATCCAAATTAAGGATACAAAAGCGAGCCTCCAAAGGTTCAAGAGTTGCTTGCTCAAGCTGATGCGCGTTGCCTGCAAGAAAGTATCAAGGAAACCATTCTCAAAGCATAGGGTTACATTGAATAAGCGAGCCAGCTCACGAAATAAGCGTAATGAGAAGAGACAATGTGAAAGGATATGCTCATTTGTGTCTTCTCCTTCGTAGCAAAGAGGGCAGGCCGTGGGGCCAACCTGAGAGTGAAAGGATGAGGTGGGAAGCATCCCAAAGATTGCACTCCAGATGACCGTGCTACGACATCGGGGGATGAAGGAGGCCCATATCCAGGGGCCCCAGCTTACCCTGAGTGACTTAGGGCGCAACTCTTCACAGGCAATGCGGGAGGAGTAGGATCCGAAGATAGTCGACGGCCAAACCCGAGTGTCATGATCCGTAGCAAAATGATGATTCAGAACGTCGATCACCACCCGCGTATAACCACAAACAAAATCAGCACAGAAGTGCCATGCGTCATCGTAAAAATAGTCGCCAATGGAGCCCGTAAGCTGTTGTTTGATAGACGAGGGAAGCCCATTGGCATCTAAAATAATATATCCTAGCCAGTTCCCATTCCAAAAGCTGACCGAGGAAGTGTTAGAAACGATCCAAGCGGAATTTTCATGTAGCCTGGTTGCATGATGTTTAATGCCAGAGCAGATAGAAGAGACCCGATGGCAGTTCCTGGGAGATCCGTCCGGTTTGAAATATCGATTATGAAGCAGTGAAACAGACGGACTCCTGTCAGTCATAATGTCCCAAACAAGCTTGCTAAAAAATGACTCATTCGCTATGCGGACGGAGCGGACCTCGAGACCCCCTTCAAAGGTTGGAGCGCAGCAGCGAGACCAAGCAACCCAGACCGAGTGAGATTTATGAATGTCGCCTTTCCAAATGAAATTGCGTATAGCGGATTCAACTTTCAAGATAAGAGAACGAGGCCACCGATAGACCATCATAGAGTGTACCATAGAGGCAGCTACCACGGAATTAACGAGACAGACTCTGCCCGCCATAGACAACGATCTACCGACCCATTTCCCGGACCTGTTGATAACTGTGTCGGCAATGGGTGCAAGGTGAGAGACCTTAGGAGAACCCTTGAAGATAGGAACCCCCAAGTACGTGAAAGGGAGGGAACCCTCGCTGACACCCATAATATTATGCATGGCATGTCGAATACCAAGAGGAGTGCGTCTGTTGAAAAAAACTGTGGACTTGTTTGGACTATAAATTTGGCCAGAGAGATTACCATAGGCCACGAGTAGAGCATGCAGGCGCTGAACGTTGCTATAAGAAGCAATGAGGAAGAAAATAATGTCGTCCGTGTAGAAGAGATAACGGGTTGGGCGATGGATGATCCGAATATGGCCCAAAGAGATCACATAGTCTAGCCACCGTGCCAAGGCGTCTTCTGCGATGCAGAACAATATGGGGGAGAGGGGGTCTCCCTGCCTCACCCCTCTAGAGCAGCCGAAATAGCCAAAGGTGGAACTGTTGATGAGAAGAGACAGACGTGCCTCTCAACTACCCAAATACTCCTCACTTTTCATCCATAAAATAACATAAAACCCCAATATCTAATATTTTAATAGTATTCCTTAAACAATTCATCCAAAAGAAAGAAGACAATTACATCGGAACAGATGGAGTATATTTTAAATACACTATAAAAAAAACACGGTGTACTTGATGTATACAAACCTAGCCAAACGATAAATGTACGAATTGAATTTGACAAGTTAATTAATACACCTTCTCACACAACACATGAAGTAACAGAAAAGGAAAATTCAGAATTTATGCGACTATATATCAATCCCACCACCAGTCCATGATTTCGTTTTTCACCGTGACAACAATTCACTATCAAATATCAATCCCAAGATGCACACCGTTATATATACAAGTTGTACGCACACACTTTATACAATACCAATAAAGGTCGGCACACACCAAAATTAATTATGGCCCATGCATGGTCTTCATTTTTCAATATTATAATAACTATATATATATATATATTAATAAGTGTCAAAGTCCGTAATTGATAGTTGACTCATTATTGGCATATTTTCAGAATGTCGTGTGAGTCCCAAAGTGAGGGACACTTCATTTCCACCAACTAAACCAAACTCGCCGGAGGAGGAGGCTTGTTTTTCGTGCAAGTACTCCGCATTGATTTCTCCTGCTGATGGGGGTTGTACCTCTTCTTGGAACTCCTGCTGGTACATTTCTTCCACCATGGGCTTCCACAGACGAACCCTAGCATTTATGAACCAATTTGATACCTGCACCAACTATTATCACCAATAAATTTCTGAATCATAATTTAATGCACACTATATATACATATATACAAGTGGTTGCACTTGCAGCTGAAAGTAAGAATGTTTTTTGTTTTTTCCTTTTTTCACCTAGATTGTAATTAATGACTTTATTTAGCTTTGTTTTGTCGGGCTATCCCTCTTTCTGCTAGTAATAAGTTTCACAACCTGAAATACAGTAGAATTAATTTCACACTGAAACTTAGTTGAGAGCATTCAGTGTAGACAAATTCTCGAGTTTGTTAAACAGGTTTAAATATTATACATTTAACGGATCATTAATTTATTTAGTCACTTGCTCTTATTTATTTTTCGAGCTCGTCTCATGTGCATTCAGGTTTGCTGAACCCTCATAGTGTATTTTAAAACCATATAACTTATTATACTAAAATATGTACTTTGTTTATACTGAACCGTACAAATATTAATATGAAAAAATAGTTACACGATTCAGCGTAAATAAGTTACATATTTTAATATAACAAGTTGCATGATTCTAAAATACACTATAAATACATACACAATGCACCTGGATGCATACAAGACTTAGTCTTAATTTTTTTGTTTGACTAAATTGATAAATATGGAGGGAGACGGTCTCACAAGAGCTGCTGTTAGAATTAATGATATATAACATGTACGTCAAATGATAATTGTGATCAAATTGTTCCTCCATCAACATAGTACAAGTTTCCTTAATTTTATGTAGAAGCAAATTAAACCACCTAGTTACCTAGCTACGGAGACTACAAAATAGATGCTCTCATAATTTATTCATTTTCTTTTTCAAAATTCCTCTTGAGTTGCATCTATTTAGGGTTCTTTCAAAATAAAAGTTAATAATTTAAAGACTTTTTTAAAATAAAATATAATTTAAGAATATTTTAAAATAAAAGTTAATATAATTTAACGACCTTTAAATACATTATGCCTTTATAAATCTAAGTATGACAATTTATTGAAAACTAACTTGCGAATTTGAAATATTTAGTTTACGTACGGCAGATGTCTTTTGAGACTAACACGTGCGTGACAATGAAACTACGTTAGTTAAATTCATTTTGTTAGTTAACATGTTATACATGGAATCAGATCTGGTGTTGACAACATCCTCCTTTGCGCACACACACTATTGGATTACACACGCGTACACACACACTCGTGCGGGTGTGTGTGATCTATTTGTGGAAAGGGTGTACAACACTCTTCTGTACAGCACCGAATCCATTCCCGTTATACATTGGAGGTTGATCTCATCCCATGTTATTTGAAACTTTTTCCTTTCATGTTTTTGTTTACATTTTTCTTTTTCATCAGTGTGATACAAAAACAAGCACCAAACATTAAACTTGAATTCTTTTTGTCTAAGCATTATGTTGGGTAAAATATCAAAGCCAAAATACATAGTCCTTAATTAAATTATTATAATTTTTTCCCCAGGTAATACAATTAATGTACGCATTAATTAACTTTTATTTTATGCTTTCGAATTATATTTTAGTAAGTTTATAACTTTCAAGTTTTATTTTACAAAATCATGTTTTATTAGATCCTTTAAATTTTATTTTTCTAAGCCATTCTCAAGGGAGTTTAAATAATTTCCCTTCGATATCAAGGCTCACCGTTGATTAGCTAGCTTGGACTGATTAGTTTTTAAGTAAGTATATATTTGACATAAATATCGGGTACATAAATTAAAATACTGTTGGTATGGGGTGAAATTTGTTTACCGTGAAACTGATTCATTTTTTTTCTTCAGATATAACCTTTTAATTATCACTACTAATATCACTGATGTAATATAGTCACACCATTAAATGTTATGAATAATACTCTTTATAGTAAAAAAATCACACTCTTCAATTATCACAATTAATACATTTTAATAATATAAATCACACTCTTTAACCAATTTGAAGATTCTTTCACCCCATAACTTGCTATTAACTTAATCACCAAATTTCTATTATCATCCATTCTCATGATTACGAACATAAAACATTGGTGAATTAAAAGTGGAAAATATCAAATTAGATGTAATTGACTTCACAAGTTCTCATATAAAATAAAACACAAACTAAAATTCAACAAAACAATAAATAAATGAATTTACGTAGTGAAGGCTAACTTCGTCCACCTATATATATAAATTGGCTGACTCGATGTTTTACGTTACCCAGCATACTTCGATTTATTCATGCATTATAGTTTATCCATTTGCACTTTAAATCTATTTATATTTTCTTAATAATTATTCAATTGATTTCATATGTATGTACCCTTTTTTTCGTTCTTTCCTCTTTTCTTTTCCCTCTTTATAATATTTGATGTTTCGATATAAAACATTAACAAAATTAGGAAAAAAAAACTGGGGCTGCAGAAAGTAACATAAATAATTCACGCAAATCAAAATGGAAAACTGAGAAATCCCTTTCAACAGATATGAGGCATCTTGAGAAGTAATTATACGTACCTGATTCTTGGATAAACCAGTCTGTCGAGACAGCAAATGTTTGTCTGCTTCACTTGGGTACCTGCGCGCACATCATCCAACTAATTCAAAACTATATAAACTATCTTATTTATATTCATTTTCTGGGCCCACTTACAGTATTGTCAATTTCTCAATTACCTAAAACCTAGTTAGCAATCATTTTAGTAACATCTTTCATGCATGGGATTTATCAATGTACAATTAATTGTGTCCAAATGATTACATATATATAATTTCACATGTTACTCAAATCACATAAAAATGTCACTACCCACAAAGACTCGTATGTCATTGCATCAATTTTCTATTCTAAACATAAAACTATTACTCCAATTTTCGTTAGTTTTCAAATGCAAACTTTAAAGCATGCTAAATATTTATATCATTTGTTACGCATATGTGTCGGAAAACCAAAATAATTATGAAACCAAAATATTCTAGTAACCAAAAAAATTTGATGTACGAAATTCGTCTCAATTTTACGCGAGTTGTATCATTTGCGTCCCAAATTCGACGGAATTGACGAAACGACGTCGTTTTTTATCATACGTCTTACATGTGAGGATTCAATTTGGAGATTTCCGACTAAATTGCATGACAAGAAACGACGTCGTTTCAACAATTTCAGCGAATTTAAAACGAAAATTGTATATTTCGCGAAAAATTAGGACCAATTTTATACATCAAATTTTTTAAAACTAATTTAAAAAATATAAAAAGTTACGAGACAATTTTGAATTTTATCCCGCATACTTTTATCTAACTATAAAAGGAGGTCCTTTGCATTTTTCACAAGAGAGATGGGGTTTTATGTTTTTTTACCGGTGTCTCTATATATATATATATATTTATATATGAGAGAGAGGGAGAAAGAGAGAGGGCACACGGGTGGAGGAAATGCTCAAAGAGCCAGGATCTGAGTATGTTGACAGAAGGGTCAGGCAATCCCCGATGGGGCCTCCATGAATCAGCAGCAGGAGGATCCATCATAAGTGCCTTTTGGTGCCTATGCTTCTGCTCTACCGCCTTTAGCCTCGGCGTCTCCCCTTTTGTGTACCCAAATCCATTCAAACCATCTTTCTCCCCCAGAATCTGGCAGCTCGCCTTCAGCTCCCTTAGTATGGCATCCTTCATGCACCGGAAATGGCGGGACATGGCCTTACGCGCCAGCCCCGTGTACCCCACGTGCCCTCCTTCCCCCACCATTGCCTCCAACCACTTCACCATTCCCTCCATTTGTTCGCAGTATCGCATGTATCTTCCATCCAACTGCACATGTCCTCATGACACACAAATCTAATTAAAAAGCACTATAGCAACAATTATAATTTGACAAAAACTTGTGTGACCCGAGTTCATTACTCGATTTTTTTAGTATCACTGTTATTTATGAAAATTATCACTGCTATGTCATTATTATGCACAAAAATTTTCACTGTTTAAAAATTGCTTTCAATTTTTTAAATAGTGAGTTTTTGCACATAATAGTGATAGAGTTTATGTATAGACCTAGTTCAAAGGAGTGTTACTCAGTAAAATGATTGAAAACTTGCAATGTAGGGTGAATCAAACATAAATCTTTTTTTTCTACTTAATAGATTTTAGTCTTTACTTGGGACTAAAATTCGATATAAGTTGCATGTTAAAAAGTATTGATTAGTCTTTAATTAGGACTAAAATCAAATACAAACATTTTTACCTTGAGAGAAACATGCAATTTATCAAACACGATTTGTTTTCACTAACACAAATTACACGTTTAGGTATAAATAAGTTGCACGTTAAAAAATTCACTAAAATTATACGGTGCACTGAAGATCTATTCAAATGGGGATTAACTAATTACATTATAGATTGTTGGAATTTTATTTTTAGAAGAAAAAACCTACAAATTCAATGAAGTTGGGCGTCTTATAAATATTCCCAAAACAACTCCTCGAGACATGCACCCCTTTATAGTTGGTAATTTTTTAAGAATCAATATGCTATAAAAATGTTTTTTTTTTTAAAGGAAATTTTGATTCTATATATATGTTGCACATTAGAAAAACACTACTGAATAGAGAAGAGTACAGATTATTTGTAAGGACTTTTATATTTTTTATATTTATATTATTTTTCCATGTTAAAAAGTATTGATTCCCGCTTTAAAACCCATTTGCAGGACTAAAAAAACAAATACAAACATTTTATAAAAACTTGAGAGAAACATTCAATTTATTTTTTTTTGCTCAAGCTCATTGTTTTTATGCTTTATAAACAATGCAATTTACAAGAAAAAAAAGAACACACAATTTTATAGTATAAATACATCCACTTTCCCTTCATGGGGGGCACCAAAAACCAACTTAACCAACTAAAATTATACGATGTTTACCGAGTTCAAGATCTATTCAAATGGGGATTAACTAATTACAAACTTAACCTACCAACCGGTTATATATTGTTTGGTTTCCAATTTTTCCTTTTTGTTTAGAATGAAAAAACCTAAAAATTCAATGAAGTTATGCGTTTTATAAATATTCCCAAAACAACTCCTTGAATGGAGAATATTTGCACCCCTTTATAGTTGGTAAATTTTTAAAGGGAAATTTTTGATTCTATATATGCTATGCAGTACAAATGTTTTGTAGTGTCAGTTGGTATACATTAGAAAAAACACCTCACTGATATAGCAGAAGATACAGATTATTTGTAAGGAAGCACACTTTTCATATTTTTTATATTTATATTATTTTTCCATGCTCAACTAAGTCTTTAATAAAAAATAGCACATGTCAGAGAAATCAAAATACTTAATAAACCCAAATTAATATTTTCGATTTAGAAAATAGTTCCATTGTAATTTAGTTACTTTAAATAGTTTAATGAAGATAAGAATAAAATATCCCAAGGTTAAAAAAATGAAGATTTTAAGAGATCGGGCAAGGAAAAAAGAATGGGTGGTCACTTTGCAAAAGTTGTGAACGTTTGAACTCTGTATACCAATTGATGGTATCGTTTATAAAAATATTTTGAAAACCCGCCATGCAATTTATTATCCCGCTTTTGAAATGATGCAATTTATTTATATATAAAAACAGGGTGGGCAGAGTGATTCAATAATGCATTTTTTTTTTTATATTAGTAGTTGCAAGTAATAACGGTTCTATGTAAATAAGTTACAACCTTCGATCCTCATTTGAGTGGAAGACCAAATCGGGACTTATCACCCTCACGGTTTGCCCGGAATTGCTAGATGTTTACCGAGTTCACACTCAAACGGGACTTATCACCCTCACGGGATTGCCTACCCTCCCTTTCGGGATTGCTAGATGTTCATGAGTTCCCCCTCAACTTGTTCTTCCGTTCCCCCTCAACTTGTTATCTGTAAATTAGCTTCCAAGAAACACAAGTTGATATGTTTTGGCATAATTAAACAAAACTAAAATATCCCAACAAAGTCTTTAATAAAAATAGCACATGTCAGAGAAATCAAAATACTTAATAAACCCAAATTAATATTTTCGATTTAGAAAATAGTTCCATTGTAATTTAGTTACTTTAAATAGTTTAATGAAGATAAGAATAACTCAAGGTTAAAAAAAATGAAGATTGTAAGAGCAAGGCGAGGAAAAGAATGGGTGCATTCAGGTGTATCGTGCATTTATAAAATATTTTGAAATCATGCAATTTATTATACTGAATGATGCAATTTATTTATACTGAATAATGCATTTATTTTTTTTATATTAGTAGTTGCACGGTTCTATGTAAATAAGTTACGCCACTGGGATCCTCATTTGAGTGGAAGACCCAGGTTCGATTCCCTCTGGGAACGAATTGGGGTTATGGGAGTTATAAGGTGGATTGACGATTTCGTGGAGTACTTGGGTGTTTGGTGTACTAACTACTACTACCTCTCCCATATCATTTTTCACAGTTGATTATTACACGCCTATTTGCGAGCGAGCTTTGTACTAATAATGAAAATGATAACGTGACTTATAAGAAGGGGTATGATAAATAAGAGACTCATCTATCGATCATACCCCTCCTTAAAAGTCAATCTTTCATTATTAAATGGAGAAAACGTAACAATTAAAAACTTTGAAATGGAGAGAGTAACAAAAAAAAAAAAAATTAAAAAAATCTTTTAATATAACAAATTGTAATACACTATTAACACACATTGCACTTGGATGCATATAAGACTTAGCTTTAGGAAAAACATTAGTCATCAACGTTCTTGAAATTATCAGAACTACCCTTATTTTACAAATTGATATACTCCCCCTGTCTCATATCAAGCTAGACCTTGTTAAAACTATTTAAAAAAAAAAAAAGAACAAATGAGATCTGAACAAACATGTACGTACTAGCATCATAGATTGCGCAGCATAATTAATTAAGTAATGCAAAAAGGGGGTGTATTAGTAATAAATTAAAATTGATGGAGCAGATTTGTTAAAGCTTCAATATCCGTACTGTTAAAGCTTCAATATCCGTACTGTTAGCTGCTATATATATATGCTTTCCTTTGTTTTATCATTACTTTTTTCTCCTTTTAACAAAAGCCTGAACCCAGGAACCATAAGTACACGGACATCAGATGTGTGTATTCTTCCAATAATTCACCACTAACAATTGTTATTTAATTATTCAATTAACTATAATATCATCGATTAAGAATTAATTGCTAAATGGTCCCCCATTTGGAGATAGATTAATTTAAGTTCCCGAGAATTTTACCTGAATAAATTAAACTCTGAGCTACAGCCTGTAATGGAGGCATGTCTCTCTTCTTTCGACATGTACCCTCAACTGTACCCCATCATCATAATCATGAACATTTGGTTTTAAAATTGCCTTACAATTTTCTAAGTTTAAAGAAAAGTGCCAAGTGAATATATATGTGTCAAATAGCTAGTTATATGCACCGAATGCAAGTGTATTTTTAAATTGTATTAATTATTTATTAAAAAGTATTAATTGATCAATATTAATTGGTTTCACTTCACAATATTACTTGTTCACTGAACAATACTCCATCCGTCCTGTTTTAAATTACTCATTCACTATTTGACTCGTGTTTTAGCAAACAAGTTGTTTATAGTATATTAAATGATAAAATGATTTTTAAGGAGGTGTAAGATAGATGAGGGGTAAAACTATCTTACCTCACCTTAAAAATCTATTTATCCTTTCAAATACAAGTCAAACAGTGAATGAACAATCTAAAACAGGATAGAGGGAGTATTAGTTTGCAACAGGGTGTTGAGAGAGAATTAAACCTCATCAAATAAGAAAGTGACCAGTGAATGAGTAAGTCCCTTGTCCACCAGATACAGTGCAATTTTTAAACAGTATAATTTGCTTTCATTGAACAGTACAGCTGCAACTGTTCAGTACAAACAACTTCAAAATATTCACTGAAAACAACTGATACTGTTTAAAATTCACTTGTGCACCTGATGCATACAAGACTCTAATAATGAATATATATATAAGAGAGAAAACGAGAGAGACACCTCATCGAGCATGGAGAGAAGCTTAATCTTCTTCCTCTGGCAGTCGGCCCTTTCGGCAGGCGACAAGGGACGGCGATCCGACGATCCGCCGTTGTCTGAAACTGAATTAGGGTTTCCATCTTGATTTTTCACCTTCTTACTCTTCAATTGCCCTCTTGAAACACAGCAGAATTCCTCCAGCAATTCCTGCGCAGCTCTCAAATACGGCGAATTTCTCACAAAATTCGGATTTGTAGTTGACTCAACATAACCAAAATGAACCCGATTTCCATTATTGGACACCAATCTTGAAGGATTCAAAGGAAGCACCTGATTGCTTCCAGAATACTCTTCCAATCCATAAGTATTAGTATAATTAGTTGAAGCCCCAATTCCATGAAAGTAGTGGGATTCGAAGTTTCTTAATATAGAAGAAGAAGAGCGTGATAAAGAAAGACCTTGTCCTTGCAAGATTCTTACATTTCTGACCGATGATTCGTCGGTACTATTAATTAAGTGAAACCCTCGTTCAAGATTAGAGTGATCTAACTTTTGTGGGCTGAAGAAACACAGCTGCCAACAAAATTATATAAGAGATCTAACTAACTGTAATATTAGTATTTATTGCATGAAATTTATGGTATATGTATGTATGATATTTAATAATAATAGTATTAATTATAAATAGTTAATTACCTCTTGTGCAGCTACTGATAGTTGAGGAAAGCGGTAAGTTGATGAGTGGATCTGATCATCATCGGAGTTCATAATCTCTCCGGAGGCATCATCATCGTACGGTGGCGCCGCCGCTTGCAGTTGGAGTAGGGTCTCGAAGCTTTGCTTTTCACAACCATTTGTCAAGTTGTAAAAACCTTGCTGGAAGCTTTGGGACATGAATTTGTTCAAGAAAATTTTGAAAACACAAGTAATCTTGAAATCTGTAGACAAAAAACAAAATCAGCATGAAATTTTTTCCCTCAAAATTTATTTGGTTCTCTCTATGAATCCTGTTGAAGAAAGAGGGAGATTTGGGTATGAATATTGGATAGAAGGAAACATCCCTTTCTGAGAGGGAGAAAAATTGGGTTGATGTTAATCTTTGGGATTGATGTGTTTTAAATCTGCTTCATGGAATCTTTAGGTATAGACACTACTCTTTCAGTTCAGACAATACAAAGGCTGAGTGAGAGAGAGAGAAGGGATAATCAAGAGGGGAAAAAAGGTCGCTCTCTAGTCTCTACTACCTCACTTCACTTTTAATTTCTCCACACATTTTTTTATAAATCAGTATTCGGCCCGAAAACCAATTAATACGACCGATTTGTATGGGGAATCAGAACCCACTGTTCAGCGGAATGGACTGACACATCTCAAAAGTTGATCGCACTTTAGAAGTTTCGAACCTGAGACCTAGAGAAGAGCATACACCTAACTTCCTAGCCTACACCACTTAGTTATAGCACAAATTATCCTTTAATTAATGTGCCTGTAACTCAAAATGTTAACAGAGTCCGCCTAAGCCCGAATCAACCCCGCCCGACAAGAGATTAGATACCCAAAGATACGCAGATTTGCCAAGATCAAGAGTCGACGTCAAAGTACCATCAACTTTACAAGACAAGACAAAAACACTTAATGTAGATCTAAGATTTAAATATTAAATCTATGGTTGTAATTAAAACTCCAAAATAAGGATTGAGATGAGTTAGTAAAGTTTTTGGTCTTTAAGGGTGGTCCTCTATAAATGGAGGACCACACCCCATTGTAACGTCTCTCATTTTGCTCTCATTCATCATATATAAAAAAAATCATATTAAAGGAAGAACTCATTCTTCCTGGCCCCATTGTTTTTCTTCATTTATTAAATTATCTTTGATAGATATTAATCGGGTTCATATTATAGCCACATTAAAATTATTGATGCGACCCGATAAAATCGCTATCAATAATTAGTAGTCTTGCTTTTTTGTAATTTTGTAAACATAAAGAAGAGATAGTGAAAGGTAAGCACATATAAAGCATATATATATGCATGTTTAATTAATTAAACATAAATTATATACAATACATCAGTCAACTAACAGGTTGGACTAGTTCTATTACATGTGTTTTAGAACTTTCATTAAAACAATAATTTTTCTCAACAGTAATGTTTTAGTGTTATAAACTCAAATCAACTATATATTGAATTTAATCAAACATTCAATTTTTCATGATTGATTTAATTAGAAGAACAGTTAATTGACATTGTCATCATGAAATAATAATGGATTGAGAAAAAATATTTGAAAAATGTAATATATTTTATGTATTTACATTCTATTCTAAATAATTTAGATCTTATTTGATCTTATTTTCAATTTTCACTCTGAAAAATCATTATCTATATCTTTGTATTTAGAGTAGAACTCTTGTGAAATATTGTACGATAGTGATATGTGCAATACACCACCATTAAGACAAATTAAATCAAATTTGCGGGTCAGCCTAGGCAGGTCGGGTCGGGCGTAAGGCGGACCAGGGCTATGGGTTGTGGGTTGGGCGAACACATTTATATTTATAGTATGAATCTTTATCAAATACGTTTTGTAGTTTAGTGATTTAGATCTATTGTTATTATATTTGGTCTCATGTTCAATTCTTGTTGAACACATAATTTTTAAAAATATTTTTTTTATCAAGTTTTTGGTTGTCACTATGTGTTATTACATGAAAAAAGATGTGATACTTATAGAAACAAAATGCGTTACTAAGTAAAATAAAAATTACATTATCATTTAAAAAATATATATATATGTAGGTCCCGAACGGGTTTTGTGAGGGTAGAAGTCTAGAGAGGGGGTGAATAAACTTCTAAAATTTTTGTGAGATCAGGTGTGTATAAGCAAGTATTCCTGATCAGAGTGCGAGTGAAGCAAAATGGATCGATATCCCACTTCATCGACAACTTGGAAGACCCGATTCTGCGTCTATCACCAACAATGTTTGTGCGGAAGATAAGTTAACCCGTGTGAAAAATCAGTTTTACTCAAACCAGATTAAAGAGTAATGTTTTATATCGATTAATGAAAAAACCGACGATCGTTTTTTGGTTCAAATCAATCCACATTCGAACATGCATGGAATATAAAACAGGTAGTGTGCTAAGAGTGTAGAGCAGATAAATCACACAAGATTTATAGTGCTTCAGACAACTCGTCCTACGTCCACTCTTCCCTATCAGCATGGGCACTCACTTAACCAATCTGGACTTAGTTTAATGTGTTAGTCCAACACAATACAACAAATGTTTCAAGAGTTCTCACCAACAATCCCGAAATCGAAAACTAGAGTAAAATCTTTCTTCACAAACTTAACCTAACTTTGTGGGTTTGGGTATAAGATTTGTATGTTCCAACTGGAATTCTATCCTAGTATTTGAGTAGCCTAAAGCTAGAGGATAAGAATTCTATGCTAAGAACTTTATTGGATGAACACTTAGTATAAATCTTGAATTGTGTTCTTCGTGAGGAAATCTTGCTTTGGGCTTGAGCTTGTATAATTTTCGTAACCTTACTATGAAGGTTGATCCCATATTTATAGGCACAAAATCGAACTAGCTGTTGGAGAGAAATTTGAATTTTGGTCTATTTGAGGTAGGTTTGTAGGCTAGATTTGACGTGCTCAGAGGCGGCATGGCTGAAAGCATGTAATCTTGTCCTTTGTAGCCGTTTGACTCTAAAGCGCTAGTCCTACACTTGCCAGTTCCGTACGTGCGTGTCTTCTTCTCATCGGTTCACAAGTACACAAGTTCGGCACTAAATTTACTAATAAGATTAACATTTTTCTTGTCTGATTGACTTTGGCTTGTATTAGGTAACTTGATGTAGTCACCTGATGGATCTGACCATATCAGATAAAGATTGATCTGTCTACCTGGTTTGAATCTTCTGATGTAAGTTGTCTTATCACAACGTATTGATTCTCCTTCGTGTTATCTGATGTAGGTCTTCTGGTCTTGATGTCTTCTGATCTTCAGCTCTTCTGGTCTTCTGATCTTCATCTCTTCTGATCTTCTGACCTTAGCCTATACATATTGAGTTCCCCCTCAATATGTGACCTATATGTTACATCAGCTGTCTATACAACTCAGCTGGTCATCCTATCTTATATCTAATTCATCAGTCAGCTAACAGGTCTGACTGGTCCTATTACAATCTGTTTTGGAACTTCCATCGAAACTTACAAAATTTCCCAACAATTTCCCCATTTTTGATGGAACCAAAACAGTTAATCAGAAAAACATATAACAGTAATGTAAATGACAGAAATAACACACAGTTCAGAAGATAATGAGAAGTTGTCTTAGAATCAGAAAGGTAGAGTATTTCATTAAGGATATAAACGTTTACAATTACAGAAATACCTATCAACTGATTCTAAGAAGGTCTTCTGATCTGATCTCTTCAATATATGAACTTCTGGAGCTCTTCTGGAATATCAAATACCTTGTACATCCTCTGCATCAGAGCAGCCAGTCGTTCCTTCTCAATGATCCCTCCTTTCTTGGCAAACTCATAGTACAACTTTTTGAAAGCAAGAGGATCAAGAGTCTTGTTTGGTCTGAAAGGTGGCAAGAGAATCTCGAATGGTGGTGCTTCAGGAATCAGATTCATGGTCTTTTACTCTTTCATTACAATCTCGGAGAATTTTGGATATTTGGTTTCTAACAAACTTCTGAATTCCTCATTGAATTCTCCTTGATCATCAGATATGGGAATCTTCTCCATAATGTATACATCACATAACCAATCTTCTTGAATCTTATTCCATTCTGGTTTAGATCCTCCCGGGCAACCAATATGTCTTTTACAGATGCAGGTAAGGCCCTTTCTTCCCAGACTATATCCTCGGCAGAAGTTGAAATTTTCTTCCCTTTGTCTTCCGGCATAAGCTTATATCTGAGCCTTTGAGTCGACCAATTTCTTCTTCTTGATAGCAACATCTATCACTCTTTGCCTGGCTTTCTGTTCTTCTGACTGAGTTGGGGTGATCTGAGACCTCGACCTAGTCTCAATCTGCTTCTGAGTCTGAGTGGGAATCTTAACCTGCTTGCCATTGCCTTTCTCTTTCTTCTTGGCTTCTGCCTCAGCTTCTTTGTCTTCTTCCAATAATTGCTTAGCCAGATCAAGGCTCTTGGCCTGATCTTCAGATTCGTACCTTTTCTGAACTGTAGAAGAGAAATATTCTATCCTATCTACTCTTGCAACAACATCAGATAGGACAGTCTTCTGTTCAGAAATGGCCTTCCCTTGATCTTGTATGTCTTCTCCATGCTTTTCAACTGTTTGAGCAATTTTCACCAGTTCGGTGTCAGATATAGCAACAGTTGGGACAATTTCTGGCATGGCAACAATTGGTGCAGATGGAGTCGACACGGATGGTTCAGCATATGGCATTGTACCCGCAACAATCAATTGCATCTGTTTTTCTACCTCTTCTACCCCTTCCCCCTCTTTGGTTGCATCAAAAAGGTTTGTTAGCTTGAGGTTAAGAGCTCTGAACTGATTCAACAATTCATCTTTCAGTTCATCAACAGCCAACGGGGTAATCTGCACCGTGGAAGATGTGGGTTGAGGACCCAACAATCTTTGCAGACCATCTTCAATCAATTTCTTGGCCCTCAGGATAGATCCCTCAAACCTCTTCCATCCAGCATCCAGACACGTATCTGACTTCTCCAGAGAAGACGAGACACTTTCCAATAGGAGCCCAAGGTCAGAAAGCATAGAAACCTATAGAGCTACTTTATCTATGACTGGGTCAACCTTCTTCATCACAGACTCAGTGATTTTATCGTGCATGCTCAACAACTTGTCTACAGTTACATTCCTTTCTGCATCGACCAGAGCATGTTGCTCTTCTCTGAATTTCTTCATCAGATCAGTTGCCAATGTGTTAAATTTAGCATCAATAGTTGCCTATACCCCATCTTGAATGTTCTTTGTAATACGATCTAGGGTAACAACATCTAAGGCAACCGTCCTGCCAGATGTGAAGCCTCACCAGGAAGGGTCACATCTGCAGCACCCACGCCTGGTTCATCGGCAGCTTGCTCCACATCTTGAGCCCAGTAAGCTTCTTCTCCTTCAACCTCATCAATGCCAAACTTTTCGTGAATTAACCACCTGATAACATCATCAGTGGCTAATTCAGCTGCACTGCTTACACCAGCATTTTCCATGCACCTTGCCTCCAGATCCATAAAGTAATCAGCTCCCAGTACTTCCATCAGATTTAGGAATTCTTCAATGCCCTTCAAACAGATGTCCCCCCAGAATACAATCTCTTCGATCTTAGGCTGAAAACCTGGATGGTTGATCAGATCCGGGCAAATCTGGTCAAGATAAGCCTTAACTTGTTGATTCAGTATAAACAAGGTTGGATCCTCCGTATCTGATTCAGGAGACTCCAGAACAATCCGGGTGTTGAATGGATTGTGGGTAAGAGAAATGTAGAGATCCTCTCTGGGAACGACATCTTCAGCAATTGGTCCCTCTACCCGTTCTCGTTCCTGGGCAATCTGTTCTGAAGGCTGGGTGGGGATTTGTGGTTCTGGTTGAGCTGGTGCAGTGGTTGAGGTAGGTTCTGGTTGGGGTTCTGGTTGAGGTGGAGTTGGCTCAGGTTGAGGTTGAGTCTGAGGTTCAGGAGCAGTTTGGGGTTGTGGTTCAACTGTTGCAGATGGAGTTGTGGTTGGAGATGGAGGTGGTTTGGCTGGCGATGCTGAGGGTGATTTGGAAGTTAGTGTTGGGGATCTTTCTCTTCTGAACACCGTACTGGGGGGAACAGAATCAGATGGTGATTGCTCCTCAGTAGACTCATCTTCTACTCCCTCTGCCTCTCCTTCTACTTCTTCATCCATCTGTTCAACCTGCTCCTCTCTGCCAGTACTTGTAGTTCTTTCAGAAATGGCAGCAACCTCCTCCTCTGATTCAATGTGAATCAGCTCCTCCGTCCTCCCAACGACCTCAACTGGTCCAGGGGCCTTCTTCAGAAGAGTGGTAATCCTCTTCTGACGCTTTTCTGGCTCTTCTGGTTTCTTAGCCAGTGCCTTCCTTTTCAGCTTCTTCTTGGGGGCGGCCTTTACCTACATTTCTGACTAAACAGAAGACGCACTTGCCTTGGTTTCTTTCCCTTTTCCTTCTCCTCTTTGTCTAGGCACATAAGGAGATGGATTATCATCAGATTGGCAAGGTAGGGGTTCATCTCTTCCCAGGATGGCCTTGAATTTTGCCAGATATACTTTCTTGTCATCCTCATTTCATTCAAAGTTATCGGGCAATTTATCCGAAAGAATGATATACACCTTGTGGATAAATGAGCATTTTGAAGCCAGATAAACTTCATTTCTTTCATTCAGAGCAAACTTCGCAGTGCGTGTATGCAGTTACGGCATCAAAAGAGTAGGTTAAGCACATAATAACCTTTGAAACTATCTCAAACAGTAGACGATACTTCCTCTTCAGATGTGGGGCACGAACATTCACAGTTTGGTCTCTATTTGCTGGTCATAACAGCTCGGCTTGTAGAAACCCTTTCTCTCCCAATTCAGATGTGAATGTTTCTGGATCAAGACTTCCTTGACTGAGATCGAAGATCCTCCGAAGATCATTATCTATTACAATAACCTCCGTTCCTCCGACATAAGAAATCAGCTTCTCATCATCATTCTCCTCTTTCTTCAAATTGTATAGAAATTCTAGGGCTTCGTATGTGTGCACGATGTCTTGGTGACGGTAGTAGTATTGATCAAGGCCACAAGCACGAAGACAGTCCAGAATTTCTAATGACTCGGGGTCCGAGGTGACTGAGAACATGACAAATTTCTCATCAATGATGTCCTTTTTCATTGATGCGAAATTGCATATCTTTTTACCTTGTCCTGTACGGGCAATGAGTTGTGCCATTTCTGTAAAAACCAAGCAAATTTAGGGATGAGTTTGAGTAAATTATTTCAATAAACATGGTCAAATAAACAACCCTAATTCACTAATCGAGTATATCATGCATAGACTCATATTAAAACATGTATGCATTTAGAACAAGTCAAGAACAATACAATATCGCAACAAGATATATTTCCAGAATTTCAGTAACACAGTTTATAAGAATAAACAAGCACTTTTGATAAACAGTGAAACCAAGATTATATTTAGCAAGAGAATATTCAGAAATTTACCAAATATTGATTCGAAGATTTGAAAATTTGAGAGTTGAATCGATTGAATGAGAGTTTGAAATTGTGTGCACGGAAGAATTTTTCTCTCAAGAATTTGGTAGATTTAGAAGTGTAAAGGTTTTCTAGAAACTGAGTTAGGGTAAATATAATGCGAGGGAAAATATTTTGCACAATTCCCCATAAATACTCAAGTATCCTTATTTTGAAATCAACGACTGCGATTAGGCAGTCGTAAAGTATTTTAATCGTGCGGTTGAGAAAATGTACCCGCTTGTATTTTGGACGCGAAAAGTGCAATAAATACCATTAAATACATATTCCACACGTCCGCATTTAATGCTTTGCAGGGTGTGCGTCATAAAGTTAAGCAAACAGTAATTATAATATTTAAAAGGATAAGCTCAGACAATATAAATCAGATAAGGCAAAGCAGATAATTGTAAATCAGAAAACGTATCTAACTGATTGATATCGTACTCGATCTGATCTGACTTTTTTTATTTTTGTCGATCTTACTGTGTAGCCTAAACCTTAGCAAATTTTCCCAACAATGTTTTATCCCTCAGATCATGTTCCTTCTGATCTAAAAACCCTTAGTCAGTTGAAATTCCCCCTTCAATTGATATTCCTTTCTGATCAGTACCCAACTGATCTTATCTGATCAGTTGAAGTTTCCTTTTTCAACTGACCTTCTTACCTGGTCAGGCACGTAACTAACTGGTATTGGAGATTAAGCCACCGAAGTATTCTGGTGCATCTTCTCCAAGGTCCAGAAGCCCTGACTCATTGCATAGTTCTTTGAATTTGACTTCAGCTTAAGGCTTGGTTAAGATATCAGCTTTCTGCTTATCAGTATGAATCTTTTCCATTCTAATGTTCTTCTTTTCCACATGGTCTCTGATAAAATGATGTCTGATGTCCACATGCTTGCATCTTGTATGCAGAACTGGGTTCTGTGTGATAGCAATTGCGTTATTACTGTCACAGAAGATAGGCACATTCGTAGCTACAATGTTATAATCCCTCAGCTGCTGACAAAGCCAGAGGAGTTGGGAGCAACAGCTTCCTGCGGCCATATATTATGCTTCAGTAGTAGATGTGGCAACAAATGTATGTTTCTTTGAAAACCAAGAGACCAGTTTACTTCCCAGAAACTTACATGTACCTGAGGTTGATTTTCTGTCTATCCTACAACCTCCATAATCAGAATCAGAGTACCCAGTAAGCTCTAGATTATCATCTGCAAGGTACCATAAACCGAGGTTTACAGTTCCCTTGAGATACTTAAGAATCTGCTTAGCTGCTATCAGGTGGCTCTGCTTTGGATTTGCCTGAAATCTAGCACACACACCTACTGCAATGGATATATCTGGTCTACTGGCAGTAAGGTATAATAACGATACAATCAAAGCCCTATACTCCTTTTGATTAGTTTTCTGACCACTCTCATCTGGATGCATCTTGAAGGCAGTCTTCATTGGAACTTTTGCAGCTTTGCAATTCTGGATTCCATACTTAGCCAAAATATTCCTTGTATACTTGGCCTGACAGATGAAGATCCCAGTGTGAGCTTGCTTAACTTGAAGACCTAGAAATTAGTTCATCTGACCCATCATGGACATCTCTAATTTCCCTTGCATCAGTTTACTAAACTTATCACATAAGTTCTTGTTGGGAGATCCGAAGATAATATCGTCCACATAGATCTGAACCATCAGAATATCATCATCATCTTTTATTCTGAATAAGATGTTGGGGTTATACGTGAAAGTATGCTTTTACTTTATAACCTATGTATTAAATACTTATTTACTGAAATAAATTATTTATCACTATTGCTTTAAACATGATTGAATGTTATATATATTTATTGCAAACCGTTCATATAATAGCACATGTTACATTGTAGTTAACGTGGTGATACCAGATCACAGAAGATCACGTTAATAGTCCCTTGTTAACTAGTGCGTGTTTCATAACTTAGATAGACCCGAACAGTCTATTGGTAGAAGTTGATGTGTAAGGCTCAGATTGACTTGTCTTGACCAAGAGATTACACTAGTGCATTCGATGCGCTGAAGCGGACCTGCAGAGAGGATAAACTCATTCGCACTGACTTAAGGAATGAAGAGTTAGACATCAGTGGTTCTTGATTTCTTAATCTCTGTCACTTAATAAGAGAAACATTGAGACTTCGATACCCTATATCTTGGGCAATAATATTAATTGTACGACGGTTGCTAAAATTAATACAGAGAATCGTGTGCTTGCAAAGTCTTGCGTGATTAGTCCCCTTGGTGGCTCGGAATCTTTATCATACTAAATCTTGCAAGTGGAATTAATTTCCGGTATGGATAATAAAGCTGAGCTGTCTTTACTCCAAGGATAAATATATTAATTAATATAAAGCTTTTCAGTGGCTTAATTAATTAGTGGACTAAATAATCTTAAACACGTGAAATAATAACCGGGAGCCATATTACCGTAATATGGGTTAAGGTTGGATAGTGCAATATTAATTATATAGTGGTATTAATTAATATTAATGAGCTGAATTATATTGTGGCTCAATATTAGAATTCAGAAGCCCATTGGAAGGTCCATCTTAATTCTCCTAAAGGCCCCTCAAGTAGTCCAATTATACTCCAATAAATAAAAGGTGCTTAAAATAAAATAAATTATTGTTGCATTATTTTTTTCTTAATTTTCGAATTTATTAACGAAAAGAGGGAGAAGGATTTTCTTGAAAAGATTTTATGGAAATGAGATAAAGTATTCTTGGAATACAAGACTATCCCATAAATTCAAGAAATCTCCCACTTGGTCTCTTTAATATGTAAATTTCGAAAATTATAGAGAGATAATAGGAAGAAAGATTTTCTTGATATTCTTGAAAAGATTTTATGGAAAAAGATATGTATTCTTGGAATACAAGAATATCTCATAAATTCAAGAAAGATCCAATCTTGAAAGATCCCCTATTATTTTCGAAAATATAAGCTAAATAAGGGTGTGAGATTTTTGTGGAAAAATACACATGAAAAGAAGAATATATGAGATATATTCAAAATTTCTTGGAAATCAAGAAAAGATATTTCCTAACCCTATTTTGCCTCTAATTTTCGTCCCCCCTCTCTATTATAAATAGGGGATGAATATTTCATCCCCAAGACACAGGAATTGATCTCTTTTCAGAAAAATATCAGCATCGATAAAATATCAAATATTTTGAAACGTCGACAATTTGTGTTTTTTCGAAAAATTTCAATTGCGTGCAGTAATTCCATATGTTGGAAATATTAAAAATCCACAAAGGTGGTGCAACAATTTTATTTTTCCCTTTGTTTTATAAATCGTTCATCGGAGAACCTCCCACCGGGTTATTGGACTTGGAAATACTTGAGAAGGACTTTTGGTTGGTAGCCAGATACTTGATCCTGTCCATCTCAGACTGTCTCTCCAACGGGTACGTTTACGTAAACTCCTAGAAATTCCGCATGCTAGGATCTTTTACGTGAATTTTATTTGCATGCCGTTGTTGGTGTAATTATTATTTGAATTCACATAGGTAAATTCATGCTAGTAATAATTGTTAATTTAAATTTGTGTTTATGAGGTCATCCCGATAGATCCTGGCAATTGTTATCCCAACAACTGGTATCAGAGCCCTGGTTCGGGCTCTGATCTTTTAAACTGTAATTTAAATTGTTTTTCATTAAAATTTGAAATTGGATAGTAGAACTGTTAGATCTGTTTTACAGGTATCCAATTGTCATGGTATTTTAATGTGCTTATTTACATGCAAATAAATTATTAGTTTTTAATTCGATTCGTTCGGATTCGTTTTGCCTCGTGAGAAAATCCACGAGTAGATTAGTATTTGTTTGATTTGTTCAATGTAATAGATCTAGGTTTATTTATTTTGTAAATAAATTGTAACCGGATCGTGAACGAAGAAGGAGACTGAGAATTAAAGATGGACGTCCGAGTGCCCGCACGCATTACCCGCAATCGCGATCGAAATGGTGAGCACGCTTAGGCGCGCCATGGATGGGGTTTATGGCGCTGGCGCGATGGCGCTCTCTGGCCGGGCCGAAGCTAGGCGACGGGGCGTGGGACCTGGACGCCGACGTCCCGAAGCGATGCTTTTTCATACAAAAGGTCGTTGGGCGACGGGGCGAGATGGCCGAAGCGAGACGAAGGCGTCGATAAAGCGACGCGAATCAAGTACCGGGTCGTGAGGTACTCATTTTCCGGACATCGTCCTAACCTAAGACTGAGGACATTCGTTAAAGAATTGTTGTGGATTCAATGGGAGCCTTTCGAGACGAACGATGAAGGCAAAAGAAGAGACAATTTCTCAATATCAAGATATGGAATTTAAACCATGACAGTTGGATATATGTGCCCAACTTGATTTATTTTATCTTGATGCTTGTTTTAAATTTGTGCTATTTTATTTGTTAAATGTGTTTGCATGATTTAAAATTGTCAAAATAAAATCTCACTTTCGAAAATTACTAAGTATGCTTTGGTTGACAAATTTTATTCCGGATAATAAAATTACGTCAATATTGACCTCCATGATATATTTATTTGTGAATTCTTTTGGAGAAATTTCCCCAACAGAACGGCCAAAAGATGGTTTTCACATGAATAAATTCCCAAAAGGATGATTGTGAATTATTATTAGTGGCGACGATGACCCTCCCAACGAGGCTCGTTCAAAGCGAAGTAATAATTCTGTATTTAATCATGGTTATTACTTAGGTATAAAATTGATATGCATATACTTCTCCGAAGTCCCTGTCAATTTTATATTGGTCAAATGAGAGCCGACTATCAATTTTGAATTAAAGGTTTGTAACTGTTTCTGTTTGTAACCTGCTTAAATGTGTTTAAATAGACAGATCACCCAACGTGACCTATTTAAACTGTTTTGAGATGTCGGATGATGCATGTTCATATTGTTTTGAGATTTTGATATGAATAATGTGATCGAATTAAGTGATATTTTGTACTTGTACAAATTGCTATTTATTTCAGTTCAGCATGTCGCAACCTTTTAATCCACTGTTAAGATACTTAATGTCAATAGAATTGTTTAGGAAAATATGTTGATTGGAAACGAAAAATTATGATTGTCCTAACTGCACAAAAGCACAAGTGGATTCTTGACACACCAAAAATCAGATGAGCCAACTGAAGAGTAAAAAATGCGGGGCTCGTCAGATCACCCTGCGAGAGATGTTATCGCTGAAAATGGTGGAGGGCAACCCCGTAAGGGATTACGTCCTCAAAATTGATGGCTCATCTAAACAAACTTGAGGTTCTGGGTGCAGATTATGACATGGAGACCTAGATCGATTTGGTATTCAACTCTCTGCCTAGAAGTTTTGAGCACTTTGGCCTTGGTAGCTGATTTGTTGTAAGCTTTTGTCCCGACAGAGACGTTGATGGGGCACCAAATTCAAGTTTTGACGGCAAGTGGTCCGTCTTCATCTTCTAGGCCAAGGGAAGGCAAGAAGAAGAAGAGGACCAAAAGCCATAAGCAATCAAACTCAACTGTTTCCATGGGCAATGGTAGGATGAGGAATGCTGGTGGTGTCAAGGAAAATCTAAAGGGGAAGTGCTTCAACTGCTGTGAAGAAGGACAATGGAGGTTTGCCTGTTCCAACCCCAAAAAGGGCCGGAAAGAAAGGTAATTCTCATGCACTAGTTGTTGAAACTTGTTTAGTGGCATATACTTCTCATTCGTGGGTAGTTGATATGGGATCCACTGATCATGTTTGCTTCACGAGTTCAAGCTGACCCGACAACTTAGTGGAAGTGAGATCCTTATCACACTGGGCAATGCTACGAGAGTGGCAGCTGAAGCACTGGGAGACGTGCACCTGTCTTTTGAAGACAAGATTTATTTTTGAGAGATGTTCTTTACGTTCCAATTTTTCGTAAAAACCTTATTTCAGTTTCAAAACTGTTTAATGATGGATATTCTGTTTGTTTTTCTAAACAAGTTACTATTTTTCGTAACGATGTGTTTATCTGTCATGGAATTTTGCGGAACAATCTCTTTACTATTAACTATGCACACCACTCACAAAATGCATCTTTTAACACATTGACTGTTTCAAGCAATAAGAGAAAACATTTAGAAAAGGTGAACGAGACACTTCTCTGGCATCTAAGATTGGGTCATATTAATCTAAAGAGGATCCAAAGGTTGGTGAAATATGGTTCATTGTCGGACCTACAGATGGAACCATTTCCTACCTGCGAATCATTTTTGGAGGGTAAAATGACCAAGAGGGCATTTGGAGCCAAGGGGAATAGAGCCACAGAACTGTTGCAAATCGTTCACACTGACGTGTGTGGTCTAATGTCAACCAAATATAGAGGTGGCTATGACTATTTCGTGACGTTCACTGATGATTACTCAAGGTTCGGGTACATTTTCCTGATGAAACAAAAATCGGAAACCTTTAATAAATTCAAAGAGTTCAAAGCCGAAGTGGAGAATCATATGGAAAAGAGTATCAAGTTTCTACGATCTGATCATGGAGGCGAACACCTCAGCGATGAGTTTTTGAACTACCTGTCAGACGAGGGCATTGTTTCCCAGTTGACTGCACCCGGAACCCCTCAACAAAATGGGGTTACAGAACGAAGAAACAGAACACTCTTAGAAATGGTCTATTCCATGATGAGTTATTCAGATCTTCCCAAGTCATTTTAGGGTCATGCCTTGGAAACAGCGGCTTATATTCTAAACTTGGTGCCATCCAAATCGGTTTCCAAAACCCCTAAAGAGTTGTGGACTGGGCGCAAGCCCAGTCTGAGACATCTTAGAAACCGGGGGTGTCCGGCATACGTGCTAGACAAGGAAGCCGGTAAGTTGGATGCACGTTCAGAACTAAGGTTGTTTATAGGATATCCCATGGGAACGAAAGGGTGTATGTTCTATGGTCCCGAAGATCAAAAGGTGGTAATAAGTAAGCACTTTAGATTTTTGGAAGAAGACTTTATGAACAATAGAAAGCCCAAAAGTGAGATTACCTTAGACGAAATAATAGGGCAAACTCCTATACTAACTGTACAAGTTGATATACCAAGCGTCACACCTACACAACCGGAACCTCAACGTAGTGGGAGGGTTGTTCGACAACCTGAGAGATTCATGGAGATAGGAGAATCTTCGGATTTGGTCCCCGGGGATAATGGATCAGACCCCTGGTCGTACAAGGAGGCGGTCCAAGATAAGGATTCAGAATCCTGGCAAACTGCGATGGAAGCCGAGATGGGCTCAATGGATCATAATCAAGTGTGGGAGCTAGTGGAACTACCCAGTGGGGTAAAACCCATTGGATGCAAGTGGGTCTACAAAAGAAAAAGAGGACCGGATGGGAAAGTCGATACCTTTAAAGCTAGGCTTGTGGCAAAGGGATACACTCAAAAGGAGGATATCGATTATGAAGAAACCTTTTCCCCTGTAGCCATGCTTAAGTCCATCCATATTCTCTTGGCAATAGCTCTGCATCTAGATTTTAAGTTCTGGGAAATGGATGTCAAGACAGCTTTCCTTAACGGGAGTCTTGACGAGGAAATCTATATGCAACAACCCGAAGGTTTCATTGCGAAAGGCCAAGAACACCTTGTTTGCAAGCTAATGAAGTCCATTTATGGACTAAAGCAAGCATCTCGGGCTTGGAAACAATGTTTTGATCATGTAATCAAGTCTTACGGGTTTGATCAAAATGAGTTTGAAAGTTGTGTGTATAAGAAGTGTGACGGAACTGTCTTGGTATTCTTAGTACTGTACGTAGATGATATTCTGCTCATCGGAAACGATGTAAAGGTTTTGTCAGACGTAAGGGTATGGCTGTCAAAACAGTTTGATATGAAGGACTTAGGGGAAGCCGGTCATATTCTTGGGATTAAGATCACTCGAGATCGAAAGAAAAGAATGATTGGCTTATCGCAAGCTTTATACATAGACACTGTTTTGAAGCGATTCAACATGCAAGATTCCAAGAAAGGCTTTGTACCCTTCAGGCACGAAATCCATCTATCGAAAGACATGTGTCCCAAGACACAAGGGGAGATAGATGACATGAAAGGCATTCCTTATGCGTCGGCAGTAGGAAGTCTTATGTATGCAATGTTGTGCATGAGATCGGATATTTGCTACGCCGTTGGCATGGTGGCAAGATATCAAAGTAATCTCGGAAATCAACACTGGACTGCCGTAAAGAACATTCTAAAGTATCTGAAAAGAACTCGAGATAGAATGCTGGTTTACCAGTCGTACAGTTTTTTTCCAGTTGGATACACGGACTCGGATTTCCAATCGGACATAGATTCCAGAAAATCTACCTCGGGTAGTGTGTTTTGTCGAGGGGAGGAGCTGTAACATGGAGAATCGTTAAGCAGAAATGCATCGCAGATTCTACCATGGAAGCCGAATATGTAGCTGCTTGTGAAGCATCGAAAGAAGCGGTGTGGCTCAAGAACTTCCTAGTGGACTTGGACGTTGTTCCGAATTTGCCCAGCACCATCACGGTTTTCTGTGATAATGCCGGAGCAGTTGCAAATTCAAGGGAACCGAGAGCCCACAAGGCCAGCAAACACATTGAAAGGAAATACCATCTTATACGAGAAATCGTTAAGAGAGGAGATATAGAGGTGGCAAAGATCGCGTCGGAAGACAACCTTGCTGATCCATTCACAAAGGGTCTGCCTCTGTTACCATTCTAGAGACTTGTGGAAGGAATGGGTGTCAAGAGCGTTGCCAATCTGCTTTGAGTATAAGTGGGAGATATATTATATTAGGTTGATGTAGGTGACATTAGATGTCACTGTATAATACATTAGACGTGTTGTGGTGACTTTGAGTATAAGTGGGAGATTGTTGGGGTTATACGTGAAAGTATGTTTTTACTTTGTATAACCTATGTATTAAAACACTTATTTACTGAAATAAATTATTTATCATTGTTGCTTTAAATATGATTGAATGTTATATATATATTTATTGCAAATCGTTCATATAATAACACATGTTACATTGTAGTTAACGCGTTGATACCAGATCACAGAAGATCACGTTAACAGTCCCTTGTTAACTAGTGCGTGTTTCACAACTTAGATAGACCCGAACAGTCTATTGGTAGAAGTTGATGTGTAAGGCTCAGATTGACTTGTCTTGACCAAGAGATTACACTAGTGCATTCGATGCGCTGAAGCGGACCTGCAGAGAGGATAAACTCATTCGCACTAACTTAAGGGATGAAGAGTTAGAACTCAGTGGTTGTTGATTTCTTAATCTCTGTAACTTAATAAGGACTGTGTGCGATTAATAATTATTGCTTTGACTTATAAATGGGAAGATAATCATTGAGACTTCGATACCCTATATCTTGGGCAATAATATTAATTGTACGACGGTTGCTAAGATTAATACAGAGAATCATGTGCTTGCAAAGTCTTTGTTGATTAGTCCCCTTGGTGGGCTTGAAACCTTTATCATACCAAATCTTGAAAGTGGAATTAATTTTCTGGTATGGATAATAAAGCTGAGCTGTCTTTACTCCAAGGATAAAGATATTAATTAATATAAAGCTTTTCAGTGGCTTAATTAATTAGTGGACTAAATAATCTTAAACACGGAAATAATAACTGGGAGTCATATTACCGTAATATGGGTTAAGGTTGGATAGTGCAATATTAATTATATAGTGGTATTAATTAATATTAATAGGCTGAATTATATTGTGGCTCAATATTGGAATCCAGAAGCCCATTAGAAGGTCCATCTTAATTCTCCTAAAGGCCCCTCAAGTAGCTCAATTACAGTCCAATAAATAAAAAGGTGCTTAAATAAAATAAATTATTGTTGCATTATTTTTTCCTTAATTTTTGAATTTATTAAAGAAAAGAGGGAGAAGGATTTTCTTGAAAAGATTTTATGGAAATGAGATAAGTATTCTTGGAATACAAGATTATCCCATAAATTCAAGAAATCTCCCATTTGGTCTCTTTAATATATAAATTTCGAAAATTATAGAGAGATAATAGGAAGAAAGATTTTCTTGATTTTCTTGAAAAGATTTTATGGAAAAAGATATGTATTCTTGGAATACAAGAATATCTCATAAATTCAAGAAAGATCCAATCTTGAAGATCCCCTATTATTTTCAAAAATATGAGCTAAATAAGGGTGTGAGATTTTTGTGGAAAAATACACATGAAAAGAAGAATATATGGGATATATTCAAAATTTCTTGGAAATCAAGAAAAGATCTTTCCTAACCCTATTTTGCCTCTAATTTTCGTCCCCCCTCTCTATTATAAATAGGGGATGAATGTTTCATCCCCAAGACACAGGAATTGATCTTTTTTCAGAAAAATACCAGCGTCGATAAAATATCAAATATTTTAAAACGTCAACAATTTGTGCTTTTTCGAAAAATTTCAATTGCGTGCAGTAATTCCATGTGTTGGAAATATTAGAAATCGATGAAGGTGGTGCAACAATTTTATTTTTCCCTTTGTTTTATAAATCGTTCATCGGAGAACCTCCCACCAGGTTATTGAGCGAGGACTTGGGAATACTTGAGAATGACTTTTGGTTGGTAGCCAGATACTTGATCCTGTCCATCTCAGACTGTCTCTCCAACTACGTTTACGTAAACTCCTAGAAATTCCGCATGCTAGGATCTTTTATGTGAATTTTATTTGCATGTCGTTGTTGGTGTAATTATTATTTGAATTCACTTAGGTAAATTCATGCTAGTAATAATTGTTAATTTAAATTTGTGTTTATGAGGTCATCCCGATAGATCCTGGCAATTGTTATCCCAACATAAGGTCCTATCAATCAGTCCCTTAGTGAAACCATTTTCTTCCAAGAATTGGGACAGTGTATCATACCAAGCTCTAGGAGCCTGTTTTAGGCCATAAAGAGCTTTCTTTAAACGGTATACCTAGTTATTCAATTCAAAGCCAGGAGGTTGTTCAACATACACCTCTTCTGCCAGTATTCCGTTTAAAAACACACTATTTACGTCCATCTGATACACAATGAATCCCAATTGAGCAGCATAAGCCAGAAACAGCCGAATGGCTTCTAAGCGTGAAACAAGTGTGTAGGTCTCATCATAATCAATCCCTTCTGATTGTGAGTACCCCTTTGCAACCAGTCTTGCCTTATTTCTAGTTATCACATTGTGCTCATCTTTCTTGAAGACCCATCTGGTTCCAATAACATCTTGGTGAGTTGGTCTGTCTACAAGTTCCCAAACTTGATTCCTCTCAAACTGTTCTAGTTCTTCTTGCATGGCTAGAATCCAGCTTGCATCTTGAAGTGCTTCTTTAATGGTTAGAGGTTCCTATCTGATGTATAGTCTGAACCCTATTGCTTGGATCTCCTATAATCTGATCAGTTGGATGATCTCTTAACCAGATTTTCTTTGCTTGTGTAGCTTCATCTTGGAGATCTTCTTCATCATCATTAACTGCAATAGAATCACTAGACACTTGTATAGGGACATTAGTTGGGTCTACCTGACAGGGACAGATTTCAGCAGATGTTTGAATCATCTCAGGTTGCTGCATATCTGCTTGATTATCAGGTGTTCGCCCTGAACTGGATGGTTTAGTTGTTACTGTCTCAGCTATACCAGCTTCTTCATTGACAGTTGTACGTACCTAAGGGTCTGACTGACCTGGTGTATCATCAAGGTCAAAGTTGGGAATATACACAGTGCTGTGTTTTGAATCCTTTCCTTTGAGCCTCAACTGATCCATTTTCAGTGTTTCTGGTTCATCAGGTATGACTTGTTTTGCGGCAGATTTCTCCTGATTAGATGTTGACTCATCAAAGACCACATGAGGTGTTTCTTCCACAATTAAGGTTCTCTTGTTAAAAACCATAAATGCCTTGCTGGTTGAGGAATATCCTAGGAATATACCCTCATCTAACTTGGCATCGAAAGTTCTCAACTGACTCTTCCCATTGTTGTGAATAAAACACTTGCACCCGAACACATGAAAGTAGGAAACTCGAGGTTTTCTACCCTTCCACAGTTCATAAGGTGTTTTGAAGTGAATCTTAGTCAGAGAACATCTGTTCTGGGTATGACATGCAGTGTTGATTGCTTCTGCCCAGAAACGGTTTGGTGTTGCATGTTCAACTAACATGGTGCGAGCAGCTTCTTTGAGTGTTCTGTTTCTCCTTTCTGCTACGCCATTTTGTTGTGGTGTTCTGGCAGCTGATGTCTCATGCTGTATACCAAACTCAGAGAAAAATCAGATATAAACTGGTTCAAGAATTCTGTACCTTTATCTGATCTGATTTTCACTATGCTGAGACCCTTTTCATTCAAAATCTTCTTGAGAAGTTCAGGTACCTTTGTTGTAGTTTCATTCTTCTTATACAAGAATACAACCTAGGTGAATTTGGAGTAATCATCCACAACTGCCAGAGTGTATTTGCGTCCACTGAAACAAAGAGGTGTAACTGGTCCAAACAAATTTATATGAAGCAGTTGCAATACTCTGTTGGCTGAAGGAGAGGGAATCCCTTTGAATGAAGCCTTGACTTGCTTTCCCTTCTGACATGCTGCACATGTCTGATCCTTAGAGAAAACTTCATTCGGGAGACCTTCAACCAAGGACATCCTTGCTATCTTGTTAAGAGTCTTAAAGTTCAGATGACTCATTCTCTTGTGCCAGAGCCAACTGAAGCTTTTGATACTCTTAACAATCAAACATGCATTTCTTGGACTACTGTCCCAATCTGTAGTGTAGATTGTTCCTTTTCTGGATCCAGTTAGCCAGATCTACTGAGTAACTCAATTTCTGATTGTGCATCTATCTGTCGAGAACTCAACACTAAAACCGTTGTCACAGAATTGTGATACAGATAACAAGTTGTGCCTTAAGCCATCTACGTACGAAACACCTGTAACCTGTACATCATCATTCACTAAGGTTCCAACTCCTCTGGTAAAACCAAAGTTGTCTTCACCAAAGAGAACTCGTGGGCCTGGTTTCTCAATGTAATTGCTGAGGAGATGTAGACTTCCAGTCATGTGCCTTGAGCATCCACTATCTATGTACCGGATAGTTGCTTGTACACCTCCTTTATTGGCCAATCCCACGCGAACCTGCGAACAAATCAGATTTTAGGTACCCCAGTAGAGTTGGGTCCTGAGGGGTTAGCTGTACCTTTGGGATCCAGACAAACAAGGCATTTCTATTATAATCATCAAGATCAGAAGCCCTTATTTGCATCTCATATGCATTTACATAATCATACATCTCATCATGTGCATTTTGATCAGTATGATTATTAGTGTGAGCCTTGGATGAGTCAGAAGACTTGGGATTCTTCTTGTTAACTGGTCTTTTTTTAATCTAGTGGGGCTCAGGTGCAGCAGTCCTAGGTTTCTGATTGTAAGGGTAGGTACGACTGCTACCATCAAAAGATTCATATCTTTTCTGCACAGATGGCTTGATCAGTTTACCTTTATCTTGCTGGTTAGGCAGCTTGGACTGAGTCGACTTCAGCTGGGACTGTCCCTTGCGAGATGGTCTAGGCTGAGGCCTACTCTGCTGATTGGGCTGAGGTCTCTTCAGAAGAACAGGATTCTTCTGTTGATTCTCGGCTAGTGTCTGATCAGTTGGGGTCCATCCGTGTTCCCTTTCTAATCTGACACTCGCCTTGCCTGATCAGCTGGTCCTTTTCCCTTATTTGATATAGACATGGCATATTTTTTATCTTTATCAGAAACTCATTTCGTTACACTTTTTTGATGTGAACGAGACGGGACTTTTGAGGATCCAGAAGGGTTCTCAAACCCAATTCCCTTCTTATCAGTTGGCGCACGAAAATAGTTGTTCAAATCCTGAACATTTTTAGATGATTTCGTGAAAACCTCTATTTTCTTACGTAAACTGTCCTCAATGACTTTTAGATTCTCATGCATTCGGAAGAGTTCATCAAATTTAGCCTGAAGGACTTTGAGATCTCCTGCTTATTTTAGATTGGTAGCTTGCTGTTCATTAATCAATCTTCCCTGATCAGAAGAGCCAACTTTTAGAACAACCAGTTCTATGGTCATCTTCTGAACAGTTTCAATCAATTTCTGTTCAGCAATTCTACTCTCTTTACTTTCTTTTACAAGCCGGATATTCTCTGCCCTTAGGTTATCATTCTCAACTTCCACTGTTGTATAAGTATCTATTGCATTAGAGAGATCATCAAGCAATTGATCATTGTAGACCTGTAGGTTAATCTCTCCAACAGATGTGCTCTGCACAACAGGTGTGGAACAGGAAACCACAGAAGGTTTAGAGATTACCTCGGATTGGTCAGCTTCTCTGGCCATCAGACAGATGTCATTTTCAGATGAGAAGTTCAGATTGTTGACATCGTCTGTGTTGGTTATCAGACAGAAATCATCAAGAGTTGAGTATCCAGAGTCATCTGGTGGTAGATAAGAGTCATCAATACCAGATGTGTCTGCTATCATATCTTTTCTGTCTCTGTATCGTTGATCTCTCCTGTTGTGCTTTTCTTCTCTTTCTTTAGGAGTCAGGTCGGGGCAGTCTGTGTTGTAGTGACCTAGTTTGTGGCAGTTGAAACAAGTTCCAGATTCTCCAAATCATCTTCTGTTAGGTGAATCATTTCTTCGATAATTTCTGTCAGGTGACTTTTCACCTTGCTTGTAGTCAGAACTTCTTCTTTCTAATTTGTCACCACGTCTGTCTCCTTTGCGATCATCCCTTTGATAATCCTTTCTGTCATCTCTTCGGTCATCTCTCCGATCGTCTCTTTTGTCATCAAAATGATCTCTTTCTGATGATCTGTCAGTAGATCTCCTATTTCTTCCTCTGCTTTGTCTATAATCTTTGTAGAACTCTCTGTATTTTCCCATCTGAACGTTTGATCGTTCAAGCTTTTTGGTCAGCAGATTAATCTGTTCATCTTTGCCGATGATGTTCCCCATTGGTTCAACAGATCGTGAACTGCTACCAGTTGCCTGAAATGCAACATTTTTTTGTAGAGTTTGTGGTAGCTTCAGAAGGAACATAATTTGATTCTATGCTTCTTTCAATCAGATCAAATTCATGTGCTTTCAAATTGAAAAAATAGATCGTTCGGCTTCATGGTTCCTATATCTTGACAATCTTTGATCACTGTTACTTTATTATCCCATTTCTTTGTCAGTGATCTCAGAATCTTGTAGTTGATATCCTTGTCTAAGATTACTCGACCTAAATCACGCAGTCTGTTGACTCCTCGAGTAATTCTTCCATCTTGCTGATCAATCGACTCATTTGGCAACATCTTCAATTTCTCAAAGTTTACCAGTTCAGCTTGTAATCTACTATCCTTACTCAGATCATTACCTTTGCAGATTTCAGCAAGGGTATCTCATACTTCCTTAGTAGTCTTCAAATACTTGACCTTGTCACGTATGGTAGAGTCCACCGTCTTCATGATCAGATGTCTGGTCACCGTATCCAGGTTGGACAATTTCCTTTCTTCTGCGTCCATCAGCGAAGGACTCTTTCTGATTCTTGCTCCAACTGGTTGAGTAGGATCTCCTCCTTCAGCTGGATTATAGTGATAGATGATGATTGGTCCTATCTCAAGAATCTCCCTCATTCTGTTGCTGATGACTCCCAGATGGTCACTCATGTCGAGAGACCAGTCTGCGTACTCATCGACAGAGAACTTGGGCAGATCATGATTCATCCCAGATGTGTTATCCATGCTTACGTGAGTTTGAAGATTATAAGTTTTAAAAATGGATATTTCAAGATCAGTTCAAGTGACCACAAAGATTCTTCCTCAAGAATCATTGATATTCAAAGCCAGTGGTCGGAAGAACCACTGAAAGGGTTTTGTGAGGGTAGAAGGCTAGAGGGGAGGGGTGAATAGACTTCTAAAACTTTTGTGAGATCAGGTGTGAATAAGCAAGTATGCCTGATCAGAGTGCGAGTGAAGCAGTACAGACTGATATGCGACTTACTGACAACTTGGAAGTAGACCCATTCGGCGTCTATCAGCTCAACTGTTTGTGCGGAAGATAAGTTAACCCGTGTGAAAAATCAGTTTTACTCAAACCAGATTCCGAGTAATCTGTTTTATATCAGATGACAAAAGGTGTCAAACTGATTAGATCAGTTGCTTGGTGCAAATCTGATCCACACTCAGAACATGCATGGAATATAAAGTAGGTAGTGTTCTAAGAGTGTAGAGCAGATAAATCACACAAGATTTATAGTGGTTCAGACAACTCGTCCTACGTCCACTCTTCCCTATCAGCAGGGGCACTCACTTAACCAATCTGGACTTAGTTAAATGTGTTAGTCCAACACAATACAGCAGATGTTTCAAGAGTTCTCACTCAACAATCCCAGAAATCAGAAACTAGAAACCCTAGTCTGAAATCTTGCTTAACAAACTTAACCTAACTTTGTGGGTTTGGGTATAAGATTTGTATGTTCCAACTAGAATTCTATCCTAGTATTTGAGTAGCCTAAAGCTAGAGGATAAGAATTCTATGCTAAAAACTTTATGGGATGAACACTTAGAATAAATCTTAAATTGTGTTCTTCGTGCGGAAATCTTACTTTAGGCTTGAGCTTGTATAATTTCCGTAACCTTACTATGAAGGTTGATCCCACATTTATAGGCACGAAATCGAACTAGCCATTGGAGAGCAATTCGAATTTCAGTCTATTTGAGGTAGGTTTGTAGGCTAGATTTGACGTGCTCAGAGGCGGCATGGCCGAAAGCATGTAAGCTTGTCCTTTGTAGCCGTTGGACTCTAAAGTGCTAGTCCTGCACTTGCCAGTTCTGTACGTGCGTGTCTTCTTCTCATTGGTTCTCAAGTACACAAGTTCGGCACTTGATTTACTAACAAGATTGACATTCTTCTTGTCTGATTGACTTTGGCTCGTACTAGGTAACTTGATGTAGTCACCTGATGGATCTGACCAGATCAGATAAAGATTGATATGTCTACCTGATTTGAATCTTCTGATGTAAGATGTCTTAGCACAACTTACTGATTCTCCTTCATGTTATATTATGTAGGTCTTCTGGTCTTGATATCTTCTGATCTTCAACTCTTCTGGTCTTCAGCTCTTCTGGTTTTTTGATCTTCAGCTCTTCTGATTTTCTGACCTTAGCCTATACATATTGAGTTCCCCCTCAATATGTGGCTTATCTGTTACATCAGTTGTCTATACAACTCAGCTGGTCATCCTATCTGATATCTAATTCCAGGTTTGACTGGTCCTATTACAATTTGTAGGTCCCGAATGGGTTTTGTGAGGGTAGAAGTCTAGAGGGGAGGGGTGAATAAACTTCTAAAACTTTTCGTGCGGATCAGGTATGATTTGCAGATTGCCTAATTAGAGTGCTTTAGTGTATCGGAGAATCGATGTTCAATCTTCTTGAGTGCACGAGGCGGTCGGTTTGATATCTGTCGATCTAACCGAGAGTTCGGAAGCTTGTTTTAACCCGTGAAAAACCGGTTTATCAATTGATTCTTAAGTCGATTTTCAACCAACCGACTAAGGTGTCAACTTTGATCGGATCGGTTGCTTAGTGCGGATGAGCTTAACTTAGAATATGTATCTTTCGATAGATGGAGTGGGTGGCAAGTCGAATCTGATGGTTTTTCGGTAGAGATAAAATTGTTACCAAGCGTGGTTGCATTTTTTTCCTTCTCTTTATTTTCTTGTCCTTCCCTTTTTTGGTTTCATCAAAGAGGTTAGACATCTTCTTGGTTCGAAGCGGTTAAATTGCCGTGAGGTCTCCTCTCGAGTTCCTCGACAACAAGAGGAGTAATGAAAGTGGCGAAGGTGCGAGGAGTGAAGAAGCGTCTGAGAGCAATTTTGATTTCTGTCTTGCTTTCGTTCAGAGAAGGCTAGAAAATGTTTCCAACCCATATCCATGTGGTTGTTAGTTTTGTCGAAGGATGCCCGGACACTTTCCAAAAGTACACGTAATTCGATTGAGCATCTCTGTCGAACTGTGAGAGTTTGTCGATCGAGTTTGAGCTTCTCAGCAAGAGGATTTACTAGTTGCATTACTTCAGCAAGGATGGCATTGTGCATCCCAATTGTGTGACTTCGTTCCATGTCAACTAGTTTTGCTTGCTCATATTCAAATCGCTTCATCAGATCTGCTGTGAGCGCTGCGAATTTGTCTTCAAATGCAGACCTTGATCCCATCCTGAATCTTCTCGATTATAATGATCTAGGGTATCGAGCTCATCGTAGCGATGCAGTCGATGTTGAAGCCTTGCCAAGTCGGGTCTCATCTGCAGCACCCATTCTTGGTTCATCGGCAGCTCCCTCATGATCTGTAGGAGGTTGAACGGTTTCCACCCTGTTATCAGCAATCCCGAACCTTTCATGAATTAACCATTTGATATCATCGTCAGATGCCAATTCAACAGCACTTTCAATCCCAGCAGTGTTCAAGCACTTCAACTCCAAGTCTACAAAGAAATCGATCCCGTGAGTTGTCATGAGAATCGAAAATTCTTCAATGCTTTTTAGTCCGATATCCCTCCGAACACTATTTCTTCTATCTCATTCTTTGGATGCCGGATGTTGATCCAATTCGGGGCATAGATCCAAAGAGATACTCCTTGATCTGTTGCTTTCATTATCCTTATGATGGTGCTTTCGGAGCAAGTGAAGCAAGCACTAACTACGGTATTGAAGGGATTATGAGAGACAGACACTTGCTTGTCGGATCTCTCAGGCTCCTGTGACTTGATTGGAGATTCGGATATTTGTGGGGATATGTGTGGTTCGTTTTCAGCATTTTGAGGGTGTTCAGTTTCCTGAACTGGTTCATTGATTGGTGGTGTGGGAGATGTTGGTGATCTGATAGGCGAGGGTGAGGTGAGAAGGTTTTATGGGGAGGTGATGATGTTTTTTGAGGAGAGGGTGATGGTGATTTGGAAGTGGGCGTTAGCGATCTTGCTCTCTGGAAGATCTTGGTGAGAGGCAGAGAATCAGATGGTGATTCGCCCTCAGGTTGCTCCACTTCTGTCCCTCTGACAGATTTCTCTCCTTCTGCTGCGATCATCTTCTCTTCCCTTACTTCTCTGATAGTTGGCTCAGAGCGGACTGCTATCTCTTCTTCTGATCTTACTTGCATCAGATCCTTCGTTCTGCTGACTTGCTAGGCAGAACTTGGAGCAGTGTTCAGAGGAGATGAGACTCTCTTCTGACGTTTCCGCTGAGCATCTGGTTTCTTGGCCAGATCCTTCCTCTTCATCCTCTTCTCTGGAATGGCCTCTTCCTGCACTTCAGACGATGCAGTTGCCTTATCTTTTCCCTTCTTTTCTCCCTTAGGTTTGGGCACATAAGGGGTTTGATCTTCATCAGCTTGTCCAGGTAGGGACTCATCTTTGCCCAATATGCCCTTGTGCTTTGCTTGGTAAATCTTCGCTCCATTCTCGTTCCATTTATAATTCTGTGGCAGCTTATCTGACAGAATGATAGAGATTTTGTGTATGAATGAGCACTTGGAAGATAAGCACACTTCATTGCTCTGGGTCAGCTCGAACTTCCCGGAGTCTTTTATCAGTCTTGCTTTGACCATACCCAACCAATTGATATCTGAAGCCTTCTTGATTATTGCAGCCATGACACTTATCTTGTACGAAGTAACTGCATCAAGACAGTAGGTTGAGCACATGATCACCTTCTGAACAATTTCAAGAAGAAGGCGATATTTCCTCTTCAGATAGGAGGCTTTGACGTTCGTCGTGTTCTCCTTGTTTGTTGGTCTCAACAGCTCGGCTTCAAGAAATCCCTTTCCTCCTACATCAGTCGTGTAGGTCTCTGGATTGATGCTTCCTCGAGTTAGGCCGAATATCCTCTGGAGATCGTCATTCGACACTCGAACTTCTAGTCCACCAACGGAAGAAATCAGGTCAGCATCAATGTCTTCATCCCTCTGCAGATTGTATAGAAAGTCAAGAGATTCATGTGCGTGGATGATGTTCTGATGTGTAGAGCAATATCGTTCGAGTCCACATGCTCGCAAGCACTCCAGAATTTCCAGCGATTCAGGGTCTGAGGTGATGGTGAAGACTATGTACTTTTCATCAATGATGTCTTTCTTCATCGATGAAAAATTGCAAAACTTTTTCCCTTGGCCCGATCGTGGAACAAGATATGCTATTTCTGTACGATATGCAAATTGATGTTTAGTTTGAGTAAGATATTTCAATAAATTCAGTCAAATTAGTAATTTTAGCATCAATTTAGCAAATAAGCGTTTAGATCTAATAAAAATCACAGAAATATATCATCACGATTTGTAAACCTAGGTGCCAGAGAGAAATTGAGATCATGCAATTAATTAAACAAGAAATTACCAGAAATTGATTCGAAAATCAATTGATCTCGAAAGTAATTCTCTGAAGGTTTTTTTTTTTTGAAAGAATTTGATCTTTTAAGAACTTTGAGAAGACGAAGTAGTGGAAAGAGGTTTTCTAAAAAGATTTGGATTTTATAGAATACGAGGGAAAACCTTTTTGCACAACTTTCCAAAGTACTCAAGTATCCGTGTTTTGAAATCAGTGGCTGAGATTAGTCGGCCAAAAAGTATTTTGATCGTACGGTTGAGAAAAGTAGTCTTCTCGTATTTCGGACTCGAAAATTCGCAATAAAACGTATTAAAAACACATTTCCAAGTCTGCATTCAGAGCATGCGTCATGAACAGAGTAAAACATTTTATTTAAATAACGCATGTAAGGTATTCAGAAAGGGATAAATAAGAGAACGTATCTGACTGATTGATATTGTAATCAACCAGTTGCCACTTGTGATCTGATCTGGTACTTGTTGACTTTACTGATGGTAGCCTTAAGCATTTCCCAACAATATCTCACTCATCTGATTAGATTCTTGCTTGAAACACTTCGTTACTTATCTGATACACTTTTCTGATGCACTTATCTGATACACTTCATCCTTCAGTCTTCTTCTAATCAGCCTGTATTTACTGAAGTCAACTCCCGCCAAAACTTTTACTTCGGTGAGTCCAAAAGTCGCCTCGATTCCCAAATCGGTGCGATTTGACATTCCATAATAATGGCATAGATACGCTGTGATTAATCACATTGTTAACTCATCCAACCATTAGCCGCGTGTTCCTTACGCGTTGTCGATGCAAATTTCTCTTAAGATCTTCTGAGAAGATAAAATTTGCGTTTATACCCCTAATTTCCTTCTATAAATTAGCCTGGGGTGTTAGGCAAACAACACAACATAAACCATTTCATCTTCTTTAGCATATCCTTCATGCTTTTCCGATGAGTTCCTTATTTCCGGTGAAACTTCCGGTGGGAACCTTTAACCCTTTTCCAATGAATTCAGCTTCTCAAATCAACCATGTGTGTTCCTTCATACTGCTTTCGTCGTCATCTAAGATTACACATACGATCAATGCAAAGCTTCTTTACCACCGTGGAGGCGGATCTGCTAAGGCAAATGAGAAGGCACTTCTCCTAACCGTATGCACCTTGTGCGCCTATCGAGATGACATAATTAGCATCAACAGACTCAGTCTGAAACAAAACATGAGTTTGATATACAAACTTGTGTATCAAACTCAATATTTGCATGAGACACTCATGGCCATATGGTCTTTGTGACCAAACCTGCGGCACTGTGTCCCATTTAACAGCTGGAAAGCCCATTGATTTTAGGTCTAAGGGCTCCTAGCTTAAAGATCGTTCAAGGCTCGCTCTCGCTCCTCACTCCGAAGCTCTAAGAGTGGCTTTCAGGATTCTAGAAGCTTCTCTGCGCCCCCTGGGTCGGAGAGTCTGAGAGCATCAGCTCTTAAAATCTCTCTCTCTCCTTCCCTGCCTAGGGTTGTCTTAGGGCTTATGGTTTATGACCTCCGGGTCTTCTTGTACTTGTAATACCACTTGAAGATAGCTTGTAGCACTTGTAGCTTGTGATATCACTTGTAACTTGTAAATCTGACCTCCGGTCCTTATCAATGAAAAATTCTGTTATTTCATTGCTGTGTTGTTTCTTCTGACTTATGCGATTTGCAGCTTTACTTGACTTGCTTGTTGACTGCAGCTTAATCGACTTATAAAGTAATCTTCCAATCTGATCAGTTCCCCCTTAATCTGATATGTCTTGAACTGATCTGCTTCTTTTCTGAACTTCAGATCGGCTACTTATCTGACTTTCTGATCTGCTCCTTATCTGAACTTCAGATCGGCTCCTCGTTTGGTCGTCTGATCAGTTGAGATTCCTAACTCAACTGATTTCACTTAACTTGGTTAGTCTTTTAACCAACTGGTTCTGAAGATCAAACCATTAACCATATCTGGTGCATTTTCTCCAAGATCCAGAAGCCCTAGCTCGTTGCATAACTCTCTAAATCTGATCTCAGCTAGCGACTTAGTTAAGATATCAGCTTTCTGCTTGTCAGTATGGATCTTTTCCATCCTGATATTCTTCCTTTCAACGTGATCTCTGATAAAATGGTGTCTGACATCCACATGCTTGCATCTTGTATGTAGAACAGGATTCTGAGTGATTGCAATAGCACTATTACTGTCACAGAATATAGGTACGTTCTTAGCTACGATGTTGTAATCCCTCAGTTGCTGACTTAGCCAGAGCAGTTGGGAACAACAGCTTCCTGCAGCCATATATTCTGCTTCAGTAGTAGATGTCGCAACTGATGTCTGCTTCATCGAAAACCAAGAGATCAGTTTATTTCCCAGAAACTGACATGATACTGAGGTTGACTTCCTGTCGATTCGGCAACCTCCGTAATCTGAATCAGAATACCCACTAAGCTCTAGATTATCATCTGATGGGTAAAATAAACCATGTTTACAGTCCCCTTCAGATACTTGAGAATCCGCTTAGCTACTTCTAGGTTGCTTTGCATTGGATTTGCTTGAAATCTGGCACATACACCTACTGCAAAAGTAATGTCTGGTCTGCTGGCAGTCAGGTATAGTAGTGATCCAATCAGAGCTCTATATTCTTTCTGATTAACTTTCTGACCATCTTCATCTGGATCCATCTTGAACCCGGTCATCATTGGAATTCTGGCTTCCTTACAATGTTGAACTCCAAACTTTGCCAGTAGATTCCTTGTGTACTTTGCCTGGCAGATGAATATCCCTTCTGTACTCTGCTTGACTTGTAAACCCAGAAAGTAATTCATCTAACCCATCATGGACATCTCGAACTTCCTTTGCATCAATTTGCTGAACTTCTCACATAGCTTCTTGTTGGGAGATCCGAAGATGATGTCGTCCACGTAAATCTGAACCATCAGAATATTTTCTCCATCTTCTATTCTGAATAAGGTTATGTCCAATATTCCTTTAGTGAACCCGCTGTCTATCAAGAACTTAGAGAGTGTATCATACCAAGCTCGAGGAGCTTGTTTCAGGCCGTAAAGAGCTTTCCATAAACGGTACACTTGGATGCCTTTTTCAAAGCCTGGAGGTTGTTCGACATAAACTTCCTCTGCTAGTACCCCGTTTAAGAATGCACTCTTTACATCCATCTGATACACAGTGAACCCTCTGTGGGTAGCATATGCCAGAAATAGCCGAATGTCTTCTAGGCGAGCGACTGGTGCAAAGGTCTCATCATAATCAATTCCTTCTGATTGTGAATACCCCTTAGCAACAAGTCTTGCCTTATTCCTGGTTATGACATTTTTCTCATCTCTCTTGTTCTTGAATACCCACTTCGTGCCAATCACGTCCTGATGAGTTGGTCTGTCCACCAGTTTCCAAACTTGATTCCTCTCAAACTGTTCCAGTTCCTCTTCCATGGCTAGAATCCAGCTTGCGTCTTGTAGAGCTTCCTCTACCGTAGTTGGTTCCTTCAAAGACCGAGATAACAACGATATGGCACTTTCACCAACGATGTCTAGTTTTGACTCTATCGAGATGGGTCTCCGATAATCGATCGGTTGGATGACCGGTAATCCAGTCCTTCGCTTACGATGTCGCGCCTATTTGGAGAACATCATCCATATCGATAGTAGTTCATTACTAGTGATTGGGAGTGGTCGCGGAATTATGATCCACTTGATAAGAACATCTCTCGGTGATGTTGGACTCATCATGTGCCGATGTCCGTTAAAGAGGAACTTCAGAGTTCCCCCGAACCGGATGGTTCGATTGATCTTTATCTCGGTAATAAAGACTTCTTCACTGATAGTTGTGCGTACCTTAGGGTCTGATTGACCTGTTGAATCAGCAAGATCAAGTTCGGATGTACACTTTTTTCGTGTTCGACTTTTTTCTCCTTGATGCTTAGTGATCCATTTTCTGCGTGTCCGGTAGCGGTTGATCCGCACGGCTTTTTCTCGAGGCAACTTTCTCTTGTTCGTAAGATGTCTCATCAAAGACCACATGTGGTGTTTCTTCCACAACTAGGGTTCGTTTGTTGTAAACTCGAAAGCCTTGGCTGGATGAGGAATATCCTAAGAATATGCCCTCATCTGACTTGGCCTCAAAAGTCTTCAACTGACTTTTCCCATTGTTGTGTATGAAACACTTGCACCCAAAAAAAAACATGGAAGTATGAAACACGAGGTTTTCAAAATTTCTTCCATAGTTCATAAGGTGTTTTGAAGTGAGTCTTAGTCGAGAACATCTGCTACGAGTATGGCATGCAAAGTTGATTATACGCCAAAAATGGCTTAGTGTGGCATGTTCATCTAACATAGTCTTGAGTAGCTTCCTTGAGAGTTCTCTGTTTCTCCATTCTCGCTACTCCATTTTGTTGTATGGCGTTCTTCTGCGGTGATGTTTCATGATGTATACCAAACTCGGTCTGGCAAAAATCAAGAATAAAGGAATTCGTGAACTTTGTACCTTTATCCGATCCGATTTTTACTATCTTTGACACCCTTCTCGTTTTGTAGCTTCTTGAGCAAAAACGGGTATCTTTGTCGTTGTCTCGTTCTTCTTGTATAAGAATACAACCCAAGTAAACTTGGAATAATCATCCACGATTACTAGAGTATATTTAAGGCCCACCGAGATCGACCGGTAATCGGGTCCGAATAGATCCATATGGAGTTATTGCGAAGATTTCTTCGGATGCCGGTCCGTATTCCTTGAATGAGGCTTTAACTTGTTTTCCTTCCGACATGCGGCACATGTCTAATCTTTGGAGAATATCTCATTCGGAAGTCCTCAACCAAAGACATCCTAGTTTATCTTGTTAAGAGTCTTGAAGTTCGGATGACTCAATCTTTTGTGCCAGAGCCAACTGCTACTTTTGGAACTCTTAACAATTATGCATGTATTCCATGGGCAACTGTTCCAATCTGCTATGTAGATCGTGCCTTTCCTTGAACCAGTTAGCAAGATTTGTTGAGTGACTCGATTCCTAATCGTACACTTGTCGCTCGAGAACTCAACGCTGAATACGTTGTCGCAGAATTGTGATACTGATAGTAGATTGTGCTTTAATCCTTCGACATCTGAGACTCGATTTATTTGTACATCATCATTCTCTAAGGTTCCGAATCCTTTGGTAAAACCAAAGTTATCATCACCGAAGAGTACACGTGGGCCTTCTTGTTCTTTGTAAGAGCTAAGGAGATGTTTACTTCCAGTCATGTGCCTTGAGCATCCACTATCGATGTACCAGATAGTTGCTTGTACACCTCCTTTGTTGGCCAGTCCCACGCGAACCTGCAATCAAATCAGGCTTTAGGTACCCCTTTGGAATTGGGTCCTGGGAGGTTAGTGGAGGATTTAGGGATCCACACAAACAGAGCACCTCTATGGTAATCAGATAGATTAGAAGGTCTGATTTGTCTCCCATACAAATCAACATAATCATACGTCTCTTTATATGCTTTCTGATTAGTATGATTATTAGTGTGAGCCTTGGGTGACTTAGAAGAATTGGGATTTTTCTTTATATTTTATCTTCTTTTAATCCAGTGTGGCTCAGGTGCAGTAGCCCTAGATCTCTGGTTATAAGGGTAGGTACGACTGCTACCATCAAAAGATTCATATCTCTTTGGCATAGATGGTCTTTGCAGTTTACCTATAGCTTGCTTATTAGGCAGCTGACCTTGATTGGGTCTCGGATTAGATTTCCTTCTTACATGTTGTCTCTTCTGATACCTAATCTGCTGATCAGGTTGAGGTTTCTTCAGAAGAACTGGGTTCTTCTGTTGATTCCTCGGTTGATGCTTAATCAGTTGGAGTCCATTTTTGTCCCCTTTCTGATTAGGTACTTACCTTCTTGCTCAGCGGGTCTTTTTCCCTTATCAGATACATGCTTAGCTTTTTGTGTATCTTTGTCAGAGACTCGTTTGATTACACCCTTCTGAAGAGAATCAAATGGGGCTTTTGAAGATGTAGAAGGGTTCTCATACCCAATTCCGTTCTTGTTAGTTGGCATTCGAAAATAGGTGTTAATATCTTGAACAATTTTTGATGACTTCGTGAAAACCTCTATTTTCTTGCGCAAACTATCCTCAGTAGATTTTAGACTCTCATGTAGTCGGAATAGCTCATCAAATTTAGCTTGAAGGATTTTGAAATCATCAGCTTGCTGTTTGTTGATTGCTAGCTGATCTTTGATCTGCTTCTCCTGATCAGAAGATTTAACTTTCAGAATGTTAAGTTCCTCAGTTACCTTCTGAGCAGTTTCAGCGAATTTCAGTTCAGTAGCTTTACTGACAGCGTTCTCTTTAACAAGCTGATTATTTATGATCCTTAGCTTGTCATTTTCAGCTTCCACTATTGTATAAGTATCTACTGCATCAAAGAGATCATCAAGCAATTGCTCAGAGTAGAGCTGCAAGTCAATCTCTCCAGCAGGTGTGGAAATTGAAAAAGCAGAAGGTTTGGAGGTTACCTCAGATTGGTCTTCCTCCTTGGCCATTAGGCAGATTTCATCGTTATCTGAAGAGAATATCAGATCTTCATGTTCGTGGAAGTCAACAACACTGCTTATCAGACAGAAGTCTTCTACAGATGAGTAGCCAGAATCCTCGGAAGGTAGATAGCAATCATCAATTCCAGATGTGTCAGCGACCATGGCTTTTCTATCTCTGAGGCAATGCTCTCTTCTGTTCCGTTTCTCTTCCCTTTCTCTAGGAGTCAGGTCAGGGCAGTCGGTGTTGTAGTGACCTGGTTTCTCGCAGTTGAAGCATGATCCTCGATCTACGGAACTTCCTCTACCAGGTGAGTCACTCCGTCTGTAGGATCTGTCAGGTGACTTCCCTTTCTGATGGTAATCTGAACTCCTTCTGTCAGATCTGTTATCTCTTCTCTCATCTAACAGATTATCTCTTTTCTTTTCTTCTCTGTGATCTCTTCGATCATCAGATCTGGTTCTTTCTAGTGATCTGTCAGTTGGCCTCCTGTTTATTCTGTTGTCTTGATAGTCTCTGTAGAATCTCTGATACTTACCAAGTTGAGTATTTGTTCTTTCAAGTTTCCTGTTAAGCAGAGCGATCTGTTCTGCTTGACTCATTATGTTTCCAGCAGGTTCAGTGGCCTTTGATCTGCTGCTGGTTGCTTTAAACGCAACTGATTTAGACGTTGAGGCTTCAGCAGGCGTCTCGTCTTCATCTGCTTATCCTCTTTCGATTAAATCAAACTCGTGGGCTTTAAGGCTTAGGAACAAGCTATTCGGCTTCATCTTTGAAATGTCTTGGCAATCCTTGATTATCGTGACTTTCATGTCCCATTTCTTGGTGAGAGATCTTAGGATCTTGTAGTTGATATCTTTGTCTGACATCTCTCTTCCAAGTTCTCGTAGTTTATTTACTGACATGGTGATCCTCCCATCGAGCTCCTTGATGGTCTCGTTGGGCAACATCTTTAGCTTTTCGAACTTCACCAGTTCAGCTTGTAGTCGGCTGTATTTGATCTGATTATTACCTTCGCACATCTCAGCAAGAGTATCCCACATCTGTTTCGCAGTTTTGATATACTTTATCTTCTCCTTTGTGACTTTATTCATCGTCTTCATGATTATATGCCTGACGATTGTATCTAGAGTATACAGTTTTCTTTCTTTTGCATCCATCAGGGCTAGGCTTTTTCGTACAAGACTTCGCGGTGCAAAGTCTGGATCTCCTCCAACTGCTGGGTTGTCATGATATATGATGATGGGTCCTCGCTCAATGACTTCCATCATTCTGCCGCTTATCGATCCTAGATGGTTGCACATATATATAGTCCAATCTGCATACTCATCAAATGAAAACTTAGGCAAATCATGACACATACCAGAGGTATTATCCATGCTGAGTGATTTTGAAAACGAATGAGTTTTGAAAACGGTTTTTCAAGATCTGTTCAAATGACCACAAAGATTCTTCCTCAAGAATCGATGATACTCAAAGCCAGTGGTCTGTAGAACCACTACTCTGATACCACTTGTAGGTCCCAAACGGGTTTTGTGAGGGTGGAAGTCTAGAGGGGAGGGGTGAATAGACTTCCAAAACTTTTCGTGCGGATCAGGTGTGATTTGCAGATTACCCGATCAGAATGCTAGTGTATCAATTTAGACTGATGTTCAATCTTACTGAGTGCCTAAGGGTAGATGAGCTTGATATCTGTCAGTTTAACTGAGAGTGCGGAAGCTTGTTTTAACCCGTGTGAAAAACCAGTTTTATCAATTCAGATTCTTAAGTCAGTTTTCAACCAGCTGACTAAGGTGTCAACCTGATCAGATCAGTTGCTTGGTGCAGACTGAGCTTAAATTAGAATATGTATGCAGTTTTAAACTCAGTAGTGTGAATAGTGTAAAGCAATAAGAAAGCACGTAAATGCGCACACGACTTTTTATAGTGGTTCAGACGAAACCCGTCTTACGTCCACAGGGGAACCTTAACCGAACTTAACCTGCGGGACTTATATCCCTCACAGGATGGCCGAGATGTTTATTGTGTTCACACTCTACAGATGTTTATCGAGTTCACTCTCAACCGAACTAGAAATCAGAAAACTAGAATCCCTAGTCTGAAATTTTCCGGGAACAAACTTAACCTAACTTGCGTTTGGGTAAAGAATGTTTGAGGGTTCCAACTGGAAATCTATCCTGGTGTTTTAGGTAGCCAAAATGCTAGTGGGATGAACAATGGGATGAACACTCTAAGAATAATCTTCAAATATGGTGTTCTTCGAGCGGAAATTCTGAAGGCTTTTTGCTTCTTGAGAATCTGCATTAATGATGTTGTTCCGCTTTGCTCAATTGTTCATGTGATAGTAGTTGGTCTCTTCTTTCCTTTCGAGCAATCCCATTTTATAGACCTAGAAATCAAAGAGCCGTGGAGAGCAATTTGAATTTCGGGCTATATTAGGTAGGTTGTAGGATATGATTGTGACGTGCTCCAATTATCGGCGTGGCCGTAGTCATGATTAGTGCAGTTTTTGTCCGCAGCGTTGTATCCCGCATTGTCAGCTCTTTTTGTGCACGTGTTGCTTTCTCCTTGGCTTCGCGAGGAGGCATTTCAGTAATTTGTCCGTTAGACGATTGATATTCCTTTTGTAGAAGATTCGTCTTGTCTGGTGTATAATTTTGATTGTCACCAGGTGTGAGCTGACTTGATCAGGTAATTGATCAGTCTATCTTGTTGAGTCTTCTGTTACAGATTGTCTTAGCTCAATAAGCAGACTTGACTGAATGTAGGTCTTCAGGTTTTTTGATCTTCAGGTGTCTCTGAGCCTCAGTGTATTCAGTCATACTGAGTCTTCAGGTTTGTTACTGAGTCTTCAGGTTTATCTGAGTCTTCAGGTTCATCTGAGTCTTCAGTGTCTATCTGAGTCTTCAGGTTCATCTGAGTCTTCAGGTTCATCTGTCTTCACCTGATCTTCTGACTTCTTGTCTTCTGATTTGTTCTTAGTCTTCTGATCATCTGACCTTATCTGGGTCATCTGATACTTCGACCTGACCTATACATATTGAGTTCCCCCTCAATATGTGACCTATTTTTTACATCAGCTATCTATACATTTCAACTGGTCATCTTTATCTGATTCTAAGTCATCAGTCAGCTAACAGGTCGGACTGGTCCTATTACAACCTGTTTTGGAACTTCCATCAAAACTAAAATACAAATTTCCCGACAGATAGACTCGATTAAAATTTGTGCATAACCATAAAGATATCATATATTGATTATCAGACCTATTCTCAGACCTAGTAATTGATGAATACATATGGATATCAAGAATGATAAGGCATAACACAGGATAACATAAATAGACGTAATTTATATGTTCAATGGATTTTAGGAAAGTAATTCATCAAATAACCAGAAATTACCAGATTCTGCTTTTCGATTTTGAAACAGGTTGAATCGTAAGAACACTTTGAATCGCAGAAAGATAATTGTGAGTTTGCAGAGAATAAATCGCAAGAATTTTGAGAAAAATACTCTGGTAGGGTTTTGATGAAGCTTATAAAAAGAAGGAGGGAAAATCGAGATTAGAAGATCAAATGTTTGAAACGGATAAACGATCCAGATTGAGCGGTTTTGATCGTGTGGTCAGGATATGCACGCACGATTACCTTTTGGATTTAAAAACACATTTAGTAGCATTTAATACGTATATCCCACGTCCGCATTAAATACTTTGCAGGGTATGCGTCACAAAAGTATTTGTACAGTAAAGGCAAATATTATCAGATAATTTCAGATAAGTAAATAGTAAACAAGGAAACAAAATTGCGTATCTGGTTGACTGATATTGTAATCAGTCAATACCACTTGAAGTCTGTCTGTATCACTTGTTGATCTTAGTTTTCTGCCTAATCCTTATAATTTCCCAACTGTCCCTTTTAACTGATCCGCTCCACATTGCGTCTGATATTCCCTTTTCTGATCCTCCCTGATCAGTTGAAGTTCCCCCTTCAACTGTTATTTCTGATTAGTTATTGACTAATTTATTTGATTTGTTGAGGTATCATACTCAACTGATCTTCCTCATTTGATCAGTCTCTTATCTAATCAGATTTCAGTTGACCTAACCTGATTCTACTCAGACAAGTCAATTCTTGGAATAAGTGTTACCGCCTAAACTTAGTCTTGGAAAATCGTAGATTCGTCTCGATTCCCTAAGTCGGCACGATTTGACATTTGTAATAATAGTCTGGATACTTTGGGATATCAATCGCCGTAAGCTTATCCAATCACCAGTCGCGTGTTTCCTACGCGCTGTCCTTGTGGTGCAGATTTCTCTTAAGGGTCTTGAGAAATTAAATTTGCACCTATACCCCTACTTTTCTTCTATAAAGGGATCTGGGGTTTTAGGCAAACAACACAACATAAACCATTCATCTTCTTTATTTAACTTATACTCCATGTTTTCCGATGACCCCTTATTTCTGGTGAAACTTCCGACAAAAACCTTTACCCCTTTTCAAATGATTTCAGCTTCTCAAATCAACCCTGTGTGTCCCTTATTATTGCTTTCGTCGTCATTGAAGATTACACATACAATTATTACCAAGTTTCTCTACCACCGAGGCGGCGGATCTGCTATCGCAAATGAGAAAGACACTTCTCCTAACCGTATGCACCTTGTGTGCCTATCGAGATGACGGAATTAGCATCAACAGACTCAGTCTAATACAAAACATGAGTTTGGTATCCAATTTTGATCAGATAACAGCTGATCATCGTATATCAAACTCAATATTTGCAAGCGACACTTGTGGCCATATGGTCTTTGGACCACATCTTTGGCACTTCTGTCCCATTTAACAGCTGGAGAGCCCATTGATTTTAGGACTAGGGGCTCCTGGCTTAGAAATCCTTCAATGCCGCTCTCGCTCCTAACTTCGAAGCTCTGAGGGTGGCTTTAGGATTATTTCAAAGCCTCTCACACCCCTTTTAGGGTTAAGTGGGGGAAAATGGGAGCATCAGGCTTTAAATTCTTTAAAGCCTCTCTCCCACCCTTTAGGCTTAGGGTTTTTCGGTTTATGGTTTTTTTCGGTTTATGGTTTATGTAAATCGACCTCCGGGTCTTTATCCTATTATTCCATTGTTGTGTTGTCTCCTTATGCGATTTGTAGCCTTAATCTTATACAACTTTAATAATGTAAAAATAACGAAACTCGAGGGTTTAATCTTTTTCAATGAAAATTTCTTATTATTCCATTGTTGAGATACCTGTCTCTCTTACTTTTAGTCTTTAACCACCGCGATTTGTAGATCCTTAATCTTATACAACTTGCTTGTTGAAATATGGCTTAATCGACTTATCCAAAGTATAAAATAACTCTTATAAAATGGTGTCTCGACATCCACATTTGCCTTTTACGAGTGAATCAATATAATTTTTTTAATATGATAATTCTTTATAATCCCTTAGCTCTTGACTAAGCGAGGCGGGCTGATCTTCCGCAACCATATATTACCTTGAGATACCTAACTTCAAAACCGATTCCTCTTAACCGTAATACCCACATGTATCACGAGGTGTTAGTCTCTTAACCGAATCGAATATACCACTAAGCTCTAGAGAAAATAAACCACCAACCAAACATTTCTAGGTGCTTTTTGGATTTCCAAGATCCCTCTTTAAAAAGTGATATCTATCCGGTCTCTTTGGCGAGCTATAGTAAAGATCCAATTATATTCTTTTTGATTAGTTTTCTAACCATTCTCATCGGATCCATCTTGAACCCGTCATCATAGGTGGCTTGGTTTTGAAAATATCGATAAACTCCTAGTGTACTTAAATTTATCGGATGAATATCTTATCCATTCTAACTCATCGATATTCTTTCTTTTCAACATGATCTCTTATAAAATGATGTCCCCACATCCACATGCTTCTTCTCCATCTTGTATGTAAGAACAGATTCCTTTAGTGAAGCCCTGATTGCAATACCAAGACTATTTTTTCTTCAACGCGGTAATATAGGTTTTTTCAAAGCACGGTTGTTCAGCTACAATTTCTCATAAGAATTATAATCCCTTTACCATCCATCGATTAATAAACCCTAGCGTAGCGGCGTATTCCAAAAAACAGAGCAATAAAGTCTCATCATAATCAATTCCTTCGATTGTGAATACCCCTTAAAGTCTTACCTTATTTACGTTATGACATTATTTTCATCTCTCTTGTTCTTGATAAGGAATATCCTAAGAATATACACTCATCCGACTTGGCCTCAAAAGTCTCGTGCATCCTTTCAAACTGATTCAATTCTTCTTCTTGCTCTTCCCATTGTTGTGTATTGGTTCCTTCAAAGACAGATAACTTACATGGCACTTTCACCAAAAATTCTATCGATGGAAGTAAGAAACACTTTTTCGGTTTTCATACCCTTCCATAGTAGTTCATTATAGGGATTGTTTTGTAGTGAGCCTTACATGTACAAGAGCACTTGGACTCATCATGTGTTGATGTCTGTCTGTGTGTGGCATGCCCGGATGGTTCGATGAATCTGATGGCGGCTTCTTTATTGACAGTTATATGCGTAAATGGCTTGGTGACTGTGAATCATGTTCGTGTTACGATCCTTTTTATGATACTTAGGCGATCAATTTTACGTGCATCAGTCTTCGGTTGAACTTCTTTGAGTGTTTCTCTTGTTTGTCTCATCAAAGACCACATGAGGTGTTTCACCATTATGTTGTAAACCACGCGTTCTTGGATAAGGAATATCCTAAGATGTCTCTCATCGACTTGTCAAAAGTCTTCAAAACTTTCCCAGTTGTGTATGAAACACTTGCACCCAATAAAAGAGTTCGAAATTATGTACCTTTATCCCATCCATAGATTTTCACTATAATCGATATCCTTTTCGCTTTTTTAGCTTTTTTAACATAGTTTCCTTGAGTGTTCTGTTTCTCCGTTATCTTTGTTGTCTCATTCTTCTTATACAAGAATACAAAAATCAAGAATAAAAGAGTGGAATAATCATCCACGATTTTCACTAAAGTTTTGTTTTTTTAGCAAAATGTATCTTTGTTTGTCTCATTCTTCTTATACAAGAATACAACCGTTGGAATAATCATCCACGATCCAAATAAGTCCATATGGAGCAATTGTCCAAATAAGTCCATATGGATTGTAATACTCCGGGTCGAGGATTCCTTGAATGAGGCTTTAACTGTTTTCCTTCCGACATGCGACACATGTCTGATCCTTAGAGAATACCTCATTCGGAAGTCCCTCAACCAAAGACATCCTTGCTATCTTGTTAAGAGTTTTAAATTTCAGATGACTCATTCTTTTGTGCCAGAGCCAACTGCTACTTTTGGAACTCTTAACAATCAGGCATGCATTTCTTGGACAACTATTCCAATCTGCTGTATAAATCGTACCTTTCCTTGAACCAGTTAACAAGATCTGTTGAGTAGAAAATGAAATTAAAATAATGTTATATGAAAAAATAGGAGGGAAAAAAGAAGTAAATGACTGAAAATAATTGAAATAACATAAGTAAAATCAACACAGACCTCGATTCCTATGTGCAACCACAAAGTTTTTAGCTCTCAGTATCAGATAACACAAATAAGTCGAACTTAAGTAGAGAAGAAAGTGGAGGTTATTACACAAAACCACCAAGAAACCGATCAGGAGTGGGAACTAAAGATAACCACCCACTAAAAAGCAAGTTAGTGATCGTGTGAATGTGTAAGAGACCTCCAAAAAACATTTTAAAAAAATAGAGACCATATCCAAAATTAAGTAAACGCATATTAGATCAAATAACTTACTTAAACCGCGAATTCAACTTATCCATAACATTAAACAGAATATGTATGATAGATAAAGTTTGAATCACTTAAGGTTTCACAAAATGTCGGCACACATATATCTCAACACTCAATTTTGCATGAAATTCAGCATCAAAGTGTTGCATATTTTGAATTTCCTTTTAAACACATGTTCACATTGATCCACCTTTTCAAGAGAGAACATCGTAGTAGCGAGCTCCGTGTCACATAGTTACTCAGCGAATTATCAACAAACATGGATGTTTATTTAATCACCTTTTGAAAAGAGAACATCGTAGTAGCGAGTTCTGTGTCCCATAGTTACTCAGTGATTACATCTCTAAGTTGTGCTTTATTTTTCAATGCATTTAAGAGATATATGTCCAGGACTCTGTATCTAAACCATGATTCAACAATAAGATCATACCATTATCATTTAAAGTTAAAAAATAAGCAAATCAGCAGACAAACTCATTATCAGAACCATAATGTTGCTTCAAATGTTGGAAACATTCGTCACAACATCTAGTGTTTATTTTCAGATATAACAAAGACCAAGAGATTTTTTAAGTGAAGAAAACCTCTCATTATCAATGGCTTTTGTGAAAATATCAGCAAGTTATTTTTCAGTAGAAATGTACTTTAACTTCACAACTTCTTTCTCTACAAGATCTCTTATAAAGTGATGTCTTATACTTATATGCTTAGTCAAAGAATGTTGCACAGGATACTTGGAAATATTGATAGCACTAGTATTATCACAATATGTTGGGAAATTTGTAGTTTTGAAAGAAGTTTCAAAACAGTTGTAATAAGACTAGTCGAACCTGTTAGTCGACTGATGATGTTAGGAGACCAACTGAATATGTTAGACAACTGATGTATTAGACTAGGTCACATATTGAGGGGGAACTAATATGTATAGGTTTAGATCAGAAGCAAAGATCAGAAGCGAAGAACTGAAGACCTTGTAGAAAGGACATCAGCAGAGTCGATAGGTTGAAGCTAAGACAACCTTATCAGAAGACTCAATATTACTAATCAGTTTCATACTGACCAGGTATAGCTAAGTCAAAAAAGTGATAAGCATATCTACTTATCAAAGACATACGATTGTCATCAGACCAGAAGAATGCTATACTGCTGGCTTTACAAGGCGTCGATTCAGTGTACTTGTTAGCCACTAAGAATTCGACACGCATGTACGGGTCTGACTATGCAGGATATGGCGTATAAGGCCAAATGGCTAGAAAGGATAAAATTGCACGAAGACGGCATGGCCTTCTTGAGCACGTCAAATCAAGCCTGTAAGCTACCTAAAAATAGACCGAAATTCGAATTGCTCTCCAACGGCTAGTTCGATTTCGTGCCTATAAATATGGGGTCAACCTTCATAGTAAGGTTACGAAAATTATCATCAAGCTCAAGCTCAAGCAGGTTTCCGCACGAAGAACACTAAATCGAAGATTATTTTCTAAGTGTTCATCCCATTAGTTCTTAGCCTTGAATACTTATCCTTTAGCTTTAGGCTACTCCGATACTTGAATAGTATTCCAGTTGGAACACAACAAATCTTATACCCAAACAAAAGTTAGGTAAAGTTTGTTATAGCAAGATTTTAGTCTAGGGTTTCTAGATCTGATTTTTGGGATTGGTTGAGCGAGAACTCGTGAAACATCTATTGGTTATACTGTGTTAGACTAACATATTAAACTAAGTCCAGTTGGTTAGTTTTTGCCCCTGCTGATAGGGAAGAGTGGACGTAGGACAAGTTGTCTAAACCACTATAAATCTGTGTGCCTTTACATTGCTTTACACTTATCTGCACACTACCTTTTTATCTGCATGCATATTCTGAATCTAGATCAGACTAGCATCAAGCTACTGAACTGATCAGCTTGACACTTTCGTCATCTGATCTAAAATGGATTGATCAGAATCTTGGTTGAGTAAAACTGGTTTTCACACGGGTTAACTAATCTTCCGCACCATCAGTTAAACTGATAGACGCCGAACTGATCTGCCTCCGAGCAATCAGTAAGTCGGATATTGGTTCACTCTGCACTCTGATCAGGCATACTTGCTAATCACACCTGATCCATGAATAGTTTTAAAATTCTATTCACCCCTCCCCTCTAAACTTCTACCGTCACTAAAACCCGTTCCGGACCTACGCAATAAACAGTCAAATTACCACTTTCTAACCCATAATCATTAAATATATTTTTAAGCCAAAGTAGTTGAGTGCAGCAACTTCCAGTAGAACATATTCATACTTAGCTGTTGATTGTGACACACAGTTCTACTTCTTACTATGCCAAGATATAATGTTGTTTTCCATGTAGAAACATCCTCCACTAGTACTTTTTCTGTCATAACAATCACCTGCCCAATCTGCATCACTATAGCCAACTAAAGAGCAATTAGTATCTTTTGAGTACCAAATACCTAGATCACATGTTCCAGCTACATATCTTATACTTCTTTTCATAAAATTAAGATGTGATTCCTTAGGATCAGCTTGATATCTATCACAAAGACAGACACTACACATAATATTAGGTCTACTAGAAGTTAAGTACAAAAGACTTCCAATCATTGATCTATACAAAGTAGGATCAACATCTTTTCCAATCAAGTCTTTACTGAACTTTTGAGTTGAACCCATAGGGGTTTTCATAGTTTTAGTAGTTTCAAGACCAAACATTTTCACCAAATTCTTAACATATTTGTTTTGAGAAAAGAAAATACCACTTTTCATTTGTTTGATTTGAAGACCTAAAAAGAAATTCAGTTCTCCAACCATGGACATTTCAAAGGTACATGTCATTTCTTTAACAAAACTCTCACGCATATCATTGCATGTTGAACCAAATACAATATCATCAACATATATTTGAGCAACCATGATATCATTCTTAGAATTTTTAATTAATAAGGTTCTATCAGCTTCACCTCTCAAAAATTCAAACTCAAGTAAGAAATCAGTAAGTCTACCATACCAAGCTCTGGTGTTTGTTTTAGACCATACAAAGCATTCTTTAACTTGTAAACATGATAAGGAAATTCCAGATTTGCAAAACCTTTAGGTTGTTCAACATAAGCTTCATCATCCAGAATACCATTTAAGAAAGCAGCTTTAATATCCATTTGATGCAAGTTAATGAAACATGCAATAGCAAGAAGTAATCTAATAGATTCTATTCTAGCAACAGGAGCAAATGTTTCATCAAAGTCTATTCCTTCAATCTGAGTATAACCTTGAGCAACCTATCTAGCCTTATTTCTTACAATATTACCAGATTCATCAATTTTATTCTTGAAAATCCATTTTGTTCCTATGACATTAATATCAGAATTAGGTCTAGGTAAAAGTGTCCAAACATCATTTCTTTTAAATTGATTAAGCTCTTCAGATGTTGCATCAGACTTGGGTAATGTTGCATCAGATGTTGAAGGAACATTCTGATTCTGATCAACATTTTTACTATCTTCAGTGTCACCAGTATTTCTGGATAATCTATCAAATCTGATACATTATCTTCATCACTTTTACCTGCAAGACTTGCAAGTTCATCAAATACTACATTAACAGATTCTTGCATCGTATCAGTTCTCAAGTTGTAGATTCTATATGTCTTGCTATTCTTAGAATATCCTAAGAAAAATCCTCTATCACTCTTAGGATCAAACTTGTGCAACTGATCTCTATCATTCAAAATGTAACAAACACAACCAAACACATGAAAGTATTTCAAATTTGGTTTCTTGTTATTCATAATCTCATAGGAAGTACAATTACTACCAGAACGTATATAGACTCTCTTCACAATGTGACAAGCAGTATTTAAAGCTTCTACCCATAATTTCTTAGAAAGACTTTTTGAGGTTAGCATAACTCTTGTCATTTCTTGCAAAGTTCTATTCATTCTTTCAGCAATTCCATTTTGTTGAGGTGTTTTAGGTGAAGAAAATCCTTGCAAAATACCTTTTTTTTTTCACAAAAATTAGTAAGCAAATTGTTTTCAAATTATCTTCCATGATCAGACCTTATCTTACTGATCTTTAAACACAAAATAGTTTTAAACCTTTTGTAAAGAATTTTGAACTCAGAAAAGGTATCTGATTTTTCTTTTAGAAAAATAACCCAAGTATAGCTAGAAAAATCATCTACAAGAACATATGAATACCTCTTTCCACCTAAACTTTAAGTTTCCATAGGACCCATTAGATCCATATGAATCAATTCACAACACCTATTGGTTGTACATGCTGACAACATTGGATGTGTGTGTCCTTACTTGCTTACCTTTCTGGCATGGTCTACAGATTTTTCCTTTTTCAAAGTTAAGATCAGGTAAACCAATAGCAGCACCTAGTCTATGCAATTTCTGAATACTTCTGTAATTAGCATGACCAAGTTTTTTATGCCACAAAATAATATCATCTGCTTTAGCACTTTTACAAGCATGATTTGAACCAATCAAATAACAATTATCAGTAGATCTTTTGCCAGTCATTAAGTAATCATCATTTTTATCAAACACATAGCATGAATTCTTGTCAAAATTTACATGTAAATCATCATCGCATAACTGACTAATACTAATCAGATTAGCAAGTAAACCTTTTACATGTAACACATTTGTGAACTTTGGAAAACCAGGAACATTCAATATTCCTTTTCTAACAACTTTACCTTTTGAAACACCACCATATGTAACGTGACCACCATCACAATATGTATAATTAGACAGATAGTCAATTTGACAAGTCATGTGTCTAGAACAACCACTATCAAAGTACAACGATCCAGGAACACATGCTTTCAAATATGTATACACAACATTACATGACATGTTCTTATGAATCAACTTTTTAGTGTTGTTAACCTGTTTTATAGGGTGTTCAATTTTATCAGGTAAAACAATTCCAACTTTTAAGTCTCTTCTTAACTTAGAACAATATGGACGAATATGACCTACTCCAGCACAATAAAAACAGACATACTCTTTAAACAAACCTTCAGATTTCTTTTGTTTACCTTTCAAATGTTTTGACACAGAAGTTTCAGCTTTTACAAAAGAAATAGATTCACATGATAAAGGAGTATTCTCAGAAGTTTTCACAAAATCAAGTCCAGCATTATCAGATCTACCAATCATTAATGCCTTATTCAATTCAGTAGTGCTTGCAGAAAACTTTTTAAAACTAAGAGTAGTGCACTTGAGTTCATCTTTCAAAGAAGAAATTTTTCACATCTTTTCTAGTTTAAAGAACTTCAAGCTTCAAAAGATTTTCTTTCAAATCTGAATTTTCTAAAGATAAGAAACTCAACACCTATTTTTGAGTTTCTAAATCAGTTTTAAACTTCAGATATTTAGAGTCATAATCAGCAGATTTTGATGTTTCAGCATTCAGAATAGTTCCAGCAAAACAGTTAATCTCATAGTTATATGACTGAATGTTGTTTCAGATGTTGTATGAACATCTGAATCTACTTCAGACCAATAATCATCGAGATCATCATCAAATGTATCATCGTAAACTATTCTAGCAGACATAGCACTTAGCTCACATTTACCAAAATAAGTTTCAACATCAGAATCATCACTGAAGGTAGCATTAAAGTTCATTTTCTTCCTAAGCATAGTATTAGCACATTCATAAGCATAACGACCATATCCAGAACATGCATCACATTTAACCTTTTTTCTGTACTCAGGATCATATTTGAACTTGTTATCCTTATTGAATTGTCTAGGTTGATTGAAACTAGAAGACTGGCTTGGAACAAGCTTGATCAGAGGGGGAAGAATTTTGGTTAAACTTATCCTTTGATTGAAATTGACCATTTGGTCTTCTGAACTTTCCTTTTAGAAAAGATTTGAATTGCTTAGTAATAAGAGCAAATTGTTCATAAATATTTTCATCACATAAATCAGAAACATCATCATCAGAATCAACTTCAGTCACATAAGGATGTTTACCAACATTATCAGAAGTTTCACCTCTAAAAGCATGTACTTTCTTGTCTTTATCTTTCTCATGTTTATCATTATCTAACATATTTAAGTTAATCTCATAAGTTTTCAAAATACTTATCAACTCATTTTGACTCAATAAATCAGTGTTCTTAGTCTCTTCTATTGCACATATTTTAGCATCAAACCGTTTAGGAACAGTTCTAAGTATTTTATTAACTAACCGAGTGTTGGAAATTGGATCACCAAGTGAGTGTGACTCATTAGCAATCTCACTTATCCTTTCATTTCATGATGAAATATTCTCATCATCTTTCATCTTCAAGTTTTCAAACTTGGTTCCCAACATTCTGAGTCTAGTTCTTCGAATACTTTCTGATCCTACACAATGTTCCTGCAATATATCCTATGCATCCTTAGAAGAAACACAGTTAGATATCAGTTTAAACATAGAAACACCAGTAGCAGTAAAAATCGTATTAAGGGCTTTAGAATTAAAATTGGCCGATGTGCATTCATCATTGGACCAATCACTCTCCCTTTTGACTTGTGAATCACCATCATTATCACCAACCGTCTTTGGTGGATTCCAACCACACAACACACTACGCCACGCTCTCTCTTCTATGGACTTAATGTACATGCAGTAGGAATAATTTGATCCATCCAAAATTTGAGGTTTTAAAGAAGGAGTCAGTGGATAATTCATTGCAAAAACACACTTTAAACACAGGACCTTTAACTTAATGTATCGAAGTTTATGGCTCTGGCGCCAACTGAAAGTGTGTGTGCGTGTATTTTCAAAGTGTTGTTGAAAATGTTGTGCAACATATAAAACAACATATGACAGCGGAAGTATAAAAACCCAGTGCAAAGGATTTCCAAAATTGTGTATAGTCTATAATCAGACTATACGAACCTCATGGTTAAAAACATCACTATAACAAGTAGTGAGATACACATGAATCTCTTACAAGATCCTAAAAGGTGTAGTGAAAAACCACACACCAAAACTCAATCTATTCAATCAAGTAACTAATGATCTTATTCAACCTAAAACTTGATCTAATAAGACAAAATCAATACTGATGGGAAATGTTGGGATACACTCGACCACTACAAATAGACATAACATCGACCCTCACACTCCACTCACGGTTGTGTCTCGGATGCTACTCTCTTAAATTTGGAGTAGAGCAAATGGGATTTCACTTTAACTCAAACTTGAATGTCGACCAATGCAATTTATTTATAGACATTCAGACCAACTGCATTGTCCTACCCACTAAGTGTGGTCAGCCCTGAAGATCTCCTCCACTATCTCCATGATCTTGGTGTAACCACCCATGATCTCTCTATTCTTACTCCATCAATGCAACCGCTTGACAATATCCGAAATTCTCTTCAACCTGCAATGTAGGAAACATAGAAAAACACATCTAACAGAACGGAGTCAGTGTTAGGAGAAAGAAAAATTTTAAGATGTTGTGCAGAATGTTGTTCAACATCTGGAACAACATCCGTGCAACATCAACAAAATCTTTTCAAGAAAATCCTTCTTCGTATTATTGCTCTATATATTTCGAAAATCACCATTAAAGAAACCAAGTGGGAGATTTCTTGAATTTATGGGATAATCTTGTATTCCAAGAATACTTATCTCCTTTCCATAAAATCTTTTCAAGAAAAATCTTCTCCCTCTTTTTCTTCAATAATTTCAAAATTTAAGGAAAATATGCAACAAAAAATTTAATTTATTTTAAGCACCTTTTGTTTAATGGACTTTAATTGGGCTACTTGAGGGGCCTTTAGGAGAATTAAGATGGACCTGTCAATGGGCTACTGAATTCCAATATTGAGCCACTATATAATTCAACCCATTAATATTAATTAATGTCACTATATAATTAATATTGCACTATCCAACTTAACCCATATTACGGTAATATGGTTCCCGGTTAATATTTCCCGTGTATAAGATTATTTAGTCCATTAATTAATTAAGCCACTGAAAAGCTTTATATTTGGAGTAAGGACAACTTAGCTTTATTATCCATACCGTAAAATTAATTCCACTTGCAAGATTTGGTATGATAAAGGTTCCGAGCCCACCAAGGGGTCCAATCACGCAAGACTTTGCAAGCACACGATTATCTGTATTAATCTTAGCAACTGTCGTACAATTAATATTATTGCCCAATATATAGGGTATCGAAGTCGCAATGATTCTCTTCCCATTTATAAGTCAAAGCAATAACTACTAATCGCACACAGTCCTTATTAATTGACAGAGATTAAGAAATCAAACAACCACTGAGATCTAACTCTTCATCCCATAAGTCAGTGCGAATGAGTTTATCCTCTCTGTAGGTCCTCTTCACAGCAACATATGTACTAATGTAATCTCTTGGTCAAGATAAGTCAATCTGAGCCTTACACATCAACTTCTACCAATAGACTGTTCGGGTCTATCTAAGTTGTGAAACACGCACTAGTTTACAAGGGACTGTTAACGTGATCTTCTGTGATCTGGTATCACCACGTTAACTACAATGTAACACGTGCTATTTATATGAACGGTTTGCAATAAATATATATAACATTCAATCATATTTAAAGCAACAGTGATAAATAATTTATTTCAGTAAATAAGTGTTTAATACATAGTTTATACAAAGTAAAAGCATACTTTCACGTATAACCCCAACAGATACAAAGTGCAGAAAATTTCTATTAGGTCAAATTTATGTACTTTGTATCTGGTTGTAATGGTTTACTCAATCTTATATCTAATTGTATTTTTTTCTAAAAAGATCAATGCCATTAAATTCACACAAATGGAGATATTGAGTGTTCAACTTGTCAACAAAATCTGCCAAGAACCATAAAAGCAGATTAAACTACCTTACTATTTTGGGCATAAATTTCAAACTACTAAGCTAGTTTTTGAGATCTTGGTCTCCTTGGAAATATAATTCAAAGTCCTACAAGACTTAATCATGGAGCAAGTCAAGATTTGGATGGATAGAAGGTTGAAATGATCAATCTTTGTAGGCCACCAAATTGATTACAAAAGTCCATACAATGTAAAAACTTGTGGCTTATATAAAGGATTCTTTAGCAACCCTTGAGAGGCATTCAATTCTCGTAATACATCTATCACCAGTCTAGTATTTCTCTCAAAGAAAATGAGTTGTTTTTGTATTAGTATGAATAGCTAAGTGTTTTGCTAGAGCTAGGGTTGAAGCTTTAATATGATACTAGTAATTTTATTGGCTTGTCAATAAAGATATTCAAAGGTACAATCTTTTTAGTTATTTAATGACTTATATAAAGAGTTTTGTTATATTGAGTCTTTGATTTGTTGTTGACATATTGGCACAATGAATGCTTAGCCTTACATATCAATAATTGATTTCATAAACTCATTAAGTTAACTAAAAGAAAGTTTTCATAATTCTCCAAGTTTTAACATTTTATCTTCCAATTTAAATCACCTGATTGTTAGATTTCAATTGAGGTATCAAAGATAACCAAGAATAACTCTAGTGTTTTACTTAAAGTGCAATCTCAAAGCTCTAGTATTTCGAACATTATATAAATCATTGAATTATTACCTACTAGTTGACATATTTTCTTTCAAACCTCCTTGTGGTTCGACACTCGGACTTCCGAAAAATTATATTACTTGAGAAAACCTACGGATTTGATTTCCATATATATCAAATCCTACAATAATATTCCATATATTATTATTGGGAATCCTATTTAATTAAATCTAATTTAATTAAATAATAATAATAATTAATTAATTCTAAATTTAATTATTACTCCCTCCGTCCTGATTTTAATTATCCACTTTTGTTTATCCATTTCCAAATAAGGCAATAAAACAACAGTCAATACTATTTAATACTATTATTTCACTCCATCAAACCCACTTTACATCATTTAATACTATTATTTTCCTCTACCAAACTCACTTTACCCACTTTACACCATTTAATACTATTATCTCCTACTTTCTCTTAATCTTCGTGTCTACAGTAAATGGATAATAAAAAATAGGACGGAGGGAGTATTATATTTTCCATAAATTAAATATTAATATCTAGTATAATATTTAATCAACCAACTATAATCGGTAAACAATTGTTACTTGTTGTGTGACCCATAGGCCCTCATATATCGAGCGATTAGTCAAACTAACGGTCTTAATAGAACCCTAAATAATAAATTAGACATTCTCAATATATGAGATACGTTGCGAGGAAGCGTGCAACTACCTATAACTGAAACATGGGCTATTGCGATAACTTCCATTCATGCGCGAATACTCGATTTATTGAACATGATGAAGTGTCTATTCAAATAACTTAATCATATTATCTCTAATCACTAATTGATCACTTATGTCACACTTGGCCACAAAGTTCAAGTTGACGTGCATCGGCCGATGACTTAGATTCAATTATGATGAGAAGATGAGTATTCTCTCTAAATCCACATTGAGGAATGAATCCTATTCTTATCTCAATTACAACATACATGCATTTCGTGCTGAACCCAATTCAAGCCATATCTACCCATGGAAGGGTGCAAGCGTCGGTCATGGTCAAAGCTCATCACTCCATACATGTCGTGCGTGTAGACCTCAAGTTAAAGGAGTATCGCATCGCTCCCAATAACCAAGACACCCGTAGACACATATTGTGGAATTACATCAAACGGTTTCTCGGATGGGTATACCAATGCCCTCTAAGGTATCTGTGCATCCATCATGAGATAACCAGTATCTCGTAGTAAGTGAGATTTTACTACACTCTCTAAGAGTATTATGCAGATCGCACACCAATCTCAATTGCATCATGAATATCCTATTCTTGATGATCCTTGATCAGGGCTATTTGAAAATTATGCATAAGTCATCCGAGTTCTCAAAACCTCAATGACAGCAATGACTAATAGGAACACAAATAAGAATAAATGCAAAGAACCTAACATAATATTCAAACAAGTGTAATTCCATACATTTAATATTAAACAAATAATAATATTAAAATCAAAACTGAATATTATCTTAGTATTATGTCCTCACAATAGGATTGTCTCTAGGACACTAACACTAACAATCTCCCACTTGGACTAGAGCCAATCACCTATATGTCTAACAGTCAGTGTTTTTGTGAAAGGATCTGCCAAATTATCTTATGTGGGAATACATTCTAATTCTATTTCTCCTATAGTTATGATCTTTCAGATCGAATGATAAGTATGGATACATGATTGCTTCTGTTTGTTGATCTCGGTTCCTTTGCTTGCACAATCGCACCAGCGTTATCTCAATACAACTTTATTAGACAAATAGCACTCGAAACTACCCCTAGTTCTCTCAAGAACTATAATATCCAGACAACCTCCTTGAGGCTTCTGATATAGCAATGTACTCAGTTTTGTTTATTGAATCTGCGGTCGACTCTTGCTTGGACCTATTCCAACTGATCGCAAGAGTACTTGGATAAGATTGTAGAGAAACCGGTGAAGTTTGAAGCCACTCTACAAGAGGCATTTGAAGAAGAAGTACATAGTGATGCTGGATATTGTATCCAGGTGTTTGTTGAGTACTTCTAGGAGTTTGGAGCTGGTTAGCAAGCCAAAATTGAGGTTGATGGCTGCTATTGAAGAATCGCCAAATTTTGATTTTAATTGGCTCAAGTTTCTGATCAAGGGGATCCCGGACCAGCAGAAACCTATGGAAATTGTGAATGGTTCCATTCTAGTGAAGGGGAAGATTATGCATTCTTCAAAGATTGCATTTATTCTGGATTCAATGAAGGAGGAAGAAGATACATTCCATGATGGCAATGCTTTTCCATTCACAAGGGTGATGTTCCGCCCATTGATGAAGAAGCCGCAGAAAAGAATGAAGGAAAAGGTTGCTGAATCATCTACTTCTGAGTCTCAGGAAGAAAAGTTGGAAGATGAGTCTAAGGGGGAACAAGCCTCTGTTGTTGAGTAGGTTCCTACCATGAGGACTCGAAGGGAGTCAGCTAAAGCTGTGGAAGTGAAGGAAACTGAGAAAAAGAAGAAGGTCTGGGCTCGGGCCTTGCTGAAGGTTAAAAGGGAGACTGGAGCGTGAAAAGAAGAGAGCAGAAAAGAAGAGAGTGCATACAATTTTTGAGGCAGAAGCTGAAAGAGCTAAGAAGATTTCATCTGAGGCAACTCAGGGAGATGAACTGGCTGGACAAAAGTCTCCAATGGAGATGTTGGCTCAGGCCATTGAAGAAGTGGGGGAGAAGGGGACTTCAGAGGAGGAAGTCTTTGCTGATATCCTGGGAACCACTATCGCAACTGATAGGGTGTCTCGAGAGATCATTGCAGGTTCTCAACAACCTGTGAAAGATAACCAAATACAGATCCCACCACCCAAGTTAACGCAGAGCCATATGAACACCAAGCCATAATAGATTTGGACAATATTCTTTCAAGTCATTTATGATCCTGAGGTACCTACTTCTTACCCAATCCCTGACATTCCTAGCCCTGCCCCACCCAAAGAAAGAGAAGTCGAAGAGAAGGAGTGGAGGTATAAGGCTGAGAGGTTTGTACTTGACCGATATCCAGCATTGGCTAAATTTCCTAATCTGCAGGACATGTTCTTTCGATTGAGGACTACTGTCTATATACTCAATCAAACATTGCTAGAAATGCTGACCATAAGTGCATTCAGAGGGAATGAATGGTGGTCAGAGGAAACTGCTGTGCTGACAGAGTTTTCTGGGTTCAGAAAGACCAAGTTGAGAATCAAGAACTCTGAGTTTGACGAGCTAGTGAAGAAGAAGCTGTCTACGAAGAAGCCCAGTGAAGCCGAAGACCCATGTGAGAAAGGAAATGGAGGTGATGGAGATGATCGTGGTGATAAGCAGAGAAAGTGTGATGAATAGAACAAAGAATCAGAGAAGGTTGTTGAGCCCTTGGCTGCTGAAAGTCAGCCCTTTAGCAGTGTTAAATAGTATGGCCAACATGTTCAGGGGGAATGGGCTGTTGAGAAGATGACACGGTCTGTTTAGACTGATGATGAACCAACTCTTCTGCTTCCTCCATCTATTCAACAAAGCGACTTGATTCCAATAATGGAGAAGCTCAATAAGCTTGAAGAAGTAGGAATCTAACACAGTAATATATTGGAAACACTGAGCACAACATCAGACATGGTTGCATTGGAGGAAAAGGTATCTCTTGTTTCGAATTTTGTCTCTCAGAATTTAAATACCTTAGATGTTAGGACTGTTGGTGCTTCTGAAAAATTGATCCAAGTGGTGGAGAGAAGGAATGAGGACATGATCAAGAAATTTGTTGAGGACATGAGCTCAATGTTCATGGCCAAGATAACAGACTTGATGCATGAGACATTTGCCACTCAATTTTCTCCTTTGCCTAAGGAAACAAGCATGGCCAAAAGTGTGTTGAGAAGAGTTGAAGATGAGCAGGATAGGCTTGTGGCAGTTAGCGAGGAACAATTTCACATGGACTGCACCCTCTTTGAAATCTCTAAGCTTTATGATGCCAAAACGGGGGGAAGAAGTAAGCATGTCATGGGATACTTTGAGAAAGCCTTCAAGAAGGGACTAGAGAAGAAAGCCCTGATGGAGAAAGCTGTTGAGGCTCCTGCAAAAGGTAAAAGTCAGGTCCCAGTACATACTACCCATACTCTAGTGAATCCTGAAACAGCAAAGGAAGCCATGACAAAGAGGTTGTTCGATAAAAGAAAATCTGGGACAAGCAAGGTTGCTGAAGCACATGTTATACTTGCTGAGAAAGATGCTGAGAAGGAGCCTTTGAATATTGAGAAAGTTGTTGAGTCTGTGAAAGACAAACCTGGTGAGAATGTCAAACCCACTGAAGTTCAAAAGCCAGAAGAAGTTCTGAAGAAGCGTGCCCATGCTTACATCATCGAAGAGACCACGAAGAAGAAACATGAGAAAGCATTGAAGAGACAGTTGCTTCCTGAGTTAGAGAAGGAAGGTGTTCAAACTTCTCTGATTTCAGAAGATCAAGAGAATGAAGAGTTGTTCAAGGAAGGTTTGATAGATATGATGTTGGATCTCAGAGGACTGATTTTGGTTGGCACAACAAACTGAAAATGATTAAGGCTGAGAATAGAAGGAAGTTGGCTAAAGCTCAATCACTGCCAATTTCTAAGATGTCCAGAAAGCAAAGGGTAGACGAGAAAAGAAGAGGAGGAGGATTCCACAAATTTGCCAACAGAAGAGGGGGAGCTAAACCTATGGACAAGTTGATGCCCGTGGAGATGAATAGTGTATGTGAAGAAGTCAAGAGGAAGTTCTGCTACAACTTTGACATTCTGGAGAACTGGGTTGTTGGCTCTAACAGAGATAAAGCCTTCCTAGAAGTTCTGTTGACATTCGATCCTGATTATGTTCAGAAGTGGAGCCATTTGTTTGAGAATTTGGGTTATCAGTTTGTTGCTCCAGGATAAATCAGATATCCTACACCCAGATTTTAGAATGGTCTTATGAATGTGGGGATGATCAACCAGAAGATTGCTGAGATGGCTGACTACCTTGGTTTAACTGGAAATGATCCTGAATCTATTCAGAAGAGGGATGCATTCAAGAAGATGTATTATGGTCAGTTTGAATAGGAAGCTCATGAGGATGAAATTGATGAAGACTAAATTCTGATGGAATTTTTTTATATCAGTAGATTATGATCTATTGTATCCTATACTCTTTATTGACTTATCAATGAAATCTACTGTGTTTGAGTTGTTCAAATATAATATCTCATTAACTTATTCTGACTTATATTTTTCTAAACTTTCTTGTGTTAATAGAAACTGAAACCTGAATAAGTTTTAGGTTCGTTTTCATTGTAACAAGATGGTTTTGGCATCTTCAAAAAGGGAAAAATTGTTGGGGAAATGAATTTAATATAAAGATTTTGATTAGATCCCAAAACTCCTGAGTATGACATGTTCAGAATCTTGATAGTCAGATCAAGTTTCAGTATAGGTTAAGTTTTCAAGATTATCTGAGCATTGTATAGTCATCAGATTTAGTTCAGGATAATGTAGGTTATGTCTACTGAAGACTGCATACATTGAGGTGGAACTCAACAAAGAACTGATGACCTGAAGACTGAAGGACTGAGGACGATCACATTAAGGACATACGGACTAAATTAAAGGTCTTTAACATTTATGAGAAATTAATGTTATTTCTAAGCATATTTGAGACAAAAGGAATTGGAACTAAGTGTTTTTTAAAGTTGTCTCATTCAGAAGAGTGGACCTACAAAGAGTTGTTTTGTTTGTCTATATTCACTGAAGTTAATAACCAAGAAAAGAGTGACAACATCGTACGACACTGACATTGAAAGTAACATCTCAGTAAGGGAAGTCAGACATGTTGTGTTCCAGTTTGCAGAATCAATGAATGGCTAGCATGACTGCATGTTACCCAATCCATGCAAGGACTTGCTTAAGACCTAATATAGCCGTTCAAATAATACCATAAGAGGAAACTTAAGATGGCTATCTCTCCAATGGATAATTTTTCAAGAGTGACTCTTCAAGTTGCCTATAAATACCGAAGGCCTTGCACACAAGATTACGGGAAATCAAGCAACTCACAAGCTCAAGCTTATTCAAGTTAACCTTTGAAGTACTCGAAACCCTAAAGATTTCCAAAGTGTTTCTACTTTGAAAAGAGCTCACATACTAAGCCTAGTATTTCAAATATCTAAAGCTTAGTAGATATATTCTAGCCTTTATATGTTCTTATTGTAAAGGATATCTCAAACCTAGTTGGAACCAAATCCAAACCCAAACCCTAAGTGTTAGGAAGTTTGAGTAGTTGTTGTTTGGAAGCTTGTTGGGAAATTTGTAGTTTCGATGGAAGTTCCAAAACAGATAATGTAATAGGACCAGTCAGATCTTAAGCTGACTAATGATCTAGATAGCAGATAAGATGACCAAATTTGAATGTATAGACAAACCCGATGTAATAGATAGGTCACATATTGAGGGGAACTCAATATGTATAGGATAAGACTTGAAGATCGAAGATCGATATATGTTTAAGATTAGATATCTTTGATCCGATGAATGAAGGCATGTTTTAAGCGGATAAGCGAAAGACCGTAAGACTTCAAGGCGTAAGACCGCCCAAAAATATCTACATCAGATGACAACAAGGAAAGGTCAGCAAGTTGTGCTAAGACAACTTACAATCAAATGACCTAAGTCAGGTAGACAGATCAGTGTTTGAACTGATCTGTGTCAACTCCATCAGGTGAATACTTCAATGTTACCTAGTACATGCCAAGTGTTCAGACAAGAAGAATGTCAACCTGGTTAGTAATTCAAGCGCTGCAAAGTGTACTTAATAACCTATGAGGAATCGACAACACATGTACGGAGCACTGACAAACTGCAGAAAGGTGGTTCAGGGTTAAACGCTACAAAAGACAAGATTGTGCGAATTCGGCCATGCCGTTCCTGAACACGTCAAGTCAAGCCTGCTGACCTACATAAAATAGACCGAAATTTGAATTGTTCTCCAACGGCTAGTTTGATTTCGTGTCTATATATATGGGATCAAACCTTCATAGTAAGGTTACGGAAATTATCATCAAGCTCAAGCATAAGCAAATTTCCGCACGAAGAACACTAAAGCGAAGCATATTTTCTAAGTGTTCATCCCATTGTTCTTAGCATATAATACTAATCCTCTAGCTTTAGGCTACTTAGACGATAGGATAGTATTCCAGGTGGAACTTTACAAATCTTATACCCAAACATAAGTTAGGTTGAGTTTGTTATAGCAAGATTTCAGTCTAGGGTTTCTAGATCTGATTTCTGGGATCGGTTGAGTGAGAACTCGTGAAACATCTGTTGGTTGTACTGTGTTGGACTAACACACTAAACTAAGTCCATTTGGTTAAGTTGGTGCCCCTGCTGATAGGGAAGAGTGGACGTAGGACAAGTTGTCTGAACCACTATAAATCTGTGTGTCTTTATCTTACTTTACACTTAACTGCACACTACTTGTTATCTGCATGCATGTTCTGAATCTGGTTCAGATTAGCATCAAGTTGTTGAACTGATCAGCTTGACACCTTAGTCATCTGATCTAAAATAGATTGATCAGAAATCTGATTGAGTAAAACTGGTTTTCACACGGGTTAACTAATCTTCCGCACCATCAGTTAAACTGATAGACGCCGAACTGATCTGCCTCTGAGCAATCAGTAAGTCGGATATCAGCCCATACTAATTCACTTCGCACTCTGATCAGGCATACTTGCTAATCACACCTGATCCACGAAAATTTTTAGAAGTCTATTCACCCCTCCCCTCTAGGCTTCTACCTTCACGAAAACCCGTTCGGGACCAACAAGTGGTATCAGAGCAGTGGTTCTTCTGACCACTGGCTTTGAATATCATTGGTTCTTGAGGAAGAACCTTTGTGGTCATTTGAACTGATCTTTAAAAACTGTTTTTGAAACTCATACTTTACAAAATCCCCACAAGAATGGATAACACTTCAGGAATGCATCATAATTTACCCATGTTTTCTCTTGATGAGTATGCAGACTGGTCTATCGACATTAGAGACCATCTGGGAGTGATAAGCAACAGAATGGATGAGATTCTTGAGATAGGACTGATTATCATCAATCACTATAATCCAGCTGAAGCAGGAGATCCTACTCAACCAGTTGGAGCAAGAATCAGAAAGAGTCCCTCTCTGATGGATGCAGATGAGAGGAAATTGTAAAATCTGGATACTGTTGCCAGACATCGCATCATGAAAACTATTGATGCTACTACACAAGAGAAAGTGAAGTACCTAAAGACAGCTAAGGAAGTTTGGGATATACTTGCTGAAATCTGCTGAGGAAATGAACAGATTAAGGACAACAGATTGCAAGCTGAGCTGGTGATATTTGAGAAACTCAAGATGCTGCCGAATGAAACAGTTGATCAATTTGATGGAAGGATCACTCGTGGAGTCAACCGACTGCGTGATCTAGGACGCGTAATGTCAAACAAGGATATCAACTACAAGATTCTCATATCGTTGACCAAGAAATGGGGTACCAAGGTGACCGTGATTAAGAATTGTCAAGATATTGCTACAATGAAGCCAAATGACCTAATCTTCATTTGAAAGTCCATGAGTTCGACCTAATTGAGAGAGGACAAGGATCAAATGATGTCCCTGCTAAAGCTGCTGCAAAATTTACTAAATCTGTTGCATTCCAGGCAACCAGTATCAGTTCACGAATTGTTGAACTAGTTGGAAACATCATCTGCCACGCCGAACAGATTGCACTACTAACGAGAAAAATTGAACGAACAAATGTTCAGATGGGCAAGTACAGAAATTTTTACGATGACTATCAACGAAGTAGAGAAAGAGATCGAAGATCTTCTGACAGATCACAAGAAAGGTGTCATTCTTCAGATGATAGGGATAACAGAAGAGATGAACGAAAAGACGATCACAGAGATGAAAGGAAAGATGATCGTAGAGAGGATCACAAAGAGAACAGACGAGATGAGAGATCAGATAAGAGAGGTTCTGATTACAAACAAGGTGAAAAGTCTCCTGACAGATCTTACAGAAGAAATGATTCTCCTAACAGAGGATGTTCTGGAGACTCAAGGGTTTGTTACAACTGTCAGAAACCAGGTCACTACAGCGCTGATTACCCCGACCTGACTCCCAAGGAAAGAGAGGAAAAGTGGAACAGAAGAGAACAAAGGTTACGAGATAGAAAAGCAATGGTTGCCGACACATCTGGCATTGATGATTCTTATCTGCCTTATGATGACTCAAGTTACTCATTTGTTGAAGATTTCTGTCTGATTACCACAACTGATGATGTCGATGATATGAACTTCTCATCTGATGAAGACATCTGTCTTATGGCCAGAGAAGCAGATCAATCTGAGGTAATCTCTAAACCTTCTGTGGTTCCTTGTTCTACACCTGTTGTGCTAAGCACATCTGCTGGAGAGATTAACCTGCAGGTCTACAATGACCAATTGTTTGATGATCTCTCTAATGTAATAGATACTTATACACGAGTGGAAGTTGAGAACGACAACCTAAGGGCTGAGAATATCCGACTTGTCAAGGAAATTGAGTCAAGTAAAGCAGCTGAACTAAAATTAGCTGAAACTGTTCAGAAGATGACTACAGAACTGGAGTTTCTGAAAGTCAGTACTACTGATCACGGAAAATTGATTAAGGAACAGTTGACTCTCAATGAACAACAAGCAGGAGAACTCAAAGTCCTTCAGGCTAAGTTTGATGAACTCTTCCGAATGCATGAGAATCTGAAAACTACTGAGGACAATTTGCGTAAGAAAATAGAGGTTTTCACGAAATCATCTAAGACCGTTCAAGATCTGAACCACTATTTTCGTATGCCAACTCATAAGAAGGGAATTGGGTATGAGAACCCTTCTGGATCCTCAAAAGTCCCGTCTGGTTCACATCAGAAAAGTGTAATCAAATGAGTTTCTGATCAAGAAACACGAAAAGCCAAATCTGTATCCGATAAGGAAAAGGATCAGCTGACCAGGCAAGGCGAATGCCGTATCAGAAAGGGAACAAAAATGGACCCCAACTGATCAGACATCAGTCGGGGGATCAACAGAAGAATCTTGTTCTTCTGAAGAGACCTCAGCCAAATCAGCAGAGTAGGCCTCAGTCTGGACCATCTCACGAGGGAAAGTCCCAGCTGAAGTCAACTCAATCCAAGCTGCCTAACAAGCAAGCTAAGGGTAAACTGCTAAGACTATCTATGCCAAAAAGATATGAATCTTTTAATGGTAGAAGTCGTACTTACCCTTACAATCAGAAACCTAGGGCTGCTGCACCTGAGCCCCACTGGATTAAAAGAAGACAAATATCAATGAAAAATCCCAAGCCTTCTGATTCATCCAAGGCTCACACTAATAATCATACTGACCAGATTGCATATGAAGAGACGTATGATTATGTAGATATTTATGGGAGACAAATCAAGCCCTCTGTCTTCAACAAAGGTGCCAGATTTGTTTGGATCCAGAAAGGTACTTCTAACCCCCCAGGACCCGATTCTACTAGGTTACCTAAAATCCGATTCGTTCGCAGGTTCGAGTGGGACTGACAAATAAATGAGGTGTACAAGCAACTATCCGGTACATAGATAGTGGATGCTCAAGGAATATAACTGGAAGTCAACATCTCCTCAACAATTACATTGAGAAACCAGGCCCACGAGTTCTCTTTGGTGACGACAACTTTGGTTTTACCAGAGGAGTTGGAACCTTAGTGAATGATGATGTATGGGTTACATGGGTTTCATACGTTGACGGCTAAAAGCACAACATGTTATCTGCATCACAGTTCTGCGACAACGGATTTAGTGTTTAGTTCTCGTCAGATCAATGCACAATCAAAAATCGAGTGACTCAACAGATCTTGCTAACTGGCTCCAGAAAAGGAACGATTTATACAGCAGATTGGGATAGTTGTCCAAGAAATGAATGCTTGATTGTTAAGAGTTCAAAGAGCTTCATCTGGCTCTGGCACAAGAGAATGAGCCATCTGAACTTCAAAACTCTTAACAAGATAGCAAGGATGTCCTTGGTTGAAGGTCTCCCGAATGAAGTATTCTCTAAGGATCAGACATGTGCCGCATGTCAGAAGGGAAAACAAGTAAAAGCTTCATTCAAAGGGATACCTTCGCCTCCATCCAGCAGAGTATTGCAAGTGCTTCATATGGATTTATTTTGACCAGTTACGCCTCTTAGTTTCAATGGACGCAAATACACTCTGGTGGTCATGGATGATTACTCCAAGTTCACCTGGGTTGTATTCTTGTATAAGAAGAGTGAAACTACAACAAAGCTACCTGAACTTCTCAAGAAGATTCAGAATGAGAAGGGTCTCAGCATAGTGAAAATCAGATCAGATAAAGGTACAGAATTCTTGAACCAATTTATATATGATTTTTCTCTGAGTTTGGTATATACCATGAGACATCAGCTGCAAGACCACCACAACAAAATGGCGTAGCAGAAAGGAGAAACAGAACACTTAAAGAAGCTGCACGCACCATGTTAGCTGAACATGCAACACAAAGCCGCTTTTGGGCAGAAGCAATCAACACTGCATGTCACACACAGAACAGATGTTCTCTAACTAAGATTCACTTCAAAACACCTTATGAACTGTGGAAGGGCAGAAAACCTCGTGTTTCCTACTTTCATGTGTTCGGGTGCAAGTGCTTCATACACAACAATGGGAAGAGTCATTTGAAAATTAAAATTAATTCAACACACTCGAATTAAACATTGTTTTAGTTATTTAATGTGGAGGGAGAGAAATGTGAGTGAAAAATTATATATATTTATAGATGTATATATAAATTTGGGCTTGTAATTAATTTTGAGCTTGTTGCAATTATTTAACATATTAAATTTGAGCTTGTAAATTAGTTTTGGATTTGTATAATAAATTTGGGCTTGAAAATGAATTTTGAACTTGTTGCAGGAAAGTGGAGAGAGAGTGGAGAGAATGGGCGGGAACATGTGTTTTTGGAGACTATTCCCTTTTTATATATGTATAGATGTTGTTATTAACTCATCTTTACACCTTCCATGTAGATTTATGAATGGCCAAAAAACTCTTTAAACAAAGTTAGAGACAACACATTGTTTGGAATAGATAGGTAGAATTGGAAAAGAATGTTGTGCTCAGCATGAGGAAGGTAGTTTAAAGGTTTGGTCTTTATTAGCTACTAACAAGGTCTATAATTGGGTTTATAATGTGCAGAGTCGTCTGTAATTCATAAGTGGTCATAAGAGTGTGTAAATGACTTAATTATCATAGCGATTAGCAACAAATCATCTTTAATAGGTGTTGATTGCATACACTCGGGTCCTGTAATCCTTCAAATATAACATATAATGTTACTTAAGAATTTTCTGTTGTGGTATAAGCTAATTAAAAACACCCCCAACAACATCAGTGTATGTAAGAAATTTGTTTATATTGAGATGGAATGAGAGGTGTGTTGATTATCAATATATATAGCATTGAGATTTAATTAGTTGATTCAATTTGTTACCCTTTTGTCTCAATACTCAAATTGGAGAATGTATAAGCATCTGGTGGAATACTGAATATATGGACTCTTATATCATTTTTAATTTTTTTAATAATAATATTGAAGTCTTTTTTGTGGCTACTATGGTGGTATGAGGTAGTAGGGTATCTCTCAGAGTGTTTGAGAAAGTTTTAAAAAGGGAATGGAGGATAGAATGTCTCTTAAATGACATGCGCTACTTTAGGCTAGATAAGAACTTGGATTTGTCATTTTTCGGTAATTTACGAATCTTTACTTGAATTGAAAAGTTTTCTCACATTTTGGTTAAAAGCGTAGATGATATGAGTATTTGCCCGTTTGTCTTTGTCCTTTTGTTGTTCTGTGATGATGCACTTTCCCTGTATTTTAGAGGATGGAAGAACTGTCACATTTGTTATCACCAATGACAGACTTCCGACAGTTACAGAGTCATACTTATACAAGAGTAAAAACGATAATTTGTTTAGACATTTGTCAAATAGACTCTATACAGTGTGTATACCGGTCGGTTAACTGATTTTTTGTTTTAAAAATATGTAGAATTTGATTTGTTGAGTGTGCAATATTTTAGACAAAAACTTGTATAGACCTAGTTCATGTTATGAACCTTGTTTTTAATTCATGACATTTGACCTACCCAGTGTATAATACGGGTCAAGTTTAGTGGTTTAGAAAAATTTGTTGGAAATGAGTGAAATGAGCCAAATAATCCAAGTTCATTGCATTCATGGAAGACCAACTCAATATTTTATCAAAAATAAATTTGAACCGATTTGTCAATACTTCTTTTAATTATTTATTTGGTAACCTTAAATTATGTTTTTTTTCCCATCATAATGGGATGACTTATTAACTATTATCCTATTAATTTATAGCCTTTCATAATTTAATGGTTAAATCATGGCATTTTATATTTTAATTGTAATTATTGTGTAATTAAATTCCCAACCCATAGGGAGACTAAAAAAATTTTCAAACCCATAACATTTCATTTTCTTATTGATATTTAAATTCTTTGCTCTTGGGTAAATGCTTTGATGCATTTGATATGTTACCTTCTATTTTAAGGAACTTTGGTATGGTGGCTTGGGAGCTACTCTAAAAAAATCTCTTATTTTTTGAGTTGTGACTTGATATATTGTTATGGCAGGTTTGCGATCTCGTGTGGTCCAAGAAAGAAAATGAACATGTGAGCACCCATGGTTAGTCCCAAAATCAAATTACGTGTTGAGATATCCCATAATATAATGCGATGTCAGTAATTTATTAGGAAAATTACTAGGTGGTACATTTTTCTAAAGGAAATTGCTTCTAGATACAACTACTATTTACAATTACTAATACATACAATTTGCCCTGTCAATTACCCAAATCACCCTTATAAAATCATGCGCAATCTTATAACCCATTAACCATATAATCCTGCGCACTCCTCCCCCATTTCCCAAAACATCTCTCATTTCAATTTTCTTTTTCTCTCTCTACAATTGCTCTCCAAAAAAAAAAAAAACCAGCGGCGGATTAATGATAGCAGTGGAGATATACCGCCGAGGTGTTCAGGATGCGGCTCGAAAATAGTGAATGGGGGTATGGTTGTGGGGGTCGAATAAGAAGGCGGCACTGGTTGCGGTGGTTGGTGGTGATAGATCTGTGAGCAATACTAGGGAGATCGCCGCCAGTGCGGGAGGTGGCGTGTGAAAAAGAAGACGGTAGGTGGCATTTTTTTTTTCTGATTTTTTTTTGAAAATTTTGGATGCGTATTCTTAGGAAGAAGACGGTATTTTTTCTAAAATAAATTTTATATATTTATTTTTTTTGGGGGTTCTCTGACTTTTTGGACACGTTTTGTGAATTTAATCTTGGGGGGTCTTGTAATTAAATTGCAGTTTTTATACAGATTTATACAATTTTTATACAGATTTTTGTGGATATATCCAAATCTGTTGATATTTTTGTGGAGCAAATCTCGAAAATATTGGGATTGAATATATTTTTAAAATTACTGGATATATTTTTGAGATTTTGTTGCAATTTAATTGATTTACCCAAAATTTGATTTACAGTATCTTTTTACTACATCTATTTTTTAAATTTTGCAGGTTTTTTTTTTACTTGAACAATGTGTATATTTTATTTTTTATATGAACAAATGCATTTTTATAGAAATTTATGCAATATATTGGAGTTGAATGCAATAATATCACGTTAGTGCATATATAATTTTGTCGCACAATGCATTTATTTGTGCTCAATGCAATTATTTTTTATGGGACACAATGCATTTTCTAGCTACAATAAATCTAAAATTAATTTTTTTTTTTTTTTTTATTATTATTTTATTTTATTGTTATTAGATGCATTATTTATTATTATTATTAATTGTTTAGCACATAATCTAATTAAGAAAAAAATCGAAAAATAATTTTCAAAAAAATTATTTCAATTAAAAATAATTTTAATACATATTCAGATTTTAATACATATGAAGATATTCCACAAATTTGAATATTTGGTTCAAATAAAAAATTATGGGGGAAAAGGTGTTCTGAAAAGCAAAAAACAGATTTGATGGGGTGATGGAATGCAATGTCAGCAAAAAGTAGATTTAAGGGCAATTTAGACATTCCTAGGTACACTTTGTACATGAAAGTAAGAAAAAAAGGTCGTTGGGTTGGCTTGAATTGTAGTTATCAGTGACTCTCTAATTTATTTGCATGATCATTTTGTACAATAATCAGTAATTTTGTGTTGATTTTCATTTTCAATGCAATTGGCAACTCTGACAGGCCATAAACACAAGGTATTGTACCTTGCCATTCACCATAGGGGCAGGAATGTATAAGAGGAACAAATTGGTGCTTCTTTATTTCAATCATTTTTCATTAGTTGATATGATCGATTATTAACTGAAACATATCATCAAACGAAATAAGAACAGGAGGCAAAACACTAAGGTCTTTGAATGTTTACCCTTCACCCAAGTCCTGGATGAGTACCTTAATATCATAATAGTGAAATTACCAATTTGTCTCATTTAAGCCCAACTTAATTAACCAAATTATTTTACTAAAAAAAATTGATTCTCGGTTTGGAGATTCTGGTGGAACAAGCCCGGTGAAATTGTTCGATCTGTGTTAATAGTACAGGAGGACTAAAGAAATTTTATTCTTTCTCAAGTTGCAATTTTGGCTTTTATAGTCCTTCATGCTTTAAACTTTTTGCTTTTTAGTGTTCAACTATTATTTTACAAATAATCTAGGTAAACATTATGCAAAGAAAGACTGGTACTAGAATTTGTTTGGAGATAAATTTTGACTTGGATCCGTGATAGCTTTAAATATGTAAAACCTGATGAGTGTGCATAATGTATTTATAATAATGTGCAATTAAATAATTTTAGTCTGATCAGAAAGTTATTGTCACATCACATGTGATAAACTTTCCATATTATGTATATTTAAATTTATCTAACATTAGCCCATATATGATTCTTCAACTTGTGTTTTAGCTTCCCAAATATTGGGACTGCGTTTAGCTTTCCAAATATTGCGAATGAAGGGTGTTGTCGTGACATCGGCTTAAGCAAAAATATACATTTCACTTCTACTTTCACACCATGTGAAATTATTTAATATGTCAATAGCAGAAGTTTAACTTGAAAATGAATTTAAGAGCATAAAATGAGGTTGACAAAGTCTAGTATAAAAATTTTCATACATGAAAAAACTTTAATTTACAACCAAATTCTGTAATTGGTGAATGTAAGACAAAATTGAATGGTTCATGGTTCACTCGGCCCAAGTGGTTCATGGTTCACCCGGCCCGAATAGGTCATAATTTAGGGTTCATTATTTAGTGTTTATGGTGTAGATGGTTGATTTAGGACAATTCTATAGATTTTCATACATGAAAATTTTCACACTTGAAAATTTTCACACTACACCTACTCAATCAGGTTCACTTAGAATTTTTTTTACCACTTCTTGCTGCTGACAACTTGTGTTGCACGTGCTATACAACTAAAAGTGACTTTGTGTTGAGAATCATTTTTTGACCCTTTTATCCCTAACATCTTTTATTTTGTTTAGTTTAGTCCTATAAGTATAATTTTAGGCGAGTTTCACACTATTATCTTGGTTTATTCATGTTCATCTCTGTCTACTCCCATCTGTAACGGTGAAGATTGTAATAGAAGGTCTTTGTGTAATTTAGCATTTTTTTAATTTTTTACGTTCAAGATTCAACAACGGTGAAGCTAATCCTAAATTTATGATGCTTAATAATGTCTTTATCAGATGCGCGGAAGCCCTTAAACATGTCAAATAAAACTCTCTGTCCTCCATATTTAAAACAACGAAATTTTGACTACTCCCTCCGTTACTAAATAATTGTTATTTAGAAGAGGAAATTTGTTTCTATTTAAATGTTGTTTTAGATTTTTTTTTTTTTCAATTTTTTCTTCTTTTACCTCTACCAATCCTACAAATTTTTCATATGGTAAGGCATGTGAGTTTCCTTTTATATTGTTTGGGTATGTCAATTTTATGTTTACATTAAAGACCTTAGCTTTCGATTTCCTAGTTAATCACATAATCCATTAGCAATCTTAACTATTCCCCCCTACAATTAACCGAAAAACATGTCAACTACTCTTGCAAATTTATCGATAATGTGCAATGCACGTGCTAAAGACTTAATAATATAAAAGAACAGATAAATTCAACTTAGTATAAAATTAAATTATAACTGTAAGTACATACAATAAAAATAGTTAATAAAATAACACAAGTTAAGTCTTATCATATAAATAAACTATTTAAGAAAAAAAAATCCACGTCTAATCACATGCACTCCCATTTTTAATAGACATATTACAATAATATAATTATTGCAGTTTTTTCACATTCAATCTCACCCTCATTTTCCACAACTATTCATTCAAAAAAAAAATCATCAAAATGAAAAATGAAAAAAAAAATTACATCTAAGAACGCCGTTACAGTTTAGGTTTCATGTACAGGATATACTAACGTGATTTTTGGGTTTTACCAAATTTATTTATATTTATTGGTTATTTGAATTTAAAACAGTTATGTATCTTTATTTATTAGTTTGAGATGTTCTATTATATGATAGTTAATAATTATTATTATTTAATTGCAAAAAAAATAAATTGAGTTTGAGTTTTACTTTTAGAGTTGGACTCTTGTGATATATTGCACCATAGTATTATGTGCAATACATCATAATTAAGATAATTTTTTAAAAAATTTGCGGGTTTGGTCGGCGCGGGTCGGCGCGGATCTGGACGGACGGATAAATATTTATAGAAGTATATGTTTATCACATATGTATTGTAGCCTAGTCGTTCGGGTCCGTTGTTAAGATATTTGATCGCATGTTTAATTCTTATTGAGCACATAATTTTAAATTTTACTTTTTGTTAAGTGTTTGTGTGTTAACATCTATGTATAAGTGTTACTACATTGTTATATTGAAATAACTTCATATCTTACGTAACACGTATTAAAACATTACGTAACACATAAATATTCTTGTTTTAACGTAACACATAAATATTCGTAAGGTAACACATTGTTGTTCATATGATAACAAATGATTATTCACATAGCATTAGGACATGCAGTGTTACATATTACTAAAAAAACAAGTGTTACTATATGAATAAAAAAGTGTTACTCTATGAAGAAAAATGTGTTACCACATGAACAAAATCAGTATAAGCGCGAAAAGAAATCCGAAGTCTAAAATTATTGATTTAAAGAACAATTTGATGTGTTACTACATGAACAAAATAGTGTTACCATATGAACAAAAGAGTGTTACTATATGAGCAAAAACCAGTACTAGCATGGGAAAAAACCTCAGTTCAAAATTACAGATTTAAAGAACAACGTGAGAAGAGTGCAGAAGGATCTATATATTTGAGAGGATAAGAAAACTGAAGAAAGCGAGAAGAATGTGGAAGAGAAAAAAGAAAAAGAATAACAAGAGAAAAGAAGGAAAATCTGAAGACGCAGCTGTTGAACGCGACACAAGGAAGAAGAAAGCCCTACCCGACCTGCACGCGTTGCAGATCCACGAAAAAATAAAAAAAACTAAATTAACTTGTAATTATACATATGACTTATATGCGATATTGCATACAAGTTTTTGCGTTACTTTTATGGGGTCGGTGAATTCCAAGCTTCGTCTTAAAAAATTAGTATGTTTGACGAAATAGCCTCGCATAAGGATTCAACTTTAAATAACTTAAGAATACATCATCATGTACCAATAATTATAAGCAAACATATTTTTACAATTATATAAATAAATGAATTTCAGACTTGTTGTAATATAAATTAATGTGATGACTTGGAGGTATGAATTTGAAAGAATGTGGACGTAGTGAAATAAATATTGTTTGACGGTGATGTTTTGATTCCTTATTTTACTGACACAATAAATGATGAAATGAAGTGTTATGATTTAATTGATGCGAGATCTTCTATGCTTACAGGGTGAGATTATGTTTCAAGAAAATAGGATTAATCCTAGAAATATAATATTATATTCAATATTCAAAGGTGTCTTATAACCTATTTATACTAATAAAAGATGAAACCCTAATTTTCTCCCAAAGAATGGGATCAATGTAATAACAAAAATAAATCAACGACATTAATTAGGATAATTATTAAAAGAAATACGTAATATATTTGAAAATGTGAAGAGGTGATAAATTATTATGCATCATCCTTTCACTCTTCGGTGAGATTCATCCTCAAATCTAGATAAATCATTCAAGAAAAAATAGTGAGCGGACGAGCCAAAATATCCTAGGACGAATCTTAAATGAATCATTCTGGAGAAAAGTGTGCCGACGAGTCGGAATATCCTTGAACTCGCGAAAGTAAGGCGTAATAATCTTTAAAAAATCACCTGCGGGAATATTCTTGTACTCGTGAAAGCAAAGTGGAATAATCTTCGAAAATATTATTGCGACATCATCACGATATTCTTCATAAGTAGGAAGAAACACGAAATCAATGGTGGGCTGCTCGTCCTCATAAATAGGTGGCCCATCATAATTGAAAATTTTAAAATAAGCATCCACCTCAAATTCTTCCGAAAAAATTGCAGGCCCAACCTTACTAATATGATCGAGCTCACCTTCAGCAAGCCCAATTCCAAAAATTAAATTAAATATAAGGAGGCCAAAAGAATATCTTTGTTAACCAAAGAACAACCCAAACTTAAAGGAATTAGTTGGTCCAATTATGTTACCAATTGTTGTGTGAAGCCCGTGTGACCTGCTTAGGGCAACAACAAGAGAAGCACCAGCATTGGAGCTCAAATAATCGCGACATCGATTATCTTGGTATGCGCTTTACCGCACGATGGCAAGAGAGAGAAGGTGGTTGTGGCAATTGATGTGGTTGTGTGCGGCTCATTTGCTGCGGTTTCATTAGAAATAATCAATCATCTTGTCTTTTTTTCTGAAACAAACAAAATATAAACACAGAAAATGAAACGAACCGAGTCAATGGCGCACCCTTTTCCCCGCAAGACAAAATACGCCCTCGATAGTGCTCACAGGATCGTGCGTAATTGCCCCAAAAGGTAAAACGATTCACAGTATTAAATCAGTAGCACCATTGAAATAATACTCTCGTCGAACGCGTTTTTGGAGTATGAAAGCGAAAAAGGGAAAGAAAGTATGTATACGGAATTGCGACGAGTCGATTTTTCGAGGTTTGGAAAAAGTGATGAAAGAAATTTCGAGAGGTCACTATATATAGACGGAACCAACTCCGGGAGGTTGAGAAAAAAGAGGGAAGCCCACGAACTTCGTGGTCAGTTATGACCCACGATTCTAGTGGGGCGGTTTTAACCGCATGAGACGTCCAGGTTCGATGAACCTCTAATTCGAATTAAAAAATTCAAATCCTGGATAAGCTTGAATCCGCGCACGGATAAGTCTTGACTCCTGGGCCGACCCAATTCCGGATGGGTCACCCAATTCATTTAGTCAAAAATAAATGACTCAATTTAAGATTTTGGGTATCTAAAAAGATAGATGGGCCCCAAAGCCCAATTGCCAAGAACCACGGGCCGGGCCTGGCGCCTGGCGAGAGAGGGGGAGCGTGTGTGGTTCATGGTTAGGGTCCCCATGCACCATTTTGGAGAACATGACTACAAGCTTGTATTTATACTAGGAAACTTTCCTTTAAGTTTCCAATGTGGGATGAGTGGGAAGACTACACATGGTCAACACTCACCCATTAATTACTCTCTCACTTGAGCATTAATGTCTCATCTTCTTTAATTAATTTCTCACTCACCAAAATTCGGTTTTGAGATATTAAAAATACCACAATCATCTACTCATGAGTAGATCGATCTCGTCACGTTAATTTACAAAAATCAACGTTTTACTTCCTTTAATTAATTTGGTCAAACATGAGTCTTTAGAACACTTTCAAAACCAAATTTCCAACAATCCCCCACATGAGTGAAAATTGCATCTATCTGGGATTTAGGATCATCTTCCAAATCAATTGAGACTTTGTTGCTTCAGGAAAAGTAGTTTGTGGCTTTGAACTTTCCTTAGCCCAGCACTGTCGCGTACACTGTGGTTTAGTGGACATAATGCCTTGAACTAATCCACCTTAGTGACCTTAGTGTATACCTTGCAGTGCAGACACAAGCCAGTCTCGACTCCGATTCGTTCTCATAGTTTTGTCCATTTTGGCCATGGACGCCCTTTTGTGCTTCATAAATGTTTGGTCGAAGCGGCCCTCACTTCTCATTTACATAGGTGATCTCCTCTCGAGTATCTCGTCATACTCAGTCTCATCTGGACCTTTAGGAATCATTAAAAGTCAAAGACTTAACCTTTACCACATTTTACAGGTTCTCAACACTTGACTCAGTGCTGTCAGGAATGGTCATGATTTTCAAGTGTTGTGCATCTCACATTCACAGCTTAGTTTTCCCTTTTGAACTAAGTTCTTGGGATCTCCAGTCATCATGGTTGGGTTTCCACTGTTTCAGTTTTTTCTTTGTGGATTTCAGACCCATTCTCTCTATCAGCTTATTCATTTGATCTCGGCATATGCTCTTGGTGAGTGGATCCACTATGTTATCCCTTGACCTTACATAGTCAATGGTTATAACCCCAGTTGAGATCAAATGTCTAACAGAGTTATGTCGACGACGGATATGTCTCGACTTTCCGTTATACATACTGTTCGAAGCTCTACCTATAGCAGCTTGACAGTCACAATGTACCATTACCGACGGTACAGGTTTGTTCCAACAAGGAATGTCTTCCAGAAAATTACGAAGTCATTCTGCTTCTTCACCAGCTTGATCTAAAGCGATGAATTCTGATTCCATTGTGGAACGGGCAATACACGTCTGTTTTGTGGATTTCCACGATACTACAGCTCCTCCAATAGGGAATACATATCCACTGGTGGAAAACGAGTCTTTTGTATCCGATATCCAATTAGCATCGTTGTACCCTTCAAGTACAGCTGGATACTTCGTGTAATGTAGCCCAAGGTCAAGGGTGTACTTTAAGTACATTAGAACCCTTTTAAGAGCTTTCCAATGTTCGTGACTTGGATTGCTCGTGTACCTGCTCAGCTTGTTTACTGCGCACGCAAGATCTGGTCGTGTGCAATTCATAATATACATCACTCTCCCAATGATCCTTGCATATTCCAACTGAGCCACAGGTTCTCCTCTGTTCTTCTTCAGATGAACATTGTGTTCTAGAGGTGTTTTAGCAGGTGGATCATCAAATGCATTGAATTTCTTCAACACTCTCTCAACGTAATGAGATTATGTTAGGGAGATTCCATTTGATGTTCTCTCAATTTTGATTCCTAGAATCACATCTGCTAATCCCATGTCTTTCATGTCAAAGTTTTGATTTAACATGTTTTTCGTATTAACTATGGCATTGTGATTGTTACCCATGAGTAACAAAGCCATTTGGTGTTTCTTTCACATAAACACATTTATCACATTCGTTAATTCGAAATCCATTTGACAACAGGATGTTATCAAACTTCAAGTGCCACTGCTTAGGAGCTTGTTTAAGTCCATACAGTGATCGAACGAGTTTACACACCTTTTTATCATTTCCAGGTGTAATGTATGTTGGGATTATACTAGAAAGTATGCTTTTACTTTGTATAATCAAAACTGAATTTCGGACTTATTTACTTAAATAAATTGTTTGTCACTGATGCTTTAAATATCATTGAACGTTACATATATTTACTGCATAACTGTTCAATAAATAGTACGTGTTACATTGTAGTTAATTTAGTGATACCAGATCACAGAAGATTAAATTAACAGTCCCTTGTAACTAAAAGTACGCCATTCACGACCTAGATGGAAATGAACAATCCATCGTGAAAGGTTGAAGTGTAAGGCTCAGATTGGCTTGTCTTGACCAAGAGATTACACTAGTGCATGACTGATGCACTGAATAGGACCTACAGGAGGACAAATTCTTCAGAACTGAACAAGGAAGAATTAGACCTCAGTGGTTCGTTATTTCTTAATCTTCGTTCCTTAAATAGGATCACGTGTGGTTGGTAACTATTGCTTTGACTTATCATGGGTAGAGAATCAACGAGATTCAATACTTTTTATCTTGGGCAATATTATTGGTCACATGTGATTGCTAAGATTTAATACGGAGAATCGTGTGCAAGTATGCTTGTTCGATTTGCCCCCTTGGGAGGTTCATAAGCTTTGTCATACCAAATATTGCAAGTGGAATTAGTTTCCGGTATGGATAATAATGTTGAACCGTTCCTTGACCAAGGACAAAAGATATTAATTAATGGAAAGCTATTTCAGTGGCTTGAATTAATTAATGGGTTAGATAATCTTAAACACGGGAAATAATAACTGGGAGCCATATTGACTGTAATATGGGTTAAGATGGATAGTACAATATTAATTATGTAGTGAGATTAATTAATATTTATGGGCTTGAATAATATTGTGGCTCAATATTGATAATTCAAGATCCATTGGAAGTTCAAATCTTAATTCTCCTAAAGGCCCCCTAAGTAGCCCAACATATAGTCCAATAACTGAAAAAGGTGTTTAAAATAAAATAAATGTTGTTGCTTATTTTTTCCATTATTTTTTAAATTTATGGATAAAAAGGGGAGAAAGATTTTCTTTGAATTTTGTTATGGAATGAAGATATGTATTCTTGGAATACAAGATTATCTCATTAAATTCAAGAAATCTGCCACTTGGTTATTCATGAAGAAAATTTTGAAATATTTGAAATATAAAGGGCAAGAAAGATTTTCTTGATTTTCTTGAAAAGATATTATGGAAGATATGTATTTCTTGAAATACAAGAATATCTCATAAATTCAAGAAGATCCAAATCTTGGATTCTTGCCTATAATTTCGAAAATATCCCATAACAAAGAGTAGGTGGGATTTTGTGGAATATTATAATTATGGAAAAAAGAATATAGGAGATATATTCAAGATTTTTTGGAGATCAAGAAAAGATTTTCCCACATTATTTTTTGCCCAAAATTTTCGACCACCTATGCTCTATAAATAGGGGATGACTCTTTCATTCCCAAGTACAATTCCATGTGCTGGAAAAATTAGTAAATCCACAAAGGTGGTGCAACATAATTTATTTTCCTTTTGTTAATTGTTCGCAAGTGTCCTACCACCGGATAGTCGAGCAAGGATTAAGGGAATACTTGGGAAGTTCTTTTGGTGAGTCTAATCAACCAAGTCATTGCCATCCCAAGAGGTACGTTCACGTAAACTCGTAGAATTCCGCATGCGTAGGATTTACGTGAATTAATTATATGCATGATTTGTTGTTGGATTATTATTTGAATTAATATAGGATTAATTCATGCTAGTAATAATTATAAGAATTAAATTTGTATTTAAATATTCACCCCGAATAGATCTGTGCAACTTATTCCCCAACAAGCGCATCGAGCCACGATTTAAGACTCAATTTTTTAAATTGTAATTTAATTAGTTGTCATTAAATTTGAAATTGGATAGTAGAATTGCTAGATCTTTTTTGCAGGTATCCAATTGTCATGGAATTTAATGTGTTTATTTATGCATGCATATAAATTGTGGTTTTTTAATTAGATTCGTTCGGATTCGTTTTGCCTCGTGAGAAAATCCACGAGTAGATTAGGATTTGTTTGATTTGATCAATGTAATAGACTAGTCTAAATCTAGGTTTATTTATTTTTTGTAAATAAATTGTAACCGGATCTCAAACGGAGGCGAGAGACAAACGCGCAAGGAGGCAACGCCGACGCGACGCCTGTCGAGCCAAGACGGCACGCGTCGAGGCCGAGGGTCGAAGAGATCGTCAACGCCGCGACGCGGCGCTAAGCGCCGCGACGCCCGTCTGCGGCGCTGAAAGCGGATGGAAGGCGGATGGAGGCGAGCGTGGCGGGGCGTACATCGGTGCGCTATGATCGCCGAAGCCTGGCGAGCGGCGAGGTGCGGCGAATCTTGCTGCACGGATGCCGCGGTATGCGCGTACGCATCATTCGCCGAGCTCGTCGAGGTCGCTTAAAGCCGTCTCGACGTTCGCCGCCCGCCGCTGAAGCGGCTCTGTACGCGCGCTGCGCCAAGGCACACGGCGCTGGGTCGGCAGGGCCGTGTCGGATCTTGCGCGTATCCCATTGCAGCTATCGGCATGGTTTGAAAACGGAGTTTTTTCAATATGATAGAGTGGGAGAAATTCAAGACGGCATTTCTTCAAAATCAAGTCAAGAAAAATCAAACCATGATAATTGGATAATTTGTGCCCAATATGTTTATTTTTCCGCTTTGCTTGATTTATTATTGTGTTATCTTATGCTTTATTTAATTTGTTTAAATGTGTTTGCATGAGAGTTGCCCAATGAAAAATCTCACCGTAAAAAATTACTAAGTATGTTTAAATAATTAATTGACAATTTTATTCCGGATAATAAAATTGAATTAATTTTGACCTCCATGATTTATTTATTTGTGAATTCTTTTGGAGAAATTCCCCCCACGGGACGGTCAAAAGTTAGCTTTCACATGAATGAATTCCAAATGGATGATTGTGGATTATTACTAGTGGCGACGATGACCCTCCCCACGAGGCTCGTTCAAAGTGAAATAATAATCTTGTATTTAATCATGGTTATTACTTAGGTATAAAATTGATATGCATATACTTCCCCGAAGTCCCTGCCAATTTTATATTGGTCAAGTGGGAGCCAACTATTAATCTAGATATTAAAGGTTTGTAACTGTTCTTGTTTGTAACCTACTTGAATGTGTTTAAATAATGATCCACCCCACGTGGCTTATTTAAACTATTTTGAGATGTTGGCTGATGCATGTTCATATTTTTTTGAGATTTTAATATGAAACATGTGATCGAACCTTGTGATATACTTGTGCTTATGCATATAGTTATTTTTTTCAGTTCAGCATGTCGTAACCTTTTAATCCACTGTTAATATACTTAAAGTCAATACAATATGTATGGAAACTATATTTGGAAATGAAAAATTATAATTGTCCTAACTGCACAAAAGCACAAGTGGATTCTTGACACATCAAAATCAGATGAACCAACTGACGAGTCAAAAATGCGGGACTCATCAGATCACCTTGCGAGAGATGTCGTCGCTAAAAATGGTGGAGGGCAAACCCGTAAGGGATTACGTCCTCAAAATAGATGGCCCATCTGAACAAACTTGAGGTTCTGAAAAGCATTATAATCACTGGAGACTCAGATGAATTTGGTATTTCACTCTCTGCCCAAAAGTTTATGAGCATTTTTGCCTCACTAGCTGATTTGTTGCAAGCTTTGGTCTCGGCAGAGATATTGATGGGGCACCAAAACTCAAGCTTTAACGGCAAGTGGTAAGTCTTCATTTTCTAGGCCAAGGGAAGGCAAGAAAAAGAAGAGGACCAAAAGCCATAAGCAATAAAACTCAACTGTTGCCAAGGGCAATGGTAAGATGAGGAATGCTTGTAGTGTCAAGAAAATCCAAAGAGGAAGTGCTTAAGCTGCGATAAAAGAGGACAATGGAGGTTTGCCTGTTCTAACCCCAAAAGGGACAGAAAGAAAGGTAATTCTCACGCACTAGTTGTTGAAACTTGTTTAGCGGCGTATACTTCTCATTCGTGGGTGGTTGATACGAGATCCACTAATCATGTTTGCTTCACGAGTTCAAACTGATCCGGCAACTTAGTAGGAGTGAGATCCTCATCACACTGGGCGATGTTACGAAAGTAGCTGTAGGTCCCGAATGGGTTTTGTGAGGGTGGAAGTCTAGAGGGGAGGGGTGAATAGACTTCCAAAACTTTTTGTGTGGATCAGGTGTGAACTGCACATTACCCGATCGAGTTCTAGTGTATCGATTTTAGGATCGATGTTCAATCTTCTTGAGTGCCTAAGGGCGATCGACGATATCTGTCAGTTTAACTGAATGGTGCGGAAGCTTGTTTTAACCCGACTGAAAAACCAGTTTTATCAATTCAGATTCTTAAGTCAGTTTTCAACTAGTTGACTAAGGTGTCAATCTGATCAGACCAGTTGCTTGGTGCAGACTGAGCTTAACTTAGAATATGTATCTTTGTTTTAAACTTCGGTTGTGTGAATAGTGTAAAGCAATAAGAAAGCAAGTAAATGCACACAAGACTTTTTATAGTGGTTCGATTTAAAACCCGTCTTATGTCCACTCTTCCCTTAACACAGAACCTTAACCGAACTTAACTCAAGGGACTTATACCCCTCATGGGATGGCCAAGATGTTTACCGAGTTCTCACTCTACAAACTTAACTCATGGGACTTATATCCTTCAAAGGATGGCGAGATTTTTTTATTGAGTTCACACTCTCTGAGATGTTTATTGAGTTCACACTCAACCTAACTAGAAATCGAAAAACTAGAATCCCTAGTCCGAAATCTTTCAGAACAAACTTAACCTAACTTTTAAGTTTGGGTAAAGAATGTTTGAGGGTTCCAACCGGAAATCTATCCCGGTGTTTTTTAGGTAGCCAAAATGCTTAGTGGATAGGATTTCTTGCTAAGAACTAATGGGATGAACACTTTAAGAATAATCTTCAAATATAGTGTTCTTTGAGCGGAGATTTTCTTTGTGGCTTTTTGCTTTTTTTTTTGTGTCTCCGTGTTCGTTCTTTGCTAGTTGTCTCTCTTTTCTTCAATTGACAAATAATCCCATTTTATAGACCTCGAAATCAAAGAGCCGTTGGAGAGCAATTTGAATTTCAGGCTATATTAGGTAGGTTGTAGGATATGATTGTGGCGTGCTCCGATTATCGGCGCGTGGCATAGGCATCATTACCGCCATTTTTGTCCGCAAAGGTCAGATCCCGCATTATCGGCTCTTTTTTTGTGCACGTAATCGCTTTCTCCTTGGCTTCGCCAGGCAAAGACTTCGTAAATTTGTCCGTTAGACGATTGATATTCCTTTTGTAGAAGATTCATCTTGTCTGGTGTATTGTTACTAGGTGTGAGCTGACTTGATCAGGTAACTGATCAGTCTACCTTGTTGAGTCTCCAGATGCACATTGTCTTAGCTCAATATGTAGACTCTGCTGATATAGGTCTTCAGGTCATTTGATCTTCAGGTGTCTCTGAGCCTCAGTGTATTCAGTCATCTTGAGTCTTGAGTTTGTTATCGAAGTCTTGAGTTTATCCGAGTCTTGAGTTCATCCCAGTCTTGATGTCTATCTGAGTCTTGAGTTCATCCGAGTCTTGATGTCTTCTTGTCTTCATCTGATCTTCTGACTTCTTGTCTTCTGATTTGTGCTTAGTCTTCTGATCATCTGACCTTATCTGGGTCATCTGATACTTCGACCTGACCTATACATATTGAGTTCCACCTCAATATGTGACCTATCTTTTACATCAGCTATCTATACATTTCAGTTGGTCATCTTAATCTGATTCTAAGTCATCAGTCAGCTAACAGGTCTGACTGGTCCTATTACTACCTATTTTGGAACTTCCATCAAAACTAAATTACAGATTTCCCAACAGTAGCAATTATTGCAATGCTACGTAGGTGGCAGATGTTGCAATGCTACGATAGTAACAGTTATTGCAATACAACGCAAGTAGCAGATATTGCAATGCTACATGAGTAGTGGTTAAAGCAGTGGGAGAAGTGCACCTGTCTTTTAAAGATAAAGTTTTTTATTAGATTATCTTTATGTTCCCAGTTTTGGAAAGAATTCACTTTTAGTTTCTAAAATTTGATTAAAGGACACTAAGTTTCTTCTAATAAGAATGACATCATTTCTTGAAATGATGAGTGTATCTATTATGGGACATTGATCGAATAATCTCTATACAATTAACTGTGCACACCACACATGAAATACATCCTATAATACATCAACTGTTTTCGATAAAAGAAAACGTTCATCAGACGTGAACGGGACACTTCTATGGCATCTAAGATTGGGTCATATAAATCCAAAGAGGATCCAAAGGTTGGTGAAAGACGGTTCACTGGAGTTTCTCCAAGTTGAACAAATTCCAACCTGCGAATCATGTTTGGAGGGTAAAATGACTAAGAGGGCATTTGGAGCCAAGGGGAATAGAGCCAAAGAAGTGTTAGAGATCGTTCACATAGATGTATGTGGTCCAATGTCAACCAAAGCAAGAGGGGTTATGAGTATTTTGTTACTTTTATTGATGATTACTCAAGGTACAGTTATATTTTTCTTATGAAGCATAAATTTGAGACCTTTGAGAAATTCAAAGAATTTAAGGCTCAAGCAGAGATTCATAGGGAAAAACGTATCAAGTCTCTACGATCCGATCATGGAGGCGAATACCTCAGCGATGAGTTTTTGAACTACTTATCCGATGAAGGGATTGCATCCCAAATTATCAAGACCTAACCCCCTCAACAAAACGGGGTTGCGCAGAGCGAAGAAACGGAACTCTTTTGGAAATGGTTAGATCTATGATGAGTTATCGCGGATCTTCCCAAGTCGTTACGGGGTCATGCCTTGAAACAAAGACTACATTCTCAACTTGGTGCCATCCAAATCGGTTCCCAAAACTCCCAAAAAGAATTGTGGACCCAAGTAGCCTAAGATGAGACACATGAGGATTTGGGGGTGTCCGCCCTCGTGTTGGGCAAGGAAGCGAAAAAATTGGATCCTCGATCGTAATTAAGGTTGTTCATGGGATACCCCTTAGGGAACAAAAGGGTGTATGTTCTATGGTCCCAAGATCAAAAGGTGGTAATAAGCACCCACTTTAGATTTTTGGAAGAAGACTATATGAACGAAAAGAAGACCCGTGAGATTACCATAAATGAGCTAAGGGGCTAACCTCAATGCCAATTTGTCTAAGATGACATACCAAACGACACACTTACACAACCGGAGCCTCATCGTAGTGGGAGGGTTGTGAAACAGCCCGAGACATTCATGGAATAGGAGAGTCCTCGGACTTGATTCCCTGACAAGACGAATCGCACCCATGGACATATGACGAGGCAATCCAAGACAAGGATCAGATTCTTGGCAAACAACAATGAAAGCGAAATGGGTTCTATGTTTCATAACAGAGTGTGGGAGCTAGTCGAACCACTTAATGGGGTCAAACTCATTGGTTGCAAGTGGGTGTATAAGAGAAAAAGAGGACCGGACGGGAAGGTAGAAACCTTCAAAGCAAGACTCGTGGCGAAAAGTTATACTCAGAAAGAAGGGATCGATTATGAGGAAACTTTTTTTTCGCCCAGTATATCTTAAGTCCATCCGAATTCTCTTATCGATTGTTCTTATCTCGACTTTGAAATCAAAATGGATGTCAAGACAAATTTCCTTAACGGAAGTCTTGATGAAGAGATCTATATGCAACAACCCCAAGGCTTCATTGAAAAAAGGCCAAGAACACCTAGTTTGTAAGCTCATGAAGTCCATTTACGGACTCAAATAGGCATCCAGCTTGGAACCAATGTTTTGATCATGTTATAAAGTCTTATGGGTTTGATCAAAATGAGTTCGAAAGTTATGTGTACAAAAAGCGTGTCGGAATCGCATTGGTATTCTTAGTACTATACGTGAGACGACATTACGATCGATCATCGAATGATGTAAAGGTGTTATCGGGGCGTAAGGGCATGGCTTTCAAAAACAGGTTTGATATGAAGGACTTAGGGAAATCGCACACATCCTTGGGATCAAGATCACTCGAGATCGCAAGAAAAGGATGATAGGCTTATCGCAAGCTTCATATATAGACACTTTGTCTTGAAAGCGATTCAACATGCAGATTCGAAGAAAGGCCTTCGTGCCTTTTCGGACATGGAATCCATCTATCTAAGAAAATGTGCCCTAAGACGCAAAAGGAGATAGATGACATGAGAGGCATTCCTTATGCTTCGGCTGTCGGAAGCCTTATGTATGTAATCCTGTGTACGAGACCGGATATCTACTTTGTCGTTGGCATGGTGGCAAGATATCAAAGTAACCCGGGGAAAGAACATTGGACGACAGTTAAAAATATTCTGAAGTATCTGAAAAGAACTCGGGATAGAATGTTAATTTATTAGTCAGATAATCCAATCCCCATCGGCTACATGGACTCAGATTTCCAATCAGACATAGACTCCAAAAAATCTACCTCCGGTAGTGTGTTTTGCATGGGGGGAGGAGCCGTGACATGAAGAAGCGTCAGCGAAATCGTCGCAGATTCTACCATGGAAGCGAATATGTAGCTACTTATGAGGCAAAAAAAGAAGCGGTTTGGCTCAAGAACTTCCTAGTGGACTTGAATGTAGTTCGAATTTGCCCGAGAGAATCACTTTTTTTATTGTGACAATGCTTGAAAGCGATTGCAAATTCAAGGGAACCAAGAGCCCACAAGGCCAGCAAACACATTGAAAGGAAATACCATATTATACGAGATATCGTTAAGAGAGGAGATATAGATGTGGCAAAGATAGCATCTGAAGACAACCCAGCGAGATCCATTCACAAAGGGTCCTCCTCAATACATTCGAGAGACATGTGGAAGGAATGGGTGTCAAGACCGTTGCAATCTGCTTTGAGTATAAATGGGAGAAATTATTAGGTTAGTGTAGGTGACATTAGATGTCACGAATTAGGAACTACACGAGACATGTTGTAGTATACTTAAAAGCAGACTTTGAGTATAAGTGGGAGATTGTTGGGATTATACTAGAAAGTATGCTTTTACTTTGTATAATCAAAAAAATGATTTTGGACTTATTTATTTGAAATAAATTGTTTATCACCGATGCTTTAAATATCATTGAATGTTACATATATTTCTTTGCATAACTGTTCAATAAATAGTACATGTTACATTGTAGTTAATTTAGTGATACCGATCACGAAAGATTAAATTAACAAATCCCTTGTAACTAAAAGTACGCCATTCACGACTTAGATGGAAATGAACAATCCATCGTGAAAGGTTGAAGTGTAAGGCTTGGATTGGCTTGTCTTGACCAAGAGATTACACTAGTGCATGACTGATGCACTGAATAGGACCTCTGAGGAGACACAAATTCTTCATAACCAACAAGGAAGAATTAGACCTCAGTGGTTCGTTATTTCTTAATCTTCGTTCCTTAAACAGGATCACGTGTGGTTGTTAACTATTGCTTTGACTTATCATGGGTAAAGAATCAACGAGATTCAATACTTTTTATCTTGGGCAATATTATTGGTCACATGTGATTGCTAAGATTTAATACGGAGAATCGTGTGTAAGCACGCTTTTGTTCGATTTGCCCCTTTGGAGGTTCATAAGCTTTATCATACCAAATCTTGCAAGTGGAAATAGTTTCCGGTATGGATAATAATGTTGAACCGTTTGTTGACCAAGGACAAAAGATATTAATTAATGGAAAGCTATTTCAAAGGCTTGAATTAATTAATGGGCTAGATAATCTTAAACACGAAAATAATAACCGGAGCCATATTGACCCAGAATATGGGTTAAGATGGATAGTCTGATATTAATTATGTAGTGGGATTAATTAATATTTATGGGCTTGAATAATATTGTGGCTCAATATTGATAATTCAAGATCCATTGGAAGGTCCAATCTTAATTCTCCTAAAGGCCCCCTAAGTAAGTAGCCCAACATATAGTCCAACAACCCGAAAAAAGTGTTTAAAATAAAATAAATATTGTTGCTTATTTTTTCCATTATTTTCGAAATTTATGGATAAAGAGGGGAGAAAGATTTTCTTTGAATTTTGTTATGGAATGAAGATATGTATTCTTGGAATACAAGATTATCTCATTAAATTCAAGAAATCTCCCACTTGGTTATTCATGAAGAAAATTTTGAAATTTTTTAAATATAAAGGGCAAGAAAGATTTTCTTGATTTTCTTGAAAAGATATTATGGAAGATATGTATTTCTTGAAATACAAGAATATCTCATAAATTCAAGAAGATCCAAATCTTGGATTCTTGCCTATAATTTCGAAAATATCCCATAACAAAGAGTAGGTGGGATTTTGTAGAATATTATAATTATGGGAAAAATAATATAGGAGATATATTCAAGATTTCTTGGAGATCAAGGAAAGATTTTTCCACATTATTTTTGCCCAAAATTTTCGACCACCGATGCTCTATAAATAGGGGATGACTCTTTCATTCCCAAGTACAATTCCATGTGCTGGAAAAATTAGTAAATCTACAAAGGTGGTGCAACATAATTTATTTTCCTTTTGTTAATTGTTCGCAAGTGTCCTACCACCGGATAGTCGAGCAATGATTAAGAAAATGCTTGGGAAGTTCTTTTGGTGAGTCTAATCAACGAAGCCATTGTCATCCCAAGAGGTACGTTCACGTAAACTAGTAGAATTCCGCATGCGTAGGATTTACGTGAATTAATTATATGCATGATTTGTTGTTGGATTATTATTTGAATTAATATAGGATTAATTCATGCTAATAATAATTATAAGAATTAAATTTGTATATAAATATTCACCCCGAATAGATTTGTGCAACTTATTCCCCAACAATGTTACCCCCGGGTTGATCCATGTATATTTCAGCATCTATCTCACAATTAAGAAACGCAGTCTTTACATTCATCTGATGTATTTCGAGATTGTGCAAAGCAGCAATCGCAATAAGTACACGAATGGATATAATCCTCGTAACAGGTGAATAGGTGTCAAAGAAATCATACCCTTCCTTTTGTTTAAAACCCTTTGAAACCAAACGGGCTTTATACTTTTCAACTGACCCATCTGCTTTATACTTTCTTTTAAGGATCCACTTACATCCTAAAGTTTTGCAACCTTTTGGGAGATCAACCAACTCCCATGTGTGATTTTGCAGAATTGAATCATATTCGCTATTAATAGCTTCTTTCCAGAGCGGAGCATCCGGTCTGGAAATAGCCTCTTTGATAGACTGAGATTCATCTTCTAACACGTAAGTTATGAAGTCTGGACCATAAGTCTTATCAATTCTAGCTCGTTTACTGCGTCTTAGTTCTTCACTCTCTTGAGTGAAAGGACCTGCAGTGTTATCTGATTCTTCGTGTGTTTGTTTGTTTGAACTCACTTCTTCTTTATCCTTACAAGGGAATACATTTTCAAAGAATATAATATTCCTTGATTACATTGTAGTGCCCTCTTTGTCATATCGGGTATCTCGATTTGTGAATCAAGAATCGATAAAATCATTGTTGAAGGCGTATCCTATAAAGATGCAAATCGACCGCTTTTAGGTCCGATTCTCACTTGTTTAGAAATGACACTTCAACTTTTAGCCAAACACCCCTACACTTTGAGGTGTTTGTAGGATGGTTTACACTTTTTCCACATTTCATAAGGAGTTTCATCCTTATTTTTTAGTGGAATCTTATTCAAAATGTGGTTAGCTGACAGAATAGCTTCCCCCCACAAGTTCTGAGGCAAACCCGAGCTGATTAACATAGCGTTCATCATCTCTTTTAGTGTTCGGTTCTTTCTTTCCGCAACACCATTAGATTGAGGTGAGTAAGGGGCTGTCGTTTGATGTATGATGCCAGGCTCAATACATAACTGTTCAAACGGAGCCACATACTCTCCACCTCTATCACTATGAATTGTTTTAATTCCAGTGTTCAATTGATTCTCTACTTCAGTTTTGTGACGTTTAAAAGGTTCAATTGCTTCATCTTGACTTCGTAAAAGATAAATGTAGCAGAATCTAGTGCAATCATCAATAAAAGTAATAAAGTACTTTTTTCCACCTCTAGTTTGCACAAACTTTAAATCACATACATCCGTGTGAATTAATTCTAGAGGGATTGTGTTCCTTTCAACAGATTTAAATGGTAATTTACCCATTTTAGCTTCTACACATATCTCACATCTTTTGGATGTATCAACGTTTGCAATGTTAAGTAAATTCAAATTTACTAAACGCTTTATAGCTTTTAAATTAACATGTGCTAATCTAAAATGCCATAAAGAGGAACACTCAACAATATACACAGAAGTAGAAGCATTCTCTTTAATAATAGTGTTTTTTCCTTTACGGCTTACAACCATGACTGACATTTTGAATAAACCATTCTCGAGATAACCTTTCCCGAGAAAAGTACCAAACTTACTCAATACAACTTTGTCAGACTCAAACACTAACTTAAACTTGTGACTAACTAACAACGAGCCAGAGATCAAGTTCTTTCGGATGTCTGGGACATGCAGCACATCATTCACCAAAACCATCCCCGAGGTCGACTTGAGACAATTGTTCCAACACCGGCCGCCGCGCTTCAGACGAGGCCTGGTTGCCCATAAACAACTTTCTCCCTTTAGCAGGAGAATAGGTGGAGAATGCAGACTTCTCCGAGCAAACATGGCAAGTGGCCCCAGTGTCCACAAACCATTCCTTCTTGTTGTCCACCATGTTGGCTCAAATCGCCACAACAATGAACAAATCAACATCCGTGAACTCCCGCTTAAATACCACGTTCCGTGAGTCATTCTTGGGCTTTTTGCAATCACTTGCCCGATGACCGGGCTTGCCACGGTTGTGGCATTTTCCAGAGAAAACAAATTTCTGCTTTGTGGCAGGAGCAGCAGACTTCCCCTTGACTTCTTTCTCGTTGGGCGTTTTCTCTTCCTTTGGTGGATCTTTTTTCTCCATCCATTTGCTTTGGCCTAGATAGCGGTTTAAACCTTCTTCTCTCTTTTGAGGCCATCTTCCTCAATTCGAAGCCGGACAATCAAGTCCTCCAAGCTAATCTCCTTTTGCTTGTGATTGAGGTATGATTTAAAGTCCTTCCAGGATGAAGGCAGCTTTTCAATCACAGTTGCCACAAGAATTTGTTCTGGCAGCTCCATTCCTTCCTCGCAGAATGTTATGGAAATTTAGTCAGTAGCTTTTTGAACTCAGTGGTCGACAACAAAGCTTGTTGTCTACCATCTTTAAAATCGCACAATGCAAAGAACGACGTAACTTCTTCTTTCCTGCATCTTCTGTCTTGTACTTCTTCTCCAAAGAAACCCACATTTCTTTGGCAGTCTTGTGCTGAGCGTAGACGTTATACAGAGCATCACTCAGTCCACCCAGAATGTAATTCAGGCACAAGTAATCCCCACTGAGCGTAGATGTCATAGTTCATTCTCGTGATCTGATCAGCATTGTCATCAGGGATTTTCGGACAGTCCTCCTTGAGGTACCTTACCACAGACAAGGTGGTTAGGTAGAATTCCATCTTATTCTGCCACCTCTTAAAGTCTGCTCCCGAGAACTTCTCGGGTTTTACTGCCTGCGCCAGCAAAGGCCTAATAGTCCCTGGTTGGGAAGCTTGAATCATTGGACCCACGTACAGGTTACCACCAGTATTGCCAAAGAACTGGTTTCCTCCAATGAACGGATTTCCACCGGAGTTATCCATAAAAGGATTATTCTGAGGTCCCTCCAGAAAAGGATTTCTAGGGTATATCGAAGCAAACGGACCACCCGTATGTCCAACATACTGGCTCCCAGAAGCTCATGCTGACAATCCAGTATACTGGTTACCAATCGGAGGCATTCCGATTCCAGTGAAGGCAAAGGGACCATCAGTCATTAGAACATCAGATCGATACTGAGTGTTCGTGTTAGTTGGAGTAGGCGCACCTAGTCCAGTAACGGGAGTAACACGCGCACCGGAAACTATCGGAGTAGGAGTAGCCGCAGCTAAACCACTGTTCGAGTCGTTAGCACCATTAGTGACATCATCAATGACATCGGTGTTAAGCAACTCATTAACAATGTATATATTTTGTCTTGCGATTGTTAGAAATAATCAATCTGATATTGCACTGTTTCACGAAACAAACAAAATATAAACACAGAAAATGAAACAAACCGAGTCAAGGGCGCACCCTTTTCCCCGCAAGACAAAATACGCCCTGGATAGTGCTCACAGGATCGTGCGTAATTGCCCCAAAAGGTAAAACAATTCACAGTATTAAATTAGTAGCACCACTGAAATAATACTCTCGACGAACGTATTTCGGAGTATGAGCAGAAATAGGGAAGAAAGTATGTACGCAGAATTGCGGGAGTCGATTTTCATAGGTTTGGAAAAGTGACTGAAAGAAATTCTGAGAGGTCACTATATATAGACGAAACCAACTCCGGGAGGTTGAGAAAAAAAAGGGAAGCCCACGAACTTCGTGGTCAGTTATGACCCACGATTCTAGTGGGGCGGTTTTGACCGCATGAGACGTCCAGGTTCGATGAACCTCTAATTCGAATTAAAAAATTCAAATCCTGGATAAGCTTGAATCCGCGCACGGATAAGTCTTGACTCCTGGGCCGACCCAATTCCGGATGGGTCACCCAATTCATTTAGTCAAAAATAAATGGCTCAATTTAAGATTTTGGGTATCTAAAAAGATAGATGGGCCCCAAAGCCCACCCAAAGCCCAATTGCCAAGAACCACGAACCAGGGCCTGGGCTCGGGCGGGGCGCCCGCGCGCGCGTGTGGTTCATGGTTAGGGTACCCATGCACCATTTTGGAGAACATAACTACAAGCTTGTATTTATACTAGGAAACTTTCCTTTAAGTTTCCAATGTGGGATGAGTGGGAAGACTACACATGGTCAACACTCACCCATTAATTACTCTCTCACTAGAGCATTAATGTCTCGTCTTCTTTAATTAATTTCTCACTCACCAAAATTCAGTTTTGAGATATTAAAAATACCACAATCATCTACTCCGCGAGTAGATCGATCTCGTCACGTTTAATTTATAAAAATAAACGTTTTACTTCCTCAATTAATTTGATTAAACATGAGTGCTAGAACACTTTCAAAACCAAATTTCGAACACAGGCGCGGTGTGGGGGCGGTGGATCGCGTGGATCACTGCCGGTGGAGGATGTTTGGGAAAGGTTGCAGGCTGCCGCGACTCACATTGGAACGCGTCTGATCGCAAGGGCATAGACTGGTGTGCGGCATTGGTTGCAGAGCCATGATGGCGGTGGTGCGTGGTACGACATCTGAGGTGGCGGCGGCGAGAGCAGGCTGATTCTGGGGTGTTGGCTCTAGCAGCAGTTCTTCATCCAGAACCAGGGTCTCGAGCATGGCGGCGACGACTTTCACTTGGGCGATGGTACTCTTCAATCCAGACAAGAAAGATCTGGACTTGGGATCCATTCTTGCAATGGGCGTGTATCTAGTCTAGATACTAGATGATGCAGGGCTATCTACGCTCTGCAAGGGTGAGAGTACGTTTGAAGAACTCATGAATTATCCTGAAAATATATTATATTCAATAATCAATTGGATGTCTTACAATGAATCATAGATCACCTATTTATACTAATAAAAGGTGAAATCCTAACTTGCTCCCAAAGAATGAGATCAGTGTAATTACGGAAATGAATCAACGACATCAATTAAGACAATTATTAAAAAAAATTGTAATATACATGGAAAATGTGAAGAGACAATGAATCATTCCGCATCATTAATTAAGCCAAAAATCATGTTTTACTATCATATAAACATGCTTTAATATAATCACATAATCAAACCCAACAAATATACGATGATTAACCGAAACAATGAAGAATATTAATTATAAAAGCGGAAGCGTATCTGATTCCATGAAAAGCGGAAGCGTACCTGAATCCATGAAAAGCGGAAGCACACTTAAATATATGAATTAAGCCATAGGACTCCCAGCTGAACGGATTCGGGGACACCGTCGTCACTTCCTATGGAAGAATCAAGCTCTCTGTCGAGCTCAGTGTTGACGAACTATTTGCTCGGATCTATTCGGGGTGTAATTTAAATAAGAATTTAAATATAATAACTCAACATGATTTAAACAAATTAAATCAAAAGCATAAATATCATTCTAAGAACAAATAAATCACATAAAATCCCTAACACATACGGAACTAGGGAGTAGTGATTTTACCTTTAAGTCGGAGAGACACCATTGAGAAGTAGGACCAACTAAACTTAAATTAATTCAACCTAAACTCCTTCTTAAGTATTCCCCTTCGTCCAAGTTTGATGTTCCTGTGGGAGATCCTCCAAACTTTCAACTCTCAAGGAAAAGAAAAATTTTGTTGCACACATACTATTATTTTTGAAAAATAATAGCCTTATTTCTTGTGTTGGGGTTGAAATATCAACCCCTTATTTATAGGGAGGGGGCAAAAAATTTGGGTTTTTGGATGATATGGATAGTTCTTTTATTTCTTCTCCAAGAAACGATCCTGAATATATCCAATTTATTCTCATTCCATAATTAACTATCCAAAAGATTTCTTCCTTTATTGTTTCCTTCTAATTTTCGAAAAAAATGGGAACAAAAGAAAAGTCAAAGATCTTCTTTTAGAATTATGGAAAGATATTATTCTACAAGAAATCTTATCTTCATCCCATAACTTCTTTCCAAAAAACTTTTCCTTCTTCTTTCTCCCTGTATTATTTTCGAAAATTATGCATATATAATTTTCAAAAAATATATCTCCCAATATATTATTTCCTTGCAACAATTAGTTCTTTTATTTTAATCACCTTTTGTTATTAGAATTTTATTGGGCTACTTGAGGGCCTTTATGAGAATTAGGATTAGACCTCTCATTGGGCTCTAGATTCAATATTGAGCCAAAAGATTATTCAGCCCATTAATATTAATTCATTCCACTATAGAATTAATATTGCACTATCCATCCTAACCCATATTACGATTTTTATTTTTCGTGTTTAAGATTCATTTGTCATTAATTAATTTAAGCTGCTGAATGCTTTAATTAATTAATATCTTTTACCTTGGAGTAAGGACAACTCAACTTTATTATCATACCGAAAACTAATGCACTTGCAAGATTTAATATGATAAAACTTCTAAGTCCACCAAGGGGACATAATCAAGCAAGACTCTCCAAGGACACAATTATTTGTTTTAAATCTTAGCAATTGTCATGTAACTAATAATACTGCCCAAAATACAAAGTATTGAATCTCTTTGATTCTCTACCCATAATAAATCAAAGAAATAAATATTAATTACACACAATTCTATATAAGTGACAAATGTTAAGAAATCAACAACCATTGAGGTCTAATTCTTCAGCCTTTAAACCGGTTCGGATGAATTACCTCTCTGTAGGTTCTATTCAGCGCATCATAATGCACTAATGTAATCTTTTGGTCAAGACAAACCTAACTGAGCCTTACACATCAACCTTTGCAAATGGATTGCTCATTTCCATCTACGTTGTGAACATTGTACTTATTTACAAGGAACTGATAATGTGATCTTCTACACATCATATTATCTTCAATGTAACTTAAAGTATTATTGAACGGTATGCAGTAAATAATTAACATTAATCATATTTAAAGCAACAGTGATAAGAAAATTACTTTCAGTAAATAAGTGTAAGAATCAGTATGGTATACAAAGTAAAAGTATACATGCCAGTATAACCCCAACAATTTCTCACTTATACTCAAAATCTGCTTTTTAGTATACTACAACATGTCTATGTACTACTACATGTCTCTAATATTCCTCCCACTTATACTCAAAGCAGATTGGCAACACACTTGGCTCTCAGTCCTTCCACATGTCTCTCGAATGTATTCTGAGACAGACTCTTTGTGAAGAGATCTGCTAGGTTGTCCGCCAATGCGATCTTTGCCACCTCTATATCTCCTCTCTTAACGATTTTGTCGTATAAAATGGTACTTCCTTACAATGTGTTTGTTGGCCTTGTGGTCTCCTGATTCCCTTAAATTTGCAACTGCTCCAGCATTATCACAATAGACAGTGATAGTGGTTGGCAAATTCGAAACTACGTCCAAGTCCACTAAGAAGTTCTTGAGCCAAACAGCTTCTTTCGCTGCTTCACAAGCAGCTACATATTCGGCTTCCATTGTAGAATCAGCGATGCATTTCTGCTTTACGCTTCTCCATGTCATGGCTGCACCTCCCAGACAAAACACACTACTTGAGGTAGATTTTTTGGAATCCATATCTGATTAGAAATTCGAGTCCTTGTAACCCACAGGGATTGGAATGTCTGACGGATAAACCAGCATTCTATCCCGAGTTCTCTTCAGATGCTTCAGAATGTTTTTAACGGCAGTCCAATGTTCTTTCCCTGGGTTACTTTGATATCTTGCTACCATGCCCACGACAAATCAAATATTTGGCCTCGTACATATCATTGCATATATAAGGCTTCCAACTGCCGACGCATATGGAATGTCTTTCATGTCATCTATCTCTTTATGTGTCTTAAGACACATCTCTTTGGATAGATGGATTTCATGTCTGAAAGGTACAAAAACTTTCTTGGAATCCTACATGCTGGATCGTTTCAAAACAATGTCTATGTATGAAGCTTGCGATAAGCATATCATCCTTTTTTGGCGATATCGAGTAATCTTGATCCTAAGGATATGATCAGCTTTCCCTAAGTCCTTTATATCAAACTGATTTGACAACCATAACCTCATGTCTGAAAACACCTTTATATTGTTCCTAATAAGCAGGATGTCATCTACGTATAGTACTAAGAATACCAAGGCAGTTCTGACGCACTTCTTATACACACAACTCTCAACTCATTTTGATCAAATCCGTAGGATTTTATCACCTGATCAAAACATTACTTCCAAGCTCGCGATTTGTGCTTAATGTTGGAATATACAGGCATGTAAACACATAATACATGCGCAGCGGAATTAAACAGTTCACCAACAATGAACATATAATTGCATAATTAAATACGAGTAAATGTAAACAGAATTATTATAGCAATTTATACACGGATTCCTCAATTACGGTATCCACGTAAAAGTCATTTACTAATTCACACAGATCTGCCAGCGTTGAATCCCTGAGATGAATTTGCTAGGAAAATTCTAACTTAGAGATTTTATGGAGAAAATATGAAGTCTCGTATTATGAATTCCCAAGAGCTCATATATATAGGGGAGGATCAACTTAAATCTTAAGCTAACCTGATTAGGAAATAAAATTCATAATCTTATAAATTAAATCCCATAGATTTAATTCCCATATACAAAAATCTCTACGGATTTAATTTCCATATATACCAAATCTCTACGGATTTGATTCCATATATATCAAATCCCATAATAATATTCCATATATTATTATTGGGAATCCTATATAATTAAATCTAATTTAATAATTAATTCAAAATATAATAATTATTATATTCTCCATAAATTAAATATTAATATCCAATATAATATTTAATCAACCAACTATAATTAGTAAACAACCTCTACTTGTTGTGTGACCCATAGGCCCTCATATATCGAGCGATAAGTCAAACTAACGATTTTAATTGAACCATAGACAATAAATCAGACATTCTCAATATATGAGGTACGTTGCGAGGAAATGTGCAACTACCTGTAACTTAAACATGGGCTATTACGATAACTTCCTTTCCTTCGCGAATAATCGAATAAATCTTGAACATGATGAAGTGTCTATTCAAATAACTTAAACATTTTATCTCAAATCACTAATTGATTACTTACATCACACTTGGCCACAAAGTCCAAGTTGACGTGTATCGACCGATGTCTTTGATCCAATTATGATGGAAAGATGAGTATGTTGGGAGATGAATTTAATAAAGATTTTGATTAGATCCCAAAACCCCTGAATATGATATATATCAGAACATTTTGATAGATCAGGATCAGGTTTTCTATAGTTGATAGGATTAGGATTATTTGCACCATGCATAGTCAACATATATAGTTCAGGATAGATAGTGATACTTCAGAAGACCCTGAAGACTGAAGGCCCCGAAAAATGAAGATCCTGAAGACTAAAGATCTTGAAGACAGTAGATCCTGAAGACTAAAGATCCTGAAGATTGTTTTGTACTGACCCAGAAGACCCTGAACAGATATTTCTGAGTAAATAGTGTTTTGTTCATTCTTAGTACAAACAAAGAGAATGTTATACATTCGTGGGCATTAAGGAGCATATCAGTTTAGTGTAGTTGACCTGAAAAGAGCCGTTTTGTTTGTCTCTATTCAAAGGAAGAGTTCAACCAATGAGGAGGCGACAACATCGTACTTTACCGACACTGAAAGAGACATATCTCTGAGGAAAGTAGTGATTGGCTAGCTTGGTTACTTGTTACCCAAACTATGCAATGGAGTGTTCAAACCCTAAAATATCCATTCATTACTAACCAAATAAGGAACCCTCGATGCTATATCTTCCAACATATAGTTTTTCAAGAGTGACCTTGGTGAGTTGCCTATAAGTACCAGTGACCTTCACCATTGCAAGGCACGTGAAATCAAAGCAACTCCAGAGCTCATTCGTATTCAAGTTTACTTTGTGAAGCACTCAAAACCCTAAGAATTTCCCAAGTGTTTCATCTTTGAAGAGAGCTCATTTACTAAGCCTAGATTCAAAGCATATTCAAAGCTTAGTTAGAGATATCCTAGCCTTTTTACCTTGTGTTCAGGAAAGCTTAAGATAGTAGTAGTAGTATGTTAAGGAATTTCTCTGAGGATCAGAGAGAGTGGACGTAGGAGCTTGAGTCTCTGAACCACTATAACTTGCTATGTTGTTTTCTTTATGCTTTGCATTTTATCCTGTTGCATATTTTCACTGAAAGCATACTCAGTTTTCTGATATTCAGTTGGAATCAATCCACTGAAGTTGCATTAAGTTAATCACAGCCTTAACCACTATTTCACTAAGAATACAAGATTTTCAGCAAAGTAAAACGAGTATAAACTTAGGGCCTACACATTTCGCACTCTATATAAGCTAATATAGATAGTTATCAAACTGATCAACTCTCCTGAGTAGTCAGTAAGATCATTATCTACTCCAAGCTTATTTGGACTCTGTTTTAAATCTCAGATCAGTTGAGCTAATTTGAAGTCTCTAAAAGCTGCTCAGTGTTATTGTCTCAGTAAACTTTGACTCACGACATCTTGTTCTTCTCAGGACTAATCTTCAGGACATCCTAACTCACTGATTATAGTGTTGCTGTAAAAGTTGAAAAATCACTATGCACGTATATTCCCCCCCCCCCCCACACGTGTGGGACTCATTTTATCCCAGGACCAACAAATGGTATCAGAACGGTGGTTCATTTGACCACTTGCTTTGGTAGCCATAAGTCTTGTCACTGGGAGACTTTGGTGGTCTACTAAATAGATCTTGCTGATATCTTACAAGGCTCATTCATCATGCCTTCTAAGAAACTTCCTATGTTCTCTATTGAGAACTATGATCTATGGAGATTGAGAATGCAGGCACATCTATACTCTAAACATGAGAGAATGTGGAGAGTTGTGTGTCAAGGACCTTTTGAGTATAAGTTTGTGAATCCTTGATTGACTGATAATGAAAGAGATGATCCAAGGGATGAATTTCCCAAAACTGATGATCAGCTTACTCCTGAAGAAAGAAAGTTGGTTAACTAGGATTATATTGCTAAAGATACACTGTACAACACTATTGATGATGGTGTTATGGGAATGATTTCCCACTGTGAAACTGCCAAAGAAATTTGGGACACACTTGCTATAATGTGTCAAGGCACAGATCATATCAAAGAAAATAAACTATTTATGGATATTGCCAAATTTGATGGTTTTGAAATGGAAGATGGTGAATCCATTGAAAGACTTGAGGTCAGATTCACTAGTATTATGAATGATCTGAGTGCTCTTGGGAAGAGATATCCCAAAAAAGAAATTACTCTGAAAATTCTTAGAGGACTATCTAAGAAATGGGACATACATGCTGTGGTGATTGAGAACACCAAAAATATTGCATCTATGCCATATCAACAGGTTTTCTCTGAGTTGAAAGCATATGAGTTTGTCATTGATTAGAAAACTAAGAAACCTGACAGCAAAGATGATACTTCATCTAGAAAAAAATGTGGCTTTCAAATCAACAATGCTAAAGAACCTAAGATCTCATCTAACAAAATTCAGGATGACAAAGATGAGACAATTGCCCTGATGGCAAGAAGGTTTGAGAAAATGAACAACAGATTTGGTAAATACAAAAGGTGTTATAAAGATACTAGGTACATGAACAGGAACAACACAGAAGCTGAAGAAAAGTCTACTGAGAAGAAGAAGGACCACAAAACTGGAGGATTCTCATCCAGAAAGAAGGACTACAAATCCAAAGAGGAAACTGATCAGGATGATGACACCAACAGATGCTACAACTTCAAGAAGAAAGGTCACTTCCAGTATGACCGCCCTGAGTTGAGCTCCAAGGAAAGAAAGGAGAGACAAGCCAAAAGAGACAAGAAGTATCCTAGCAAGAAGGCTATGGTTGCTGAAGAAGAACATTCTGAAGAAGGATCTAGCTCTTCAGAAGAAATGTTCTCAGATAGTAATAGTGATGATGTCTACCTTATTGCTATTGAGGAGGTAAATTCTTCTATCTCTGTTGCTGCTCCTACATAAGCACCTAAGTTATCAAGTTCATCTGTAACCAATAATTTTGACCTGATTGGTTCTTTTGAGAATCTGATGAAGCACTATTCTGTGTTACAAGAACTGTTCATTGAAACTCAAGAGCAGAATGAAGAACTGACTGCTGAGAATCTGAAATGGAAAAACTCTAATGCTGTTGAGATCACTTCTCAATTAATGGGAGTTACTGATGAACTAGATGTTCTGAAAGTACAACTCTCAGAAAAAGAGAAAGTGGTAGAGGCCCTGAAAGGAAAGTTAGAGAAATCCATCATGAAAAATCGACTTATCGGATCGAGTTCAATGACCTCTTTGAGAAACATGAAACTCTAAAGAAAAGTGAGGATAGTTTGTGGAGAAAGTTAGCTCTATTGAATTCTGCATCTCATGCAATAGATGAAATTCAGAGTTATCAAAGACCTGCAACTATAAAGGCTGGATTGGGATAGAATCTAGGGGGAACCTCACGTGATCTTCTGAATGCTGCTTCTACAAGTGGCACTAAGACTGTCTTTGTTAAACTGGTGGTTTGTACTGATCTTCTCATTGAAGAGCAACCCCGTGTTTTAGACAAGGGTAAAGGGCCTATGGTTTCAGAAAACCTGAATGTTCAGGAAAGAAAGCCCAAATCTTAGGAAAGCTAGAAAACTTGAACACTCAGTAGGAAATCCTCAGGCCAGTACTTCGAAGCCTCAGGCTAAGAATACCAACCTGAAAAAATCTGCCCTGAACCATCAGAGGAATCCTCAGAAGAGAAGCACTCAGCAGAGATATTCTCAACTGAAGAGACCAAGTCCTTAGGTTACTGAAAGACCCCAATTTCAGTACATACAACCTAAACCCCGCTTGCCTAAGGGTGAAGGTTCCATGATCCCAAGTCAGCAGAGACATAGATCAGCTGCACAAAAGCCGAAGCACTGGAATAAGAGCCCTGAACCCAAGAAGAACTCTAAGGCTCATGTTCATGCTAAGGTTGGCACTCATCAAGGCCTCTAAGGTGGTGAATGTGTATGTAGATGTTTATGGAAGAAAAATCAGCCACTCTAAAGTAATTAGAGTTGTGAGGCAGATTTGAGTTCCAAAAGGTACAGCTAACCGGTAGGAACCCACACCAAATGGGTACCTAAGGCCTGATTTTGTTTCAGGTGAAGGAGAAGGGCACTAAGCTGAAAGAAGACAACATAGCCCTTATGAGTGGAACTGAAATAGCACATGCTGCATGGTACTTAGACAGTGGATGCTCAAGACACATGACAGGATATAAGCATTTGCTCACTGACTATGTTGAATAGAAAGGCCCTCAGATAACTTTTGGAGACAACTCCAAAGGACAGAAAGAAGGATATGGAACACTTGAAGTTGATAATGTTCATATGCATGGTGTATCATATGTGTCTGGTTTAAAGCATAACCTACTTTTTATCAGCCAATTCTGTGATAAATATTCAGTGCTGAATTCTCAAAGAACTTGTGCTATGTGAAATATAATGTTTCACAACAAGTATTACTGACTGGTTCTATAAAAGGAAATGTGTATCTTGCTGTTGGAGACTGACTCCTATAGATACATGTTTAATGGCTAGGAAAGCTACTGAAACCAGTTGGTTATGGCACAAAAGACTGAATCACTTGAACTACAAAACCCTGAATAAACTTGCAAGATTAGCACTTGTGAGAGGGTTACCTAATGAAGTATTCAGTAAATATCATGTTTGTGCTGCTTGTCAGAAAGGCAAACAAATTAGAGCATCATTCAAAAGCAAAGTAGAAGTTTCTACTGATAGAATACTTCAATTGCTACATATGGATCTATTTGGTCCAATAACACCTGTGAGCACAAATGACAGAAAATATACATTGGTGGTAGTTGATGACTACTCTAGATACGCATGGGTCATATTCTTACTCAGTAAGAAAGAGACTCAGACAAAATTTTCAGAATTATTGAAAAGACTCAGTAACGAAAAGAATCTGAGTATAGTCAAAATCAGATCAGATAAAGATACTGAATTTATCAACCATATTATATCTGATTATTGTGCAGCAAATGGAATAACACGTGAACCATCAGCTGGAAGGACTCCAAAACAGAATGGTGTTACGGAAAGAAGAAATAGGACACTGAAAAAAGCTTGAAGGATAATGATTGTTGAAGCTGATATACCAAAGAGATTTTGGGCTGAGGCAGTCAACATTGCATGTTATTCTCATAACAGATCCATGTTGACAAAGAATCAAGGAAAAACTCCATATGAACCGTGGAATGAAAGGAAGCCTCTTGTCTCTTTCTTTCGTGTGTTTAGTTGTAAGTGTTTCTGTAGGTCCCGAACGGGTTTCAATGAGGGTGGAAGTCTAGAGGGGAGAGGTGAATAGACTTCCAAAACTTTTTGTGGATCAGGTGTGATATGCAAGTATGCCCGATCAGAGTGCAGTGTGAATCAGTATGGACTGATATCCGACTTACTGATCTGTATGAACCAGACCAGTTCGGCGTCTATCAGTTTAACTGATGGTGCGGAAGATTAGTTAACCCGTGTGAAAACCAGTTTTACTCAATTAGATTTATGTGCAATCTGTTTTAGATCAGATGACTAAAGTGTCAAGCTGATCAGTTCAGTAGCTTGATGCTAATCTGAACCAGATTCAGAATATGCATGCAGATAACAAGTAGTGTGCAGTTAAGTGTAAAGCAAGATAAAGGCATACAGATTTATAGTGGTTCGGACAACTTGTCCTACGTCCACTCTTCCCTATCAGCAGGGGCACCAACTTAACCAACTGGACTTAGTTTAATGTGTTATTCCAATACAGTACAACCAACAAATGTTTCACGATTTCTCACTCAACCGATCCCAGTAATCAGATCTAGAAATCCTAGACTGAAATCTTGCTATAACAAACTTAACCTAACTTTTGTTTGGGTATAAGATTTGTAATGTTCCAACTGGAATACTATCCTCTCTTCTAAGTAGCCTAAGGCTGGAGGATAAGTATTCTATGCTAAGAACAATGGGATGAACACTTAAGAGTAAATCTTGAGTTTGTGTTCTTCGTGAGGAAATCTTGATAGCTTGAGCTTGTGTAATATTTCCGTCACCTTACTAAGAAGGTTTTATCCCATATATATAGGCACGAAATCGAACTAGCCATTGGAGAGCAATTTGAATTTCGGTCTAAGTTAGGTAGGTCTGCAGACTGATTTGACGTACTTCAGGGGCGGCATGGCCGAAAGCATGCAAGCTTGTCCTTTCTAGCCGTTTGACCCTGAAACGCCTTCCTGCAGTTTGTCAGTGCTCCGTACGTGCGTTGTCGACTTCTTATTGGCTATCAAGTACACTTTGCAGCGCTTGAATTAGCAACAAGGTTGACATTCTTCTTGTCTGAACACTTGGCTCGTACTAGGTAACATTGAAGTAGTCACCTGATGGAGTTGACACAGATCAGTTCGAACACTGATTTGTCTACCTGATTTAGGTCATCTGCTTGTAAGTTGTCTTAGCACAACTTGCTGACCTTTCCTTGATGTCATCTGATGTAGGTCTCCTGGACGGTCTTCTGTCTTGAAGTCTTCTGGTCTTTGGCTTGTCTGCTTCATTCATCAGATCTTCAGCATATCTGATCTTCAACTTATCTGATCTTCTGATCTTCAAGACTTATCCTATACATATTGAGTTCTCCCTCAATATGTGACCTATCTGTTACATCAGCTGTCTATACATTTCAGCTGGTCATCTTATCTGCTATCTAGATCATCAGTCAGCTAACAGATCTGACTGGTCCTATTACATTATCTGTTTTGGAACTTCCATCGAAACTACAAATTTCCCCCCTTTTGATGGAACCAAAACAGTTAATCAGAAAAACAGATAACCAAAAGTAAGTAAACAGATAACAACACACAGTTTAGAAGAAAATGAGAGATTATCTTAGGATCAGAAAAAGATAGGATATTTTATTATCATGGATATGTGCTTACAGATTACAACAAAATACCTATCATCTGATTATAAGAGTCTTCTGATCTTCATCATCTGTGCTTGAATTTTTGGAGCTCCTTCGGATGCCAAACAGTCTGTACATCCACTGCATCAATTGCTCTTGGCTAAATTTCCTAATCCGCAGGATATGTTCTTTCGATTGAGGACTACTGCCTATATACTCAATCAAACATGGCTAGAAATGCTGACAATAAGTGCATTCAGAGGGAATGAATGGTGGTCAGAGGAAACTCAGGTCTTGTGAGTTTTCGGGTTCGGAAAAGACCAAGTTGAGAATCAAGAACTCTGAGTTTGACAAGCTAGTGAAGAAGAAGCTGTCTACGAAGAAGCCCAGTGAAGCCGGAGACCCAAGTGAGAAAGGAAATGGAGGTGATGGAGATGATCGTGGTGATAAGCAGAGAAAGTGTGATGAATAGAACAAAGAATCAGAGAAGGTTGTTGAGCCCTTGGCTGCTGAGAGTCAGCCCTTTAGCAGTGTCAAATAGTATGGCCAACATGTTCAGGGGGAATGGGTCATTGAGAAGATGACACGGTGCATTTTAGATCGATGATGAACCAACTCTTACCTTCCTCCATCTATTCAACAAAGCGACTTGATTCCAATAATGGAGAAGCTCAATAAGCTTGAAGAAGTAGGAATCTAACACAAAGAATATGTTGGAAACACTTGAGCACAACATCGCATATGGTTGCATTGGAGGAAAAGGTATCTCTTTGTTTTAATTTTGTCTCTCAGAATTTAAATACCTTAGATGTTAGGACTGTTGGTGCTTCAGAAAAATTGATCCAAGTGGTGGAGAGAAGGAATGAGGACATGATCAAGAAAGTTGTTGAGGACATGAGCTCAATGTTCATGGCCAAGATAATGCACTTTGATGCATGAGACATTTGCCACTCAATTTTCTCCTTTTGCTGAAGGAAACAAGCATGGCCAAAAGTGTGTTGAGAAGAGTTGAAGATGAGCAGGATAGGCTTGTGGCAGTTAGCGAGGAACAATTTCACATGGACTGCACCCTCTTTGAAATCTCTAAGCTTTATGATGCCAAAACGGGGGGAAGAAGTAAGAATGTCATGGGATACTTTGAGAAAGCCTTCAAGAAGGGACTAGAGAAGAAAGCCCTGATGGAGAAAGCTGTTGAGGCTCCTGCAAAAGGTAAAAGTCAGGTCCCAGTACATACTACCCATACTCTGGTGAATCCTGAAATAGCAAAGGAAGCCATGACAAAGAGGTTGTTCGATAAAAGAAAATATGGGACAAGCAAGGTTGCTGAAGCACATGTTATACTTGCTGAGAAGGAGCCTTTGAATATTGAGAAAGTTGTTGAGTCTGTGAAAGACAAACCTGGTGAGAATGTCAAACCCACTGAATTTCAAAAGCCAGAAGAAGTTCTGAAGAAGCGTGCCCATGCTTACATCATCGAAGAGACCACGAAGAAGAAACCTGAGAAAGCATTGAAGAGACAGTTGCTTCCTGAGTTAGAGAAGGAATGTGTTCAAACTTCTCTGATTTCAGAAGATCAAGAGAATGAAGAGTTGTTCAAGGAAGGTTTGATAGATATGATGTTGGATCTCAGAGGACTGATTTTGGTTGGCACAATAAACTGAAAATGATTGAGGCTGAGAATAGAAGGAAGTTGGCTAAAGCTCAATCACTGCCAATTTCTAAGATGTCCAGAAAGCAAAGGGTAGACGAGAAAAGAAGAGGAGGAGGATTCCACAAATTTTCCAACAGAAGAGGGGGAGCTAAACCTATGGACAAGTAGATGCCCGTGGAGATGAATAGTATATGTGAAGAAGTCAAGAGGAAGTTCTGCTACAACTTTGACATTCTGCAAAACTGGGTTGTTGGCTCTAATAGAGATAAAGCCTTCCTAGAAGTTCTGTTGGCATTCGATCCTGATTATGTTCAGAAGTGGAGCTATTTGTTTGAGAATTTGGGTTATCAGTTTGTTGCTCCAGGATAAATCAGATATCCTACACCCAGATTTTAGAATAATCTTATGAATGTGGGGATGATCAACCAGAAGATTGCTGAGATGGCTGACTACCTTGGTCTAACTGGAAATGATCCTGAATCTATTCAGAAGAGGGATGCATTCAAGGAGATGTATTATGGTCAGTTTGAATAGGAAGCTCATGAGGATGAAATTGATGAAGACTAAGTTCTGATGGAATTTTTTTATATCAGTAGATTATGATCTATTGTATCCTATACTCTTTATTGACTTATCAATGAAATCTACTGTGTTTGAGTTGTTCAAATATAATATCTCATTAACTTATTCTGACTTATATTTTTCTAAACTTTCTTGTGTTAATAGAAACTGAAACCTGAATAAGTTTTAGGTTCGTTTTCATTGTAACAAGATGGTTTTGGCATCATCAAAAAGGGAAAAATTATTGGGGAAATGAATTTAATATAAAGATTTTGATTAGATCCCAAAACTCCTGAGTATGACATGTTCAGAACATCTTGATAGTCAGATCAAGTTTCAGTATAGGTTAAGTTTTCAAGATTATCTGAGCATTGTATAGTCATCAGATTTAGTTCAGGATAATGTAGGTTATGTCTACTGAAGACTGCATACATTGAGGTGGAACTCAACAAAGAACTGATGGTCTGAAGACTGAAGGCCTGAAGGACTGAGGACGATCACATTAAGGACATATGGACTAAATTAAAGGTCTTGAACATTTAAGAGAAATTAATGTTATTTCTAAGCATATTTGAGACAAAAGGAATTGGAACTAAGTGTTTTTTAAAGTTGTCTCATTCAGAAGAGTGCACCTACAAAGAGTTGTTTTGTTTGTCTATATTCACTGAAGTTAATAACCAAGAAAAGAGTGACAACATCGTACGACACTGACATTGAAAGTAATATCTCAGTAAGGGAAGTCAGACATGTTGTGTTCCAGTTTGCAGAATCAATGAATGGCTAGCATGACTGCATGTTACCCAAACCATGCAAGGACTTGCTTAAGACCTAATATAGCCGTTCAAATAATACCATAAGAGGAAACTTAAGATGGCTATCTCTCCAATGGATAATTTTTCAAGAGTGACTCTTCAAGTTGCCTATAAATACCGAAGGCCTTGCACACAAGATTACGGGAAATCAAGCAACTCACAAGCTCAAGCTTATTCAAGTTAACCTTTGAAGTACTCGAAACCCTAAAGATTTCCAAAGTGTTTCTACTTTGAAAAGAGCTCACATACTAAGCCTAGTATTTCAAATATCTAAAGCTTAGTAGATATATTCTAGCCTTTATATGTTCTTATTGTAAAGGATATCTCAAACCTAGTTGGAACCAAATCCAAACCCAAACCCTAAGTGTTAGGAAGTTTGAGTAGTTGTTGTTTGGAAGCTTGTTGGGAAATTTGTAGTTTCGATGGAAGTTCCAAAACAGATAATGTAATAGGACCAGTCAGATCTTAAGCTGACTAATGATCTAGATAGCAGATAAGATGACCAGCTGAAATGTATAGACAGTTGATGTAATAGATAGGTCACATATTGAGGGGAACTCAATATGTATAGGATAAGACTTGAAGATCAGAAGATCAGATATGTTTAAGATTAGATATGCTGAAGATCTGATGAATGAAGCAGACAAGCGGAGAAGCAGATAAGCAGAAGACCAGAAGACTTCAAGACAGAAGACCGTCCAAAATATCTACATCAGATGACAACAAGGAAAGGTCAGCAAGTTGTGCTAAGATAACTTACAATCAAATGACCTAAGTCAGGTAGACAGATCAGTGTTTGAACTGATCTGTGTCAACTCCATCAGGTGAATACTTCAATGTTACCTAGTACATGCCAAGTGTTCAGACAAGAAGAATGTCAACCTGGTTAGTAATTCAAGCGCTGATAACCTATGAGGAATTGACAACACATGTACGGAGCACTGACAAACTACAGAAAGGTGGTTCAGGGTTAAACGGCTACAAAGGACAAGATTGTACGAATTCGGTCATGCCATTCCTGAACACGTCAAGTCAAGCCTGCTGACCTACATAAAATAGACTGAAATTCGAATTGTTCTCCAACGGCTACTTTGATTTCGTGCCTATATATATGGGATCAAACCTTCATAGTAAGGTTACAGAAATTATCATCAAGCTCAAGCATAAGCAAATTTCCGCACGAAGAACACTAAAGCGAAGCATATTTTTTAAGTGTTCATCCCATTGTTCTTAGCATAGAATACTAATCCTCTAGCTTTAGGCTACTTAGACGATAGGATAGTATTCCAGTTGGAACGTTACAAATCTTATACCCAAACATAAGTTAGGTTGAGTTTGTTATAGCAAGATTTCAGTCTAGGGTTTCTAGATTTGATTTCTGGGATCGGTTGAGTGAGAACTCGTGAAACATCTGTTGGTTGTACTATGTTGGACTAACACACTAAACTAAGTCCAGTTGGTTAAGTTGGTGCCCCTGCTTATAGGGAAGAGTGGACGTAGGACAAGTACTCTGAACCACTATAAATCTGTGTGTCTTTATCTTACTTTACACTTAACTGCACACTACTTGTTATCTGCATGCATGTTCTGAATCTGGTTCAGATTAGCATCAAGTTGCTGAACTGATCAGCTTGACACCTTAGTCATCTGAACTAAAATAGATTGATCAGAAATCTGATTGAGTAAAACTGGTTTTCACACGGGTTAACTAATCTTCCGCACCATCATTTAAACTGATAGACGCCGAACTGATCTGCCTCTGAGCAATCAGTAAGTCGGATATCAGTCCATACTGATTCACTTCGCACTCTGATCAGGCATACTTGCTAATCACACCTGATCCACGAAAAATTTTAGAAGTCTATTCACCCCTCCCCTCTAGACTTCTACCTTCACAAAAACCCGTTCGGGACCAACAAGTGGTATCAGAGCAGTGGTTCTTCCGACCACTGGCTTTGAATATCATTGGTTCTTGAGGAAGAACCTTTGTGGTCATTTGAACTGATCTTTAAAAACTGTTTTTGAAACTCCTACTTTAAAAAATCCCCACAAGAATGGATAACACTTCAGGAATGCATCATAATTTACCCATGTTTTCTCTTGATGAGTATGCAGACTGGTCTATCGACATTAGAGACCATCTGGGAGTGATAAGCAACAGAATGGATGAGATTCTTGAGATAGGACTGATTATCATCAATCACTATAATCCAGCTGAAGCAGGAGACCCTACTCAACTAGTTGGAGCAAGAATCAGAAAGAGTCCCTCTCTGATGGATGCAGATGAGAGGAAATTGTAAAATCTGGATACTGTTGCCAGACATCGCATCATGAAAACTATTGATGCTACTACACAAGAGAAAGTGAAGTACCTGAAGACAGCTAAGGAAGTTTGGGATATACTTGTTGAAATCTGCTGAGGAAATGAACAGATTAAGGACAACAGATTGCAAGCTGAGCTGGTGATATTTGAGAAACTCAAGATGCTGCCGAATGAAACAGTTGATCAATTTGATGGAAGGATCACTCGTGGAGTCAACCGACTACGTGATCTAGGACGCGTAATGTCAAACAAGGATATCAACTACAAGATTCTCATATCGTTGACCAAGAAATAGGATACCAAGATGACCGTGATTAAGAATTATCAAGATATTGCTACAATGAAGTCAAATGACCTAATCTTCGTTTGAAAGCCCATGAGTTCGACCTAATTGAGAGAGGACAAGGATCAAATGATGTCCCTGCTAAAGCTGCTGCAAAATCTACTAAATCTGTTGCATTCCAGGCAACCAGTATCAGTTCACAAATTGTTGAACTAGTTGGAAACATCATCAGCCACGCCGAACAGATTGCACTACTAACGAGAAAAATTGAATGAACAAATGTTCAGACGGGAAAGTACAGAAATTTTTACGATGATTATCAAGGAAGTAGAGGAAGAGATCGAAGATCTTCTGACAGATTACAAGAAAGGTGTCATTCTTCAGATGATAGGGATAACATAAGAGATGAACGAAAAGACGATCACAGAGATGAAAGGAAAGATGATCGTAGAGAGGATCACAAAGAGAACAGACGAGATGAGAGATCAGATAAGAGAGGTTCTGATTACAAACAAGGTGAAAAGTCTCCTGACAGATCTTACAGAAGAAATGATTCTCCTAACAGAGGATGTTCTGGAGACTCAAGGGTTTGTTACAACTGTCAGAAACCAGGTCACTACAGTGCTGATTGCCCCGACCTGACTCCCAAGGAAAGAGAGGAAAAGCGGAACAGAAGAGAACAAAGGTTCCGAGATAGAAAAGCAATGGTTGCCGACACATCTGGCATTGATGATTCTTATCTGCCTTATGATGACTCAAGTTACTCATTTGTTGAAGATTTATGTCTGATTACCACAACTGATGATGTCGATGATATGAACTTCTCATCTGATGAAGACATCTGTCTTATGGCCAGAGAAGCAGATCAATCTGAGGTAATCTCTAAACCGTCTGTGGTTCCTTGTTCTACACCTGTTGTGCTAAGCACATCTGCTGGAGAGATTAACCTGCAGGTCTACAATGACCAATTGCTTGATGATCTCTCTAATGTAATAGATACTTATACACGAGTGGAAGTTGAGAACGAAAACCTAAGGGCTGAGAATATCCGGCTTGTCAAGGAAATTGAGTCAAGTAAACCAGCTGAACTAAAATCAGCTGAAATTGTTCAGAAGATGACTACAGAACTGGAGTTTCTGAAAGTCAGTACTACTGATCACGGAAAATTGATTAAGGAACAGTTGACTCTCAATGAACAACAAGCAGGAGAACTCAAAGTCCTTCAGGCTAAGTTTGATGAACTCTTCTGAATGCATGAGAATCTGAACACTACTGAGGACAATTTGCGTAAGAAAATAGAGGTTTTCACGAAATCATCTAAGACCGTTCAAGATCTGAACCACTATTTTCGTATGCCAACTCATAAGAAGGGAATTGGGTATGAGAACCCTTCTGGATCCTCAAAAGTCCCGTCTGGTTCACATCAGAAAAGTGTAATCAAATGAGTTTCTGATCAAGAAACACGAAAAGCCAAATCTGTATCCGATAAGGTAAAGGATCAGCTGACCAGGCAAGGCGAATGCCATATCAGAAAGGGAACAGAAATAGACCCCAACTGATCAGACATCAGCCGGGGGATCAACAGAAGAATCTTATTCTTCTGAAGAGACCTCGGCCAAATCAGCAGAGTAGGCCTCAGTCTGGACCATCTCACGAGGGAAAGTCCCAGCTGAAGTCAACTCCATCCAAGCTGCCTAACAAGCAAGCTAAGGGTAAACTGCTAAGACCATCTATGCCAAAAACATATGAATCTTTTAATGGTAGAAGTCGTACTTACCCTTACAATCAGAAACCTAGGGCTGCTGCACCTGAGCCCCACTGGATTAAAAGAAGACAAATATCAATGAAAAATCCCAAGCCTTCTGATTCATCCAAGGCTCACACTAATAATCATACTGACCAGATTGCATATGAAGAGACGTATGATTATGTAGATGTTTATGGGAGACAAATCAAGCCCTCTGTCTTCAAAAAGGTGCCAGATTTGTTTGGATCCAGAAAGGTACTTCTAACCCCCCCAGGACCCGATTCTACTAGGTTACCTAAAATCCGATTCGTTCGCAGGTTCGAGTGGGACTGGCAAATAAATGAGGTGTACAAGCAACTATCTGGTACATAGATAGTGGATGCTCAAGGAAAATAACTGGAAGTCAACATCTCCTCAGCAATTACATTGAGAAACCAGGCCCACGAGTTCTCTTTGTTGACGACAACTTTGGTTTTACCAGAGGAGTTTGAACCTTAGTGAATGATGATGTATAGGTTACAGGGATTTCATACGTTGACGGCTAAAGGCACAACCTGTTATCTGTATCACAGTTCTGCGATAACGGATTTAGTGTTTAGTTCTCGTCGGATCAATGCACAATCAAAAATCGAGTGACTCAACAGATCTTGCTAACTGGCTCCAGAAAAGGAACGATTTATACAGCAGATTGGGATAGTTGTCCAAGAAATGAATGCTTGATTGTTAAGAGTTCAAAGAGCTCCAGCTGGCTCTGGCACAGAGAATGAGTCATCTGAACTTCAAGACTCTTAACAAGATAGCAAGGATGTCCTTGGTTGAAGGTCTCCCGAATGAAGTATTCTCTAAGGATCAGACATGTGCCGCATGTCAGAAGAGAAAACAAGTAAAAACTTCATTCAAAGGGATACCTTCGCCTCCATCCAGCAGAGTATTTCAAGTGCTCCATATGGATTTATTTTGACCAGTTACACCTCTTAGTTTCAATGGACGCAAATACACTCTGGTGGTCATGGACGATTACTCCAAGTTCACCTGGGTTGTATTCTTGTATAAGAAGAGTGAAACTACAACAAAGCTACCTGAACTTCTCAAGAAGATTCAGAATGAGAAGGGTCTCAGCATAGTGAAAATCAGATCAGATAAAGGTACATAATTTTTGAACCAATTTATATATGATTTTTCTCTGAGTTTGGTATATAGCATGAGACATAAGCTGCAAGAACACCACAACAAAATGGCGTAGCAGAAAGGAGAAACAGAACACTTAAAGAAGCTGCACGCACCATGTTAGCTGAACATGCAACACAAAGCCGCTTTTGGGCAGAAGCAATCAACACTGCATGTCACACACAGAACAGATGTTCTCTAACTAAGATTCACTTCAAAACACCCTATGAACTGTGGAAGGGCAGAAAACCTCGTGTTTCCTACTTTCATGTGTTCGGGTGCAAGTGCTTCATACACAACAATGAGAAGAGTCATTTGAAAATTAAAATTAATTCAACACACTCGAATTAAACATTGTTTTAGTTTTTTAATGTGGAGGGAGAGAAATGTGAGTGGAAAATTATATATATTTATAGATGTATATATAAATTTGGGCTTGTAATTAATTTTGAGCTTGTTGCAATTATTTAACATATTAAATTTGAGCTTGTAAATTAGTTTTGGATTTGTATATTAAATTTGGGCTTGTAAATGAATTTTGAACTTGTTGCAGGAAAGTGGAGAGAGAGTGGAGAGAATGGACGGGAACAGGTTTTTTTGGAGACTATTTCCTTTTTATATATGTATAGATGTTGTTATTAACTCATCTTTACACCTTCCATGTAGATTTATGAATGGCCAAAAAACTCTTTAAACAAAGTTAGAGACAACACATTGTTTGGAATAGATAGGTAGAATTGGAAAAGAATGCTGTGCTCCGCATGAGGAAGGTGGTTTAAGGGTTTGGTCTTTATTAGCTACTAACAAGGTCTATAATTGGGTTTATAATGTGCAGAGTCATCTGTGATTCATAAGTGGCCATAAGAGTGTGTAAATGACTTAATTATCATAGCGATTAGCAACAAATCATCTTTAATAGGTGTTGATTGCATACACTCGGGTCCTGTAATCCTTCAAATATAACATATAATTTTACTTAAGAATTTTCTGTTGTGGTATAAGCTAATTAAAAACACCCCCAACAACATCAGTGTATGTAAGAAATTTGTTTATATTGAGATGGAAAATATCCAATGTCTAAAGTCTCAAACTCTTAATTTAAGTCATGATTAACAATATAGGTTTGTTTCCGTTTACTGCTGAATTGAATGCATCAACACACATGAGCTATCAACCAACAATTCCAATGAAGTAAAGTCTCATCCTGATTTTAAATACAGGGCACATGTTAGTATCATTGTTTTTATTATTTTAATGGGGCAGACTATATGCAATATTTAGGATTGTTGATTTAATTTGTTGAGAATGGATTACATTATTCTTGAGATTGTTTTGTGAGGGAATTATCGTGCCAGTGAAAATGGCCATGGTCCTGAATGAGAGGTGTGTTGATTATCAATATATATAGCATTGAGATTTAATTAGTTGATTCAATTTGTTACCCTTTTGTCTCAATACTCAAATTGGAGAATGTATAAGCATCTGGTGGAATACTGAAAATATGGACTCTTATATCATTTTAAATTTTTTTAATAATAATATTGAAGTCTTTTTTGTGGCTATTATGGTGGTATGAGGTAGATGGGTATCTCTCTTAGTGTTTGAGAAAGTTTTAAAAAGGGAATGGAGGATAGAATGTCTCTTAAATGACATGCGCTACTTTAGGCTAGATAAGAACTTGGATTTGTCATTTTTCGGTAATTTATGAATCTTTACTTGAATTGAAAAGTTTTCTCACATTTTGGTTAAAAGCGTAGATGATCTGAGTATTTGCCCATTTGTCTTTGTCCTTTTGTTGTTCTGTGATGATGCACTTTCCCTGTATTTTAGAGGATGGAAGAACTATCACATTTGTTATCACCAATGACAGACTTCAGACAGATACAGAGTCATACTTATACAAGAGTAAAAACGATAATTTGTTTAGACATTTGTCAAATAGGCTCTATACAGTGTGTATACTGGTCGGTTAACTGATTTTTTGTTTTAAAAATATGTAGAATTTGATTTGTTGAGTGTGCAATATTTTAGACAAAAACTTGTATAGACCTAGTTCATGTTATGAACCTTATTTTTAATTCATGACATTTGACCCTACCCAGGGTATAATACGGGTCAAGTTTAGTGATTTAGAAAAAATTGTTAGAAATGAGTGAAATTAGCCAAATAATCCAAGTTCATTGCATTCATGGAAGACCAACTCAATATTTTATCAAAAATAAATTTGAACCGATTTGTCAATACTTCTTTTAATTATTTATTTGGTAACCTTAAATTATGTTTTTTTTCCCATCATAATGGGATGACTTATTAACTATTATCCTATTAATTTATAGTCTTTCATAATTTAATGGTTAAATCATGGCATTTTATATTTTAATTGTAATTATTGTGTAATTAAATTCCCAACCCATAGGGAGACTAAAAAAAAATTCAAACCCATAGCATTTCATTTTCTTATTGATATTTAAATTCTTAGCTCTTGGGTAAATGCTTTGATGCATTTGATATGTTACCTTCTATTTTAAGGAACTTTGGTATGGTGGCTTGGGAGCTACTCTAAAAAAATTTCTTATTTTTTGAGTTGTGACTTGATATATTGTTATGGTAGGTTTGCGATCTCGTGTGGTCCAAGAAAGAAAATGAACATGTGAGCACCCATGGCTAGTCCCAAAATCAAATTACGTGTTGAGATATCCCACAATATAATGCGATGTCAGTAATTTATTAGGAAAATTACTAGGTGGTACATTTTTCTAAAGGAAATTGCTTCTAGATACAACTACTATTTAAAATTACTAATACATACAATTTGCCCTGTCAATTACCCAAACCACCCTTATAAAATCATGCGCAATCTTATAACCCATTAACCATATAATCCTGCGCACTCCTCCCCCATTTCCCAAAACATCTCTCATTTCAATTTTCTTTTTCTCTCTCTGCTTTCTCTCTCTACAATTGCTCTCCAAAAAAAAAAAAACCAGCCGGCGGATTAATGTTAGCAGTGGAGATATACCGCCGAGGTGTTCAGGATGCAGCTCAAAAATAGTGAGTGGGGGTATGGTTGTGGGGGTCGAATAAGAAGGCGGCACTGGTTGCGGTGGTTGGTGGTGATAGATCTGTGAGCAATACTAGGGAGATCGCCGCCAGTGCGGGCGGTGGCGTGTGAAAAAGAAGACGGTAGGTGGCATTTTTTTTTTCTGATTTTTTTTGTGAAAATTTTTGATGCGTATTCTTAGGAAGAAGACGGTATTTTTTCTAAAATATTTTTTTTTTTTTTGGGGGTTCTCTGACTTTTTGGACACGTTTTGTGAATTTAATCTTGGGGGGTCTTGTAATTAAATTGCAGTTTTTATACAGATTTATACAGATTTATACAGTTTTATACAGATTTTTGTGGATATATCCAAATCTGTTGATATTTTTGTGGAGCAAATCTCGAAAATATTGGGATTGAATATATTTTTAAAATTACTGGATATATTTTTGAGATTTTGTTTCAATTTAATTGATTTACCCAAAATTTGATTTACAGTATCTTTTTACTGCATCTATTTTTTAAATTTTGCAGGTTTTTTTTTTACTTGAACAATGTGTATATTTTATTTTTTATATGAACAAATGCATTTTTATTATGAACAATGCATTTTTATAGAAATTTATGCAATATATTGGAGTTGAATGCAATAATATCACGTTAGTGCATATATATTTTTGTCGCACAATGCATTTATTTGTGCTCCAATTATTTTTTATGGGACACAATGCATTTTCTAGCTACAATAAATCTAAAATTAATTTTTTTTTATTTTTTTATTATTATTTTATTTTATTGTTATTAGATGCATTATTTATTATTATTATTAATTGTTTAGCACATAATCTAATTAAGAAAAAATCGAAAAATAATTTTCAGAAAAATTATTTCAATTAAAAATAATTTTAATACATATTCAGATTTTAATACATATGAAGATATTCCACAAATTTGAATATTTGGTTCAAATAAAAAATTATGGGGGGAAAGGTGTTCTGAAAAGCAAAAAAACAGATTTGATGGGGTGATGAAATGCAATGTCAGTAAAAAGCAGATTTAAGGGCAATTTAGACATTCCTAGTTACACTTTGTACATGAAAGTAAGAAAAAAAGGTCATTGGGTTGGCTTGAATTGTAGTTATCAGTGACTCTCTAATTTATTTGCATGATCATTTTGTACAATAATCAGTAATTTTGTGTTGATTTTCATTTTCAATGCAATTGGCAACTCTGACAGGCCATAAACACAAGGTATTGTACCTTGCCATTCACCATAGGGGCAGGAATGTATAAGAGGAACAAATTGGTGCTTCTTTATTTCAATCATTTTTCATTAGTTGATATGATCGATTATTAACTGAAACATATCATCAAACGAAATAAGAACAGGAGGCAAAACACTAAGGTCTTTGAATGTTTACCCTTCACCCAAGTCCTGGATGAGTACCTTAATATCATAATAGTGAAATTACCAATTTGTCTCATTTAAGCCCAACTTAATTAACCAAATTATTTTACTAAAAAAAATTGATTCTCGGTTTGGAGATTCTGGTGGAACAAGCCCGGTGAAATTGTTCGATCTGTGTTAATAGTACAGGAGGACTAAAGAAATTTTATTCTTTCTCAAGTTGCAATTTTGGCTTTTATAGTCCTTCATGCTTTAAACTTTTTTGCTTTAGTGTTCAACTATTATTTTACAAATAATCTAGGTAAACATTATGCAAAGAAAGACTGGTACTAGAATTTGTTTGGAGATAAATTTTGACTTGGATCCGTGATAGCTTTAAATATGTAAAACCTGATGAGTGTGCATAATGTATTTATAATAATGTGCAATTAAATAATTTTAGTCTGATCAGAAAGTTATTGTCACATCACATGTGATAAACTTTCCATATTATGTATATTTAAATTTATCTAACATTAGCCCATATATGATTCTTCAACTTGTGTTTTAGCTTCCCAAATATTGGGACTGCGTTTAGCTTTCCAAATATTGCGAATGAAGGGTGTTGTCGTGACATCGGCTTAAGCAAAAATATACATTTCACTTCTACTTTCACACCATGTGAAATTATTTAATATGTCAATAGCAGAAGTTTAACTTGAAAATGAATTTAAGAGCATAAAATGAGGTTGACAAAGTCTAGTATAAAAATTTTCATACATGAAAAAACTTTAATTTACAACCAAATTCTGTAATTGGTGAATGTAAGACAAAATTGAATGGTTCATGGTTCACTCGGCCCAAGTGGTTCATGGTTCACCCGGCCCGAATAGGTCATAATTTAGGGTTCATTATTTAGTGTTTATGGTGTAGATGGTTGATTTAGGACAATTCTATAGATTTTCATACATGAAAATTTTCACACTACACCTACTCAATCAGGTTCACTTAGAATTTTTTTTACCACTTCTTGCTGCTGACAACTTGTGTTGCACGTGCTATACAACTAAAAGTGACTTTGTGTTGAGAATCATTTTTTGACCCTTTTATCCCTAACATCTTTTATTTTGTTTAGTTTAGTCCTATAAGTATAATTTTAGGCGAGTTTCACACTATTATCTTGGTTTATTCATGTTCATCTCTGTCTACTCCCATCTGTAACGGTGAAGATTGTAATAGAAGGTCTTTGTGTAATTTAGCATTTTTTTAATTTTTTACGTTCAAGATTCAACAACGGTGAAGCTAATCCTAAATTTATGATGCTTAATAATGTCTTTATCAGATGCGCGGAAGCCCTTAAACATGTCAAATAAAACTCTCTGTCCTCCATATTTAAAACAACGAAATTTTGACTACTCCCTCCGTTACTAAATAATTGTTATTTAGAAGAGGAAATTTGTTTCTATTTAAATGTTGTTTTAGATTTTTTTTTTCTCAATTTTTTTCTTCTTTTACCTCTACCAATCCTACAAATTTTTCATATGGTAAGGCATGTGAGTTTCCTTTTATATTGTTTGGGTATGTCAATTTTATGTTTACATTAAAGACCTTAGCTTTCGATTTCCTAGTTAATCACATAATCCATTAGCAATCTTAACTATTCCCCCCTACAATTAACCGAAAAACATGTCAACTACTCTTGCAAATTTATCGATAATGTGCAATGCACGTGCTAAAGACCTAATAATATCAAAGAACAGATAAATTCAACTTAGTATAAAATTAAATTATAACTGTAAGTACATACAATAAAAATAGTTAATAAAATAACACAAGTTAAGTCTTATCATATAAATAAACTATTTAAGAAAAAAAAATCCACGTCTAATCACATACACTCCCATTTTTAATAGACATATTACAATAATATAATTATAGCAGTTTTTTCACATTCAATCTCACCCTCATTTTCCACAACTATTCATTCAAAAAAAAAATCATCAAAATGAAAAATGAAAAAAAAAATTACATCTAAGAACGCCGTTACAGTTTAGGTTTCATGTACAGGATATACTAACGTGATTTTTGGGTTTTACCAAATTTATTTATATTTATTGGTTATTTGAATTTAAAACAGTTATGTATCTTTATTTATTAGTTTGAGATGTTCTATTATATGATAGTTAATAATTATTATTATTTAATTGCAAAAAAAATAAATTGAGTTTGAGTTTTACTTTTAGAGTTGGACTCTTGTGAAATATTGCACCATAGTATTATGTGCAATACATCATAATTAAGATAATTTTTTAAAAAATTTGCGGGTTTGGTCGGCGCGGGTCTGCGCGGATCTGGACGGACGGATAAATATTTATAGAAGGATATGTTTATCACATATGTATTGTAGCCTAGTCGTTCGGGTTCGTTGTTAAGATATTTGATCGCATGTTTAATTCTTATTGAGCACATAATTTTAAATTTTACTTTTTGTCAAGTGTTTATGTGTTACTACATCTATGTATAAGTGTTACTACATTGTTATATTGAAATAACTTCATATCTTACGTAACACGTATTAAAACATTACGTAACACATAAATATTCTTGTTTTAACGTAACGAATAAATATTCGTAAGGTAACACATTGTTGTTCATATGATAACAAATGATTATTCACATAGCATTAGGACATGCAGTGTTACATATTACTAAAAAAACAAGTGTTACTATATGAACAAAAAATTGTTACCCTATGAAGAAAAATGTGTTACCACATGAACAAAATCAGTATAAGCGCGAAAAGAAATCCGAAGTCTAAAATTATTGATTTAAAGAACAATTTGATGTGTTACTACATGAACAAAATAGTGTTACCATATGAACAAAAGAGTGTTACTATATGAGCAAAAACCAGTACCAGCATGGGAAAAAACCTCAGTTCAAAATTACAGATTTAAAGAACAACGTGAGAAGAGTGTAGAAGGATCTATATATTTGAGAGGATAAGAAAACTGAAGAAAGCGAGAAGAATGTGGAAGAGAAAAAAGAAAAAGAATAACAAGAGAAAAGAAGGAAAATCTGAAGACGCAGTTGTTGAACGCGACACAAGGAAGAAGAAAGCCCTACCCGACCTGCACGCGTTGCAGATCCGCGAAAAAATAAAAAAACTCAATTAACTTGTAATTGCACATATGACTTATATGCGATATTGCATACAAGTTTTTGCGTTACTTTTATGGGGTCGGTGAATTCCAAGTTTCGTCTTAAAAAAATAGTACGGTTGACGAAATAACCTCGCATAAGGATTCAACTTTAAATAACTTAAGAATACATCATCATGTACCAATAATTATAAGCAAACATATTTTTACAATTATATAAATAAATGAATTTCAGACTTGTTGTAATATAAATTAATGTGATGACTTGGAGGTATGAATTTGAAAGAATGTGGACGTAGTGAAATAAATATTGTTTGACGCTGATGTTTTGATTCCTTATTTTACTGACACAATAAATGATGAAATGAAGTGTTATGATTTAATTGATGCGAGATCTTCTATGCTTAAAGGGTGAGATTATGTTTCAAGACCATAGGATTAATCCTAGAAATACAATATTATATTCAATATTCAAAGGTGTCTTATAACCTATTTATACTAATAAAAGATGAAACCCTAATTTTCTCCCAAAGAATGGGATCAATGTAATAACAAAAATAAATCAACGACATTAATTAGGATAATTATTAAAAGAAATACGTAATATATTTGAAAATGTGAAGAGGTGATAAATCATTATGTATCATCCTTTCACTCTTCGGTGAGATTCATCCTCAAATCTAGATAAATCATTCAAGAAAAAATAGTGAGCGGACGAGCCAAAATATCCTAGGAGGAATCTTAAATGAATCATTCTAGAGAAAAGTGTGCCGACGATTCGGAATATCCTTGAACTCGCGAAACTAAGGCGTAATAATTTTTAAAAAATCACCTGCGGGAATATTCTTGTACTCGTGAAAGCAAAGTGGAATAATCTTCGAAAATATTATTGCGACATCATCACGATGTTCTTCATAAGTAGGAAGAAACACGAAATCAATGGTGGGCTGCTCGTCCTCATAAATAGGTGGCCCATCATAATTGAAAATTTTAAAATAAGCATCCACCTCAAATTCTTCCGGAAAAATTGCAGGCCCAACCTTACTAATATGATCGAGCTCACCTTCAGCAAGCCCAATTCCAAAAATTAAATTCGTACAAGGAGGCCAAAAGAATATCTTTGTTAACCAGCAACAACCCAAACTTAAAGGAATTAGTTGGTCCAATTATGTTACCAATTGTTGTGTGAAGCCGGTGTGACCTGCTTAGGGCAACAACAAGAGAAGCGCCAGCATTGGAGCTCAGCGTCGCTACATCAGTATGCAGGGCGGCGCACACGGTACGGGCAAGAGAGAGAAGGTGGTTGTGGCAATTGATGTGGTTGTGTGCGGCTCGCTGTTGCAGGCTGTTAGAAATAATCAATCTGATACTGCACTGTTTTACGAAACAAACAAAATATAAACACAGAAAATGAAACGAACCGAGTCAACGGCGCACCCTTTTCCCCGCAAGACAAAATACGCCCTCGATAGTGCTCACAGGATCGTGCGTAATTGCCCCAAAAGGTAAAACGATTCACAGTATTAAATCAGTAGCACCACTGAAATAATACTCTCGTCGAACGTATTTTGGAGTATGAGCAGAAAGAGGGAAGAAAGTATGTACGCAGAATTGCGGGAGTCGATTTTCGTAGGTTTGGAAAAGTGACTGAAAGAATTTCTGAGAGGTCACTATATATAGACGGAACCAACTCCGGGAGGTTGAGAAAAAAGAGGGAAGCCCACGAACTTCGTGGTCAGTTATGACCCACGATTCTAGTGGGGCGGTTTTGACCGCATGAGACGTCCAGGTTCGACGAACCTCTAATTCGAATTAAAAAATTCAAATCCTGGATAAGCTTGAATCCGCGCACGGATAAGTCTTGACTCCTGGGCCGACCCAATTCCGGATGGGTCACCCAATTAATTTAGTCAAAAATAAATGGCTCAATTTAAGATTTTGGGTATCTAGAAAGATAGATGGGCCCCAAAGCCCAATTGCCAAGAACCAAGAACCACGGGCCCGGGCCTTGGCGATGCAAGGCGCGCACGCGCGTGTGTGGTTCATGGTTAGGGTCCCCATGCACCATTTTGGAGAACATGACTACAAGCTTGTATTTATACTAGGAAACTTTCCTTTAAGTTTCCAATGTGGGATGAGTGGGAAGACTACACATGGTCAACACTCACCCATTAATTACTCTCTCACTAGAGCATTAATGTCTCATCTTCTTTAATTAATTTCTCACTCACCAAAATTCGGTTTTGAGATATTAAAAATACCACAATCATCTACTCCGCGAGTAGATCGATCTCGTCACGTTGAATTTACAAAAATCAACGTTTTACTTCCTCAATTAATTTGGTCAAACATGAGTGCTAAAACACTTTCAAAACCAAATTTCCAACAATCCCCCACATGAGTGAAAATTGCATCTATACGGATTTAGGAGCATCTTCCAGCTCAATTGAGACTTTGTTGCTTCAGGAAAAGTAGTTTGTGGCTTTGAACTTTCCTTAGCCCAGCACTGTCGGGTACACTGTGGTTTAGTGGACATAATGCATTGAACTAATCCGCCTTAGTGTATACCTTACAGGCAGTGTAGACACAAGTCAGTCTCGACTCCGATTCGTTCTCATAGTTTTGTCAGTTTTGGCCATGGACGCCCTTTTGTGCTTCATAAATATTTGGTCGAAGCGTCCCTCACTTCTCATTTCCATAGGTGATCTCCTCTCGAGTATCTCGTCATACTCAGTCCCATCTGGACCTTTAGGAATCATTAAAAGTCAAAGACTTAACCTTTACCACATTTTACAGGTTCTCAACACTTGACTCAGTGCTGTCAGGAATGGTCATGATTTTCAAGTGTTGTGCATCTCACATTCACAGCTTAGTTTTCCCTTTTGAACTAAGTTCTTGGGATCTCCAGTCATCATGGTTGGGTTTCCACTGTTTCAGTTTTTTCTTTGTGGATTTCAGACCCATTCCCTCTATCAGCTTATTCATTTGATCTCGGCATATGCTCTTGGTGAGTGGATCCACTATGTTATCCTTTGACCTTACATAGTCAATGGTTATAACCCCAGTTGAGATCAAATGTCTAACAGAGTTATGTCGACGACGGATATGTCTCGACTTTCCGTTATACATACTATTCGAAGCTCTACCTATAGCAGCTTGACAGTCACAATGTACCATTACCGACGGTACAGGTTTGTTCCAACAAGGAATGTCTTCCAGAAAATTACGAAGTCATTCTGCTTCTTCACCAGCTTGATCTAAAGCAATGAATTCTGATTCCATTGTGGAACGGGCAATACACGTCTGTTTTGTGGATTTCCACGATACTATAGCTCCTCCAATAGTGAATATATATCCACTAGTGGAAAATGAGTCTTTTGTATCCGATATCCAATTAGCATCGTTATACCCTTCAAGTACAGCTGGATACTTCGTGTAATGTAGCCCAAGGTCAAGGGTGTACTTTAAGTACCTTAGAACCCTTTTAAGAGCTTTCCAATGTTCGTGACTTGGATTTCTCGTGTACCTGCTCAGCTTGTTTACTGCGCACGCAAGATCTGGTCGTGTGCAATTCATAATATACATCACGCTCCCAATGATCTTTGTATATTCCAACTGAGCCACAGGTTCTCATCTGTTCTTCTTCAGATGAACATTGTGTTCTAGAGGTGTTTTAGCAGGTGGATCATCAAATGCATTGAATTTCTTCAACACTCTCTCAACGTAATGAGATTGTGTTAGGGAGATTCCATTTGATGTTCTCTCAATTTTGATTCCTAGAATCACATCTGCTAATCCCATGTCTTTCATGTCAAAGTTTCGATTTAGCATGTTTTTCGTATTAACTATGGTATTGTGATTGTTACCCATGAGTAACAAAGCCATTTGGTGTTTCTTTCACATAAACACATTTATCACATTCGTTAATTCGAAATCCATTTGACAACAGGATGTTATCAAACTTCAAGTACCACTGCTTAGGAGCTTGTTTAAGTCCATACAGTGATCGAACGAGTTTACACACCTTTTTCTCATTTCCAGGTGTAATGTATGTTGGGATTATACTAGAAAGTATGCTTTTACTTTGTATAATCAAAACTGAATTTCGGACTTATTTACTGAAATAAATTGTTTATCACTGATGCTTTAAATATCATTGAATGTTATATATATTTACTACATAACTGTTCAATAAATAGTACGTGTTACATTGTAGTTAATTTAGTGATACCAGATCACAGAAGATTAAATTAACAGTCCCTTGTAACTAAAAGTACGCCATTCACGACCTAGATGGAAATGAACAATCCATCGTTAAAGGTTGAAGTGTAAGGCTCGGATTGGTTTGTCTTGACCAAGAGATTACACAAGTGCATGACTGATGCACTGAATAGGACCTACAGGAGGACAAATTCTTCATAACTGAACACTGAAGAATAAGACCTCAGTGGTTCGTTATTTCTTAATCTTCGTTCCTAAAATAGGATCACGTGTGGTTGGTAACTATTGCCTTGACTTATCATGGGTAGAGAATCAACGAGATTCAATACTTTTTATCTTGGGCAATATTATTGGTCACATGTGATCGCTAAGATTTAATACGGAGAATCGTGTGCAAGTACACTTGTTTGATTTGCCCCCTTGGGAGGTTCATAAGCTTTATCATACCAAATCTTGCAAGTGGAATTAGTTTTCGGTGTGGATATAATGTTGAACCGTTCCTTGACCAAGGACAAAAGATATTAATTAATGAAAAGCTATTTCAGTGGCTTGAATTAATTAATGGGTTAGATAATCTTAAACACGGGAAATAATAACTGGGAGCCATATTGACTGTAATATGGGTTAAGATGGATAGTGCAATATTAATTATGTAGTGAGATTAATTAATATTTATGGGCTTGAATAATATTGTGGCTCAATATTGATAATTCAAGATCCATTGGAAGGTTCAATCTTAATTCTCCTAAAGGCCCCCTAAGTAGCCCAACATATAGTCCAATAACTGAAAAATGTGTTTAAAATAAAATAAATATTGTTGCTTATTTTTTCCATTATTTTCGAAATTTATGGATAAAAAGGGGAGAAAGATTTTCTTTGAATTTTGTTATGGAATGAAGATATGTATTCTTGGAATACAAGATTATCTCATTAAATTCAAGAAATCTCCCACTTGGTTATTCATGAAGAAAATTTCGAAAATTTTGAAATATAAAGGGAAAGAAAGATTTTCTTGATTTTCTTGAAAAGATATTATGGAAGATATGTATTTCTTGAAATACAAGAATATCTCATAAATTCAAGAAGATCCAAATCTTGGATTCTTGCCTATAATTTCGAAAATATCCCATAACAAAGAGTAGGTGGGATTTTGTGGAATATTATAATTATGGAAAAAAGAATATAGGAGATATATTAAAGATTTCTTGGAGATCAAGAAAAGATTTTCCCACATTATTTTTTGCCCAAAATTTTCGACCACCTATGCTCTATAAATAGGGGATGACTCTTTTCATTCCCAAGTACAATTCCATGTGCTGGAAAAATTAGTAAATCCACAAATGTGGTGCAACATAATTTATTTTCCTTTTGTTAATTGTTCGCATGTGTCCTACCACCGGATAGTCGAGCAAGGATTAAGGGAATACTTGGGAAGTTCTTTTGGTGAGTCTAATCAACCAAGTCATTGTCATCCCAAGAGGTATGTTCACTTAAACTCGTAGAATTCCGCATGCGTAGGATTTACGTGAATTAATTATATGCATGATTTGTTGTTGGATTATTTTTTGAATTAATATAAGATTAATTCATGCTAGTAATAATTATAAGAATTAAATTTGTATTTAAATATTCACCCCGAATAGATCTGTGCAACTTATTCCCCAACAACTGGTATCAGAGCCACGATTTCGGGCTCTAATTTTTTAAAATTATAATTTAATTCGTTGTCATTAAATTTGAAATTGGATAGTAGAATTGCTAGATCTTTTTTGCAGGTATCCAATTGTCATGGAATTTAATGTGTTTATTTATGCATGCATATAAATTGTGGTTTTTTAATTCGATTCGTTCGGATTCGTTTTACCTCGTGAGAAAATCCACTAGTAGATTATGATTTATTTGATTTGATCAATGTAATAGACTAGTCTAGATCTAGGTTTATTTATTTTTGTAAATAAATTGTAACCGGATCGGAAATGGAGGCGGAGACGAAGAATTAAAGGATAAAATCCAGAACCGGGCGTAGGTGGCGTGTGTTGCGCGAAACGTACAGTGAGGTACGCGCGCGCAACGCGGACGCAACGCAAGACGGGCACAGGCTCGACCGAGGGCCGAGCGCGGATCAGGCCGCGATGATGCAATGGCGGGCGCTAAGGCGACGTGGGCGCCGCGGCGGAGCGGACTGGCGGATGGAAACGAAGCGCGCGCGGGCATGACAGCGCAGGGGGACGCTGTGGCCGCTGAATTTCTCGGTCCATGCCAGAAACCTTGAGGCAATAGCAGCGCCGCAGCGGCCGAGCCTCGCCGTCAGGCCGCCAGGCTGACGCGGCGGCGTCGCCGGCGCCGCAGAGGCGGATGCGGGCGAGCAAAGCTGCTGAAGGCCAAGCGGCGGCTGAGCGTGCCATGCCCGCATGGCAATAAGGTAAAGCGAGAGTTGCCCAATGAAAATCTCACCGTAAAAAATTATTAAGTATGTTTAAATAATTAATTGGACAATTTTATTTCTGGATAATAAAATTGAATTAATTTTGACCTCCATGATTTATTTATTTGTGAATTCTTTTGGAGAAATTCCCCCCACGGGACGGTCAAAATTTAGCTTTCACATGAATGAATTCCAAATGGATGATTGTGGATTATTACTAGTGGCGATTTATGACCCTCCCCACGAGGCTCGTTCAAAGAGAAATAATAATCTCAGATTTAATCATGGTTATTACTTAGGTATAAAATTGATATGCATATACTTCCCCGAAGTCCCCGTCAATTTTATATTGGTCAAGGGAGCCAACTATTAATCTAGATATTAAAGGTTTGTAAATTTCTTGTTTGTAACTTTTTGAATGTGTTTAAATAATGATCCACCCCACTTGGCTTATTTAAACTGTTTTGAGATGTTGGCTGATGCATGTTCATATTTTTTTGAGATTTTAATATGAAACATGTGATCGAACCTTGTGATATACTTGTGCTTATGCATATAGTTATTTTTTTCAGTTCAGCATGTCGTAACCTTTTAATCCACTGTTAATATACTTAAAGTCAATACAATATGTATGGAAACTATATTTGGAAATGAAAAATTATAATTGTCCTAATTGCACAAAAGCACAAGTGGATTCTTGACACATCAAAATCAGATGAGCCAACTGACGAGTCAAAAATGCGGGAGATGTCATCGCTAAAAATGGTGGAGGGCAAACCAGTAAGGGATTACGTCCTCAAAATAGATGGCCCATCTGAACAAACTTGAGGTTCTGAAAAGGTGTTATAATCTGAGACTCGGATGAATTTGGTATTTCACTCTCTAAAAAAGTTTATGAGCATTTTTTGCCTCGCTAGGCGATTTGTTGCAAGCTTTGGTCTCGACAGAGATATTGATGGGGCACCAAAACTCAAGCTTTAACGGCAAGTGGTAAGTCTTCATTTTCTAGGCCAAGGGAAGGCAAGAAAAAGAAGAGGACCAAAAGCCATAAGCAATAAAACTCAACTGTTGCCAAGGGCAATGGTAAGATGAGGAATGCTTGTAGTGTCAAGAAAATCCAAAGAGGAAGTGCTTAAGCTGCGGTAAAAGAGGACAATTGAGGTTTGCCTGTTCCAACCCCAAAAGGTACGGAAAGAAAGGTAATTCTCACGCACTAGTTGTTGAAACTTGTTTAGCGGCGTATACTTCTCATTCGTGGGTGGTTGATACGAGATCCACTAATCATGTTTGCTTCACGGGTTCAAACTGATCCGGCAACTTAGTAGGAGTGAGATCCTCATCACACTGGGCGATGTTACGAAAGTAGCTGTAGGTCCCGAACGGGTTTTGTGAGGGTGGAAGTCTAGAGGGGAGGGGTGAATAGACTTCCAAAACTTTTTGTGTGGATCAGGTGTGAACTGCAGATTACCCGATCAGAGTGCTAGTGTATCAGTTTAGACTGATGTTCAATCTTACTGAGTGCTTAGGGGCAGATCAGCTTGATATCTGTCAGTTTAACTGAATGGTGCGGAAGCTTGTTTTAACCCGACTGAAAAACCAGTTTTATCAATTCAGATTCTTAAGTCAGTTTTCAACCAGTTGACTAAGGTGTCAATCTGATCAGATCAGTTGCTTGGTGCAGACTGAGCTTAACTTAGAATATGTATGTTGTTTTAAACTCAGTTGTGTGAATAGTGTAAAGCAATAAGAAAGCAAGTAAATGCACACAAGACTTTTTATAGTGGTTCAGACGAAACCCGTCTTATGTCCACTCTTCCCTTAACACAGGGGAACCTTAACCGAACTTAACCTGCGGGACTTATACCCCTCATGGGATGACCGAGATGTTTACCGAGTTCTCACTCTTCAAACTTAACCTGCGGGACTTATATCCTTCAAAGGATGGTCGAGATGTTTATTGAGTTCACACTCTACAGATGTTTATCGAGTTCACACTCAACCGAACTAGAAATCAGAAAACTAGAATCCCTAGTCTAAAATCTTCCGGGAACAAACTTAACCTAACTTTACGTTTGGGTAAAGAATGTTTGAGGGTTCCAACTGGAAATCTATCCTGGTGTTTTAGGTAGCCAAAATGCTAGTGGATAGGATTTCTTGCTAAGAACTAATGGGATGAACACTCTAAGAATAATCTTCAAATATAGTGTTCTTTGAGCGGAGATTTTGCTATAGCTTTTGCTTCTTTTGCTGTGTCTCCGTGTTCGTTCTTTGCTAGTTGTCTCTCTTTTCTTCAATTGACAAATAATCCCATTTTATAGACCTCGAAATCAAAGAGCCGTTGGAGAGCAATTTGAATTTCGGGCTATATTAGGTAGGTTGTAGGATATGATTGTGACGTTCTCCGATTATCGGCGTGGCCGTAGGCATCATTAGCGCCGTTTTTGTCCGCAACGTCGTATCCCGCATTGTCAGCTCTTTTGTGCACGTGTCGCTTTCTCCTTGGCTTCGCGAGGCTGCACTTCATAAATTTGTCCGTTAGACAATTGATATTCATTTTGTAGAAGATTCGTCTTGTCTGGTGTATCTTTTAGATTGTTACCAGGTGTGAGCTGACTTGATCAGGTAACTGATCAGTCTACCTTGTTGAGTCTTTAGATGCACATTACCTTAGCTCAATATGCAGACTCTGCTGATATAGGTCTTCAGGTCTTTTGATCTTCAGGTGTCTCTGAGCCTCGGTGTATTCAGTCATACTGAGTCTTCAGGTTTGTTACTGAGTCTTCAGGTTTATCTGAGTCTTCAGGTTCATCTGAGTCTTCAGTGTCTATCTGAGTCTTCAGGTTCATCTGAGTCTTCAGTGTCTTCACCTGATCTTCTGACTTCTTGTCTTTTGATCATCTGACCTTATCTGGGTCATCTGATACTTCGACCTGACCTATACATATTGAGTTCCCCCTCAATATGTGACCTATATTTTACATCAGCTATCTATACATTTCAGCTGGTCATCTTAATCTGATTCTAAGTCATCAGTCAGCTAACAGGTCTGACTGGTCCTATTACAACCTATTTTGGAACTTCCATCAAAACTAAATTACAGATTTCCCAACAATTTCCACCTTTTTGATGGAACCAAAACACTTAATCACACTTAATCAGAAAAATAGATACCATGAACGGAAATGTAGATAATGTAAACAATACATACCTCAGAAGACAATGAGATGTTGTCTTAGAATAAGTGAGATGGAAAGTTTCATTCAGATAGGTGTGTGCATTGTAGAATACATGAAAAGCGTACATATCATCTGATTCCAAGTTGTCTTCTTCAAGTGTACTTTGAACATTTGTAGTTCTTTGGGGATGCCAAACATCCTGTACATCCTTTGCATTAGTTTGTCCAGTTCTTCTCTTCTATGGATCCCTCCTTTTTTCAGCAAGTCCATAGTAGATATTCTTGAATTTAACAGGATCTAGCTTGTTGTCTGGATGCAAAGGTGGAAGGAGTATTTCAAAGGGTGGAGCTTCTGGTATTAGTGACATGATCTTGCCTTCTTTCATCACTGTCTGGTAGAAGTCTGGATACTTTGTTTCTAACCAGTTCCGAAATTCATCATCATTCTCAGTCTGATCTTGATGAATTGGAATCTTCTCCAGGATGTAGACGTCACATAACCATTCTCCTCTGATCTGATCCCATTCTGGAAGCAGATCTTGCCGTGCACAGAGGATGCCTTTAACAGGTGTCGGAAGGGCATTCTTCTCCCAAGCAATCTCCTCTGCTGTAGCTTCGTTCTTCCTCTTCCTTCGGATGTAAGCGATGTTCAGTCCCTTAGCCTCTGCTAACTTCTGCTTCTTGATTGCGGTGTCTCTTATTCTCTGTCTTGTCTGCTCTTGGACTTGTTCAGGAGTCATCTGACTTATGGTGGAGAATAGCTGGCCTGGTCTCTGATCTTCCGCAGTTGCTTTCATCATCTTGCCTTTGCCTTTCTTTCTCCTCAGAGTCTGCTCAGGTTCATCTTGTTCGTCTTCTTCAGCTAATTTCTTAGCGAGTTCAAGGCTCTTGGCCTGATCATCAGTTTCCATTCTTTTCTGAACGAACGAAGAAAAATCTTCAATCTTGTCGACTCTGGCAGTAACCTCTGAAAGAACACTTTTCTGCTCAGCGATCTCTTTGCTATGTTGCTCCAAAATTTCTTTCATTTCCGCAACGAGATCGATAGATGGAGTGGCTGGCAAGTCAGATACAGTGCTTTTTGGTAGAGATGAAAAAGTTACCAACTGTGTCTGAGTCTGTTTTTCTTTCTTCTCTTTATTCTCTTTTCCTTCCCCCTTTTTGGTTTCATCAAAGAGGTTGGACATCTTGCAGTTCAGAGCAGTTAATTGTCGTGAGATCTCCTCTATGAGTTACTCGACAACAAGAGGAGTGATCTGAACGGTGGCAGAAGGTGCATGAGTGTAGAAGCGTCTGAGAGCAGTTTCGATTTTCTGTCTTGATCTTTCTGTAGAAGCTAGAAAATGTTTCCAACCCATATCCAAGTGGTTGTTGGTTTTTTCCAAGGATGCCCAGACACTTTTCAAAAGTACCTGTGTCTGATTGAGCATCTCTGTCTGAACTGAGAGTTTGTCAGACTGGAGTTTGAGCTTCTCAGCAAGAGGATATACTAGTTGCATTACTTCAGCAAGGATGGCATTGTGCATCCCAACTGTGTGACTTCGTTCCTTGTCAACTAGTTTTGCTTGCTCATCTTCAATTCGCTTCATCAGATCTGCTGTGAGCACTGCGAATTTGTCTTCAAATGCAGCCTTGATCCAATCCTGAATCTTCTGAGTATGATGATCTAGGGTATCAGAGCTCATCGTAGCAGTCAGTTCAGATGTTGAAGCCTTGCCAAGTCGGGTCTCATCTGCAGCACCCATTCTTGGTTCATCGTCAGCTCCCTCATGATCTGTAGGAGGTTGAACGGTTTCCTCCCTATTATCAGCAATACCGAACCTTTCGTGAATTAACCATCTGATATCATCGTCAGATGCCAATTCAACAACACTTTCAATCCCAGCATTGTTTAGACATTTCAACTCCAAGTCTACAAAGAAATCTGATCCCAGAGTTGTCATTAGAATCAGAAATTCTTCAATGCTTTTCAGTCTGATATCCCTCCAGAACACTATCTCTTCTATCTATTGCTGGATGACAGGATGTTGATCCAATTCAGGGCATAGATCCAGCAGATACTCTTTGATATGTTGCTTCATTATTCTTATGATGGTGCTTTCTCGAGCAGGTGAAACAAGCACGGTTCTGGGATTGAAGGGATTATGAGAGACAGACACTCGCTTGTCGGATCTCTCAGGTTCTTGAGACTTGATTGGGGATTGGGATGTTTGTAGTTCAGGTTCGTTTTCAGCGTGTTGAGGGTGTTCAGTTTCCTGAACGGGTTCATTGATTGGTGGTGTGGGAGATGTTGGTGATCTGATAGGCGAGGGTGAGGGTGAGAAGGTTTTGTGGGGAGAGGATGGTGGTTTTTGAGGAGAGGGTGATGGTGATTTGGAAGTGGGCGTTGGCGATCTTTCTCTTTGGAAGATCTTGGTGAGAGGCAGAGAATCAGATGGTGATTCTTCCTCAGATTGCTCCACTTCTGTCCCACTGACAGATTTCTCTCCTTCTGCTGCGATCATCTGCTCTTCCCTTACTTCTCTGATATTTGGCTCAGAGCGGACTGCTATATCTTCTTCTGATCTTACTTGCATCAGATCCTTCATTCTGCTGACTTGCTGGGCAGAACTTGGAGCAGTTTTCAGAGGAGATGAGACTCTCTTCTGACGTTTCCGCTGAGCATCTGGTTTCTTGGCCAGATCCTTCCTCTTCATCCTCTTCTCTAGAACAACCTTTTCCTGCACTTCAGACGACGCAGTTGCCTTATTTTTTCCCTTCTTTTCTCCCTTGGGTTTGGGCACATAAGAAGTTGGATCCTCATCAAATTGTCCAGGTAGGGACTCATCTTTGCCCAATATGGCCTTGTGCTTTGCTTGGTATATCTTTGCTCCATTCTCGATCCATTTATAATTCTGTGGCAGCTTATCTGACAGAATGATAGAGATTTTGTGTATGAATGAGCACTTGGAAGATAAGCACACTTCATTGCTCTGGGTCAGTTCGAAAATCCCGGAGTTTTTTCTCAGTCTTGCTTTGACCATACCCAACCAATCGATATCTGAAGCCTTCTTGATTAGTGCAGCCATGACACTTATCTTGTACGAAGTGACTGCATCAAGACTGTAGGTTGAGCACATGATCACCTTCTGAACAATTTCAAGAAGAAGGAGATATTTTCTCTTCAGATAGGAGGCTTTGACGTTCGTCGTGTTCTCCTTATTTACTGGTCTCAACAGCTCGGCTTCAAGAAATTCCTTTTCTCCTACATCAGTCGTGTAGGTCTCTGGATTGATGCTTCCTCGAGTTAGGCCGAATATCCTTTGGAGATCGTCATTCGACACTCGCACTTCCAGTCCTCCAACGGAAGAAATCAGGTCAGTATCAATGTCTTCATCCCTCTGTAGATTGTAGAGAAACTCCAGAGCTTCATGTGAGTGGACGATGTTCTGATGTGTAGAGCAATAGCATTCAAGTCCACACGCTCTCAAGCACTCCAGAATTTCCAGCGATTCAGGGACTGAGGTGATGGTGAAGACTACGTACTTTTCATCAATGATGTCTTTCTTCATCGATGAAAAATTGCAGAACTTTTTCCCTTGGCCCGGTCGTGGAATAAGATATGTCATTTCTGTACGATATGTAAATTGATGTTTAGTTTGAGTAAGATATTTCAATAAATTCAGTCAAACTAGTAATTTTAGCATCAATTTAGCAAATAAGCGTTTAGATCTAATAAAGATTACATAAATATATCATCATGAATTGTAAACCTAGGTACCAGAGAGAAAATGAGATCATGCAATTAATTAAAACAAGAAATTACCAGAAATTGATTTGAAAGATTTTAGAAATCGGAAGAGTAGAATCAATTGATCTCGAAATTAATTCTCTGAAGATTTTGAAAAATGTGATCTTTTAAGAACTTTGAGAAGAAGAAGTAGTGGAAAGCAGTTTTCTGAGAGGGATTTGGATTTATAGAATACGAGGGAAAACCTTTTTGCACAACTTTCCAAAGTACTCAAGTATCCGTGTTTTGATATCAGTGGCTGAGATTAGTCGGACAAAAAGTATTTTGATCGCACGGTTGAGAAAAGTAGTCTTCTCGTTTTCCGGACTCAAAAAATCGCAATAAAACGTTTCGAAAACATTTTCCCAAGTCCGCATTAAAAGCTTTGCAGAGCATGCGTCATTAACAGAGTAAAATAAATCAATTATTTAAATAACGCATGTAAGGTATTCAGAAAGAGATAAATAAGAGAGCGTATCTGACTGATTGATATTGTAATCAATCAGTTAGCACGGTGATCTGATCTGGTACTTTGTTGACTTATCTGATGGTTGCCTCATGCATTTCCCATCAATATCTCCCTTATCTGATCAAATTCTTGCTTGAAACACTTCGCTACTTATTTGTTCCACTTATCTGATACACTTCATCCTCCAGTCTTCTTCTAATCAAATTTATATTCTTCAAGTCAACTCCCGCCAAAACTTTTTACTTGAGGAGTCCAAAAGTCGCCTCGATTCCCAAATCGGTAGCGATTTGACATTCCGTAATAATGGCGTAGATCTGTTGTGATTTAATCACACCGTTAACTCATCCAACCATTAGCCGCGTGTTCTCGACGGCGTTGTCGATGCAAATTTCTCTTAAGATCTTCTGAGAAGATAAAATTTGCATTTATACCCCTAATTTCCTTCTATAAATTAGTCTGGGGTGTTAGGCAAACAACACAACATAAACCATTTCATCTTCTTTAGCATATCCTTCATGCTTTTCCGATGAGTTCCTTATTTCCGGTGAAACTTCCGGTGGGAACCTTTAACCCTTTTCCAATGAATCCTGCTTCTCAAAACAACCCTGTGTGTTCCTTCACACTGCTTTCGTCGTCATCTAAGATTTCACATACGATCAATGCTAAGCTTCTTTACCAACATGGAGGCGGATCTGCTAAGGCAAATGAGAAGGCACTTCTCCTAACCGTATGCACCCTGTGCGCCTATCGAGATGACGGAATTAGCATCAACAAACTCAGTCTGAAACAAAACATGAGTTTGGTATATGGTCTACATCAGCCAACAGCTGATCTCCATATATCAAGCTCAATTTTTGCATGCGACACTAGTGTCCATTTGATCCTTGTGACCAAACCTGTGGCACTGTGCCCCATTTAACAGCTGGAGAGCCCATTGATTTTAGGTCTAAGGGCTCCTAGCTTAAAGATCCTTCAAGGCTCGCTCTCGCTCCTTACTCCGAAGACTCTAAGAGCGGCTTTCAGGATTCTAGAAGCTTCTCTGCGCCCCCTGGGTCGGAGAGTCTAAGAGCATCAGCTCTTAAAATCTCTCTCTCTCCTCCCTGCCTAGGGTTGTCTTAGGGCTTATGGTTTATGTATCGACCTCCGGGTCTTCTTGTACTTGTAATACCACTTGACGATAGCTTGTAGCATTTGTAGCTTGTGATATCACTTGTAACTTGTAAATCTGACCTCCGGGTCCTTATCAATGAAAAACTTTGTTATTCCATTGATGTGTTGTTTCTTCTGACTTATGCGATCTGTAGCTTTAAACTTGAATTGCTTGTTGACTGTAGCTTTAATCGACTTATAAAGTAATCTTCCAATCTGATCAGTTCCCCCTTAATCTGATATGTCTTGAACTGATCTGCTCCTTGTCTGAACTTCAGATTGGCTACTTATCTGACTTTCTGATCTGCTCCTTATCTGAACTTCAAATCGGCTCCTCGTCTGGTCGTCTGATCAGTTGAGATTCCTAACTCAACTGATTCCATTTAACTTGGTTAGTCTTTTAACCAATTGGTTCTGGAGATCAGTCCTTCAACCATATTTGGTGCATTTTCTCCAAGATCCAGAAGCCCTAGCTCGTTGCATAACTCTCTGAATCTGATCTCAGCTAGCGGCTTAGTTAAGATATCAGCTTTCTGCTTGTCAGTTTGAATCATTTCCATCCTGATATTCTTCTTTTCAACGTGATCTCTGATAAAATGGTATCTGACATCCACATGCTTGCATCTTGTACGTAGAATAGGATTCTGAGTGATTGCAATAGCATTATTACTGTCACAGAATATAGGTACGTTCTTAGCTACGATGTTGCAATCCCTCAGCTGCTGACTTAGCCATAGCAGTTGGGAACAACAGTTTCCTGCAGCCATATATTCTGCTTTAGTAGTAGATGTCGCAACTGATGTCTGCTTCTTCGAAAACCAAGAGATCAGTTTATTTCCCAGAAACTGACATGAACCTGAGGTTGACTTACTGACGATTCTGCAACCTCCGTAATCTGAACCAGAATACCCACTAAGCTCTAGATTGTCATCTGATGGGTAAAATAAACCAAGGTTTACAGTCCCCTTCAGATACATGAGAATCCTCTTAGCTGCTTCTAGGTGGCTTTGCATTGGATTTGCTTGAAATCTGGCGCATACACCTACTGCAAATGTAATGTTTGGTCTGCTGGCAGTCAGGTGTAGTAGTGATCCAATCAGAGCTCTATATTCTTTCTGATTAACTTTCTGACCATCTCAATCTGGATCCATCCTGAACCCGGTCATCATGGGAATTATGGCTTCCTTGCAATGTTGAACTCCAAACTTTGCCAGTAGATTCCTTGTGTACTTCGCCTGGCAGATGAATATCCCTTCTGTACTCTGCTTGACTTGTAAACCCAGAAAGTAATACATCTGACCCATGATGGACATCTCGAACTTCCCTTGCATCAATTTGCTGAACTTCTCACATAGCTTCTTGTTGGGAGATCCGAAGATGATGTCGTCCACGTAAATCTGAACCATCGGAATATCTTCTCCATCTTCTATTCTGCATAAGGTTCTGTCCACTATTCCTTTAGTGAACCCGTTGTCTATCAAGAGCTGAGAGAGAGTATCATACCAAGCTCGAGGAGCTTGTTTCAGGCCGTAAAGAGCTTTCCTTAAACGGTACACTTGGTTGCCTTTTTCAAAGCCTGGAGTTTGTTCGACATGAATTTCCTCTGCTAGTACCCCGTTTAAGAATGCACTCTTTACATCCATCTGATACACAGTGAACCCTCTGTGGGCAGCATATGCTAGAAACAGCCGAATGGCTTCTAGGCGAGCGACTGGTGCAAAGGTCTCATCATAATCAATTCCTTCTGATTGTGAATACCCCTTAGCAACAAGTCTTGCCTTATTCATGGTTATGACATTTTTCTCATCTCTCTTGTTCTTGAATACCCACTTCGTGCCAATTACGTCTTGATGAGTTGGTCTGTCCACCAATTTCCAAACTTGATTCCTCATAAACTGTTCCAGCTCCTCCTGCATGGCTAGAATCCAGCTTGCGTCTTGTAGAGCTTCCTCTACTGTAGTTGGTTCCTTCAAAGACAGATAACAACAGTACATGGAACTTTCACCAATCGATGTCTAGTTTGACTCTATCGGATGGATCTCCGATAATCGGTCGGTTGGATGACCGGTAATCCAGTCCTACGCTACGATGTGCGTCTGTTTGGAGAACATCATCCATATCTGATAGTAGTTCATTACTAGTGATTGGGAGTGGTCCGGAATTATGATCCACTTGATAAGAACATGTCTCAACTGATGTTGGACTCATCATGTGCTGATGTCTGTTCGTAGGAACTTCAGAGTTCCCCGAACCGATGGTTCAAATTAATCTTTGCCTCACCAGTAATAGTTTCTTCAGCGACGGTTGTGCGTACCTTTAGTCTCGATTGACTGTTGAATCAACAAGATCAAGTTCGGGATGTACACTTATTACGTGTTCGGGTTCTTTCTCCTTGATGCTTAGGCGATCCATTTTCGTCGTGTCGTCGTAGCGGTTGGTCCTAAGACGGCTTGTTCTGAGGTAGCTTTCTCTTGTTCAGAAGATGTCTCATCAAAGACCACATGGGGTGTTTCTTTCACAACTAAGGTTCATTTGTTGTAAACTCTGAAAGCCTTGCTGGATGAGGAATATCCTAAGAATATGCCCTCATCGACTTGGCCTCAAAAGTCTTCAACCCGACTTTTCCCATTGTTGTGTATGAAACACTTACACCCAAAAAACATGGAAGTATGAAACACGAGGTTTTTTCGCCCTTCCACAGTTCATAAGGTGTTTTGAAGTGAGTCTTAGTCGAGAAACATCTGCTTACGAGTATGGCATCAAATGTTGATTATTCGCGCTTGAAAACGGATTGGTGTGGCATGTTCAACTAACATAGTCTTGGCGAACTTCCTTGAGAGTTCTTTTCTCCGCTCGCTACTCCATTTTGTTGTGGTGTTCTTGCAAATGACGTCTCATCTTTGATACCAAACTCAATTAAAAAAATCAATAATAAAGGAATTTAGGAACTCAGTACCTTTATCGATCGATTTTTACTATCTTGACACCGCTTCTCGTTTTTAGCTTCTTGAGCAGCTCGGGTATCTTTGTCGTTGTCTCATTCTTCTTGTATAAGAATACAACCTAAGTAAACTTGGAATAATCATCCACGATTACTAGAGTATATTTAAGGTCCCATCGAGATCGACCGTGTAATCGGTCCGAATCGATCCATATGGAGCGATTCGCGATTATTTCATTGGATGTCGGTCCAGGTATTCCCTTGAATGAGGCTTTAACTTGTTTTCCCTTCTGACATGCGGCACATGTCTGGTCTTTGGAGAATATCTCATTCAAAAGTCCCTCAACCAAAGACATCCTAGCTATCTTGTTAAGAGTTTTGAAGTTCAGATGGCTCATTCTTTTGTGCCAGAGCCAACTGCTACTTTTGGAGCTCTTAACAATTAAGCATGTATTCTTTGGGCAACTGTTCCAATCTGCTGTGTAGATTGTGCCTTTCCTTGAACCAGTTAGCAAGGTTTGTTGAGTGGCTTGATTATTTATCGTACACTTGTTGCTCGAGAACTCAACGCTGAATCCGTTGTCGCAGAATTGTGATACTGATAGTAAATTGTGCTTTAATCCTTCGACATACGAGACTCCAGTTACTTGTACATCATCATTTTCTAAGGTTCCGAATCCTTTGGTAAAACCAAAGTTATCATCACCGATGAGTACACGTGGGCCTTCTTGTTCTTTGTAAGAGCTAAGGAGATGTTTGCTTCCAGTCATGTGCCTTGAGCATCCACTATCGATGTACCAGATAGTTGCTTGTACACCTCCTTTGTTGGCCAGTCCCACGCGAACCTGCAATCAAATCAGGCTTTAGGCACCCCTTTGGAATTGAGTCCTGGGGGGTTAGTGGTGGATTTAGGGATCCACACAAACAGAGCACTTCTATGAAAATCAGATAGATTAGAAGGTCTGATTTGTCTCCCATACATATCAATATAATCATACGTCTCTTTATACGCTTTCTGATTAGTATGATTATTCGTGTGAGCCTTGGATGACTTAGAAGACTTGGGATTTTTCTTTATATTTTGTCTTCGTAATCCAATTAATGGCTCAAAAAAGATAACCTAGATCTCACGGTTATAAGGGTAGGTACGATTGCTACCATCAAAAGATTCATATCTTTTTTTGGCATAGGTGGTTTTTGCGGTTTACCTATAGCTTGCTTATTAGGCAAATGACCTTGATTGGGTCTCGAGTTAGATTTCCTTCTTCTGAGTTGTCTCTTTTGATACCTAATCTGGCGATCGAAGTTGAGGTTTCTTCAGAAGAATTGGGTTCTTCCGTTGATTCCTCGGTGATGCTTTATCGATTAGGGTCCATTTACGTTCCTTTTCGATTAGGCACCTGCCTTATTTGCTCAGCAGGTCTTTTTCCCTTATCAGATACAAGTTTAGCTTTTAGTGTATCTTTGTCAGAGACTCGTTTGATTACACCCTTCTGAAGTGAATCAAAAGGGGCTTTTGAGGATGTAGAAGAGTTCTCATACCCAATTCCCTTCTTGTTAGTCGGCGTTCGAAAATAGGTGTTCATATCTTGAACGGTTTTTGATGACTTCGTGAAAACCTCTATTTTCTTTAGCAAAACTATCCTCGATGAGATTTTAGACTCTCATGTAGTCGGAATAGCTCATCAAATTTAGCTTGAAGGATTTTGAAATCATCGACTTGTTTGTTTGTTGATTGCTAGTTGATCTTTGATCTGCTTCTCCTGATCAGAAGATTTATCTTTCAGAACGTTATGTTCCTCAGTTACCTTCTGAGCAGTTTCAGCGGATTTCAGTTCAGTAGCTTTACTGACAACGTTCTCTTTAACAAGCTGATTATTTCTGATCCTTAGCTTGTCATTTTCAGCTTCCACTATTGTATAAGTGTCTCTCTGCGATCGGAGAGATCATCAAGAAATTGCTCGAGTAGAGCCGCAAGTCAATCTCTCCAAAGAGTGTCTTAATGATAGCGATTGTGGAAATTGAAAAAGCGAAGGTTTGGAGGTTACCTCAGATTGGTCCTCCTTGGCCATCAGCGGACTTCATCGTCATCCGAAGAAATATCGGATCTTCATGCTCGTGGAAGTCAACATCACTTTGCTCGAACCGACGAAGTCTTCTCTGATGAAAGCGAGTCCTCGGAAGGCGGATAGGAATCATCAATTCGGATGTGTCGTCGACGGGGCTTTCCTATCTACGGGCGTTGTTCTCTTACATTCGTTTCTCTTCTCTTTCTCACGGAGTCGGTCGAGGCGTCGGTCTTTGTAGTGACTGGTTTCTCACTGCGATCCTCGATCTACGGAACTTCCTCTGCCAGGTGAGTCACTCCGTCTGTAGGATCTGTAAGGTGACTTCCCTTTCTGATGGTAATCTGAACTCCTTCTGTCATCTGTCAGATCATCTCTTTTATTTTCTCTCATCTGTTATCTGTTATCTTTTCTCTCATCTGTCAGATCATCTCTTTTATTTTCTTCTCTGTGATCTCTTCGATCATCAGATCTGGTTCTTTCTAGTGATCTGTCAGTTGGCCTCCTGTTTCTTCTGTTGTCTTGATAGTCACTGTAGAATCTCCGATACTTACCAAATTGAGTATTTGTTCTTTCAAGTTTCTTGGTAAGCAGAGCGATCTGTTCTGCTTGACTCATTATGTTTCCAACAGGATCAGTGGCCTTCGATCTGCTGCTTGTTGCTTTGAATGCAACTGATTTAGATGTTGAGGCTTCAGCAGGGGTCTCATCTTCATCACCTTGTCCTCTTTCGATTAAATCGAACTCGTGAGCTTTAAAGCTTAGGAACAAGCTACTAGGCTTCATCTTTGAAATGTCTTGGCAATCCTTGATTACCGTGACTTTCATGTCCCATTTCTTGGTGAGAGATCTTAAGATCTTGTAGTTGATATCTTTGTCTGACATCTCTCTTCCAAGTTCTTGTAGTTTATTCACTGACATGGTGATCCTCCCATCGAGCTCGTTGATGGTCTCATTGGGCAACATCTTTAGCTTTTCGAACTTCACCAGTTCAGCTTGTAGTCGGCTGTCTTTGATATGATCATTTCCTTCACATATCCCAGCAAGAGTATCCCACATTGCTTTCGCGGTTTTGAGATTCTTTATGTTCTCCTTTGTGACTTTATCCATCGTCTTCATGATTATATGCCTGGCGATTGTATCTAGAGTATACAACTTTCTTTCTTCTGCATCCATCAGGGCTGGGCTTTTTCATACAAGACTTCCCAGTGCAAAGTCTGGATCTCCTCCAACTGCTGGGTTGTCGTGATATATGATGATGGGTCCTCGTTCAATGACTTCCATCATTCTGCCTCTTATCGATCCTAGATGGTTGCACATATATATAGCCCAATCTGCATACTCATCAATTCAAAACTTAGGCAAATCATGGTACATGCCAGAGGTATTATCCATGCTGAGTGATTTTGAAAACGAATGAGTTTTGAAAAACGATTTTTCAAGATCTGTTCAAATGACAACAAAGATTCTTCCTCAAGAATCGATGATACTCAAAGCCAGTGGTCTGTAGAACCACTGCTCCGATACCACTTGTAGGTCCCGAACGGGTTTTGTGAGGGTGGAAGTCTAGAGGGGAGGGGTGAATAGACTTCCAAAACTTTTTGTGTGGATCAGGTGTGAACTGCAGATTACCCGATCAGAGTGCTAGTGTATCACTTTAGACTGATGTTCAATCTTACTGAGTGCCTAAGGGCAGATCAGCTTGATATTTGTCAGTTTAACTGAATGGTGCGGAAGCTTGTTTTAACCCGTGTGAAAAACCAGTTTTATCAATTCAGATTCTTAAGTCAGTTTTCAACCAGTTGACTAAGGTGTCAATCTGATCAGATCAGTCGCTTGGTGCAGACTGAGCTTAACTTAGAATATGTATGTTGGTTTAAACTCAGTTGTGTGAATAGTGTAAAGCAATAAGAAAGCAAGTAAATGCACACAAGATTTTTTATAGTGGTTCAGACGAAACCCGTCTTACGTCCACTCTTCCCTTAACACAGGGGAACCTTAACCGAACTTAACCTACGAGACTTATACCCTTCACGGGATGGCCGAGATGTTTACCGAGTTCTCACTCTACAAACTTAACCTACGGGACTTATATCCTTCAAAGGATGGCCGAGATGTTTATTGAGTTCACACTCTACAGATGTTTATCGAGTTCACATTCAACCGAACTAGAAATCAGAAAACTAGAATCCCTAGTCTGAAATCTTCCGGGAACAAACTTAACCTAACTTTGCGTTTGGGTAAAGAATGTTTGAGGGTTCCAACTGGAAATCTATCATGGTGTTTTAGGTAGCCAAAATGCTAGTGGATAGGATTTCTTGCTAAGAACTAATGGGATGAACACTCTAAGAATAATCTTCAAATATAGTGTTCTTTGAGCAGAGATTTTGCTGTAGCTTTTGCTTCTTTTGCGGTGTCTCCGTGTTCGTTCTTTGCGAATTGTCTCTCTTTTCTTCAATTGACAAATAATCCCATTTTATAGACCTCGAAATCAAAGAGCCGTTGGAGAGCAATTTGAATTTCGGGCTATATTAGGTAGGTTGTAGGATATGATTGTGACGTGCTCCGATTATCGGCGTGGCGTAAGCATCTTTAGCGTTGTTTTTGTCCGCAGCGTCGTATCCGGCATTGTCAGCTCTTTTTGTGCACGTGTCGCTTTCTCCTTGGCTTCGCGAGGCGGCACTTCAGAAATTTATCCGTTAGACGATGGATATTCCTTTTGTAGAAGATTCGTCTTGTCTGGTGTATCTTTTAGATTGTTACCAGGTGTGAGCTGACTTGATCAGGTAACTGATCAGTCTACCTTGTTGAGTCTTCAGATGCACATTGTCTTAGCTCAATATGCAGACTCTGATGATATAGGTCTTCAGGTCTTTTGATCTTCAGGTGTCTCTGAGCCTCAGTGTATTCAGTCATACTGAGTCTTCAGGTTTGTTACTGAGTCTTCAGGTTTATCTGAGTCTTCAGGTTCATCTGAGTCTTCAGTGTCTATCTGAGTCTTCAGGTTCATCTGAGTCTTCAGTGTCTTCTTGTCTTCACCTGATCTTCTGACTTCTTATCTTCTGATTTGTGCTTAGTCTTCTGATCATCTGACCTTATCTGGGTCATCTGATACTTCGACCTGACCTATACATATTGAGTTCCCCCTCAATATGTGACCTATCTTTTACATTAGCTATCTATACATTTCAGCTGGTCATCTTAATCTGATTCTACGTCACCAGTCAGCTATCAGGTCTGACTGGTCCTATTACAACCTGTTTTGGAACTTCCATCAAAACTAAATTACAGATTTCCCAACAGTAGCAATTATTGCAATGCTACGTAGGTGGCAGATGTTGCAATGCTACGATAATAATGGTTATTGCAATACTACGCAAGTAGCAGATATTGCAATGCTACATGAGTAGTGGTTAAAGAAGTGGGAGAAGTGCACCTGTCTTTTAAAGATGATTTTTTTTTTTGATTATCTTTATGTTCCCAGTTTTAGAAAGAATTCACTTTAAGTTTCTAAAATTTGATTAAAGGACACTAAGTTTCTTCTAATAAGAATGACATCATTTCTATGATGAGTGTATCTATTATGGGACATTGGTCGAATAATCTCTATACAATTAACTGTGCACACCACTCACGAAATACATCCTATAACACATCAATTGTTTCCGATAAAAAAAAACGTTCATCAGACGTGAACGGGACACTTCTATGGCATCTAAGATTGGGTCATATAAATCCAAAGAGGATCCAAAGGTTGGTGAAAGACGGTTCACTGGAGTTTCTCCAAGTTGAACAAATTCCAACCTGCGAATCATGTTTGGAGGGTAAAATGACCAAGAGGGCATTTGGAGCCAAGGGGAATAGAGCCAAAGAAGTGTTAGAGATCGTTCACATAGATGTATGTGGTCCAATGTCAACCAAAGCAATAGGGGGTTATGAGTATTTTGTTACTTTTATTGATGATTACTCAAGGTACGGTTATATTTTTCTTATGAAGCATAAATCTGAGACCTTTGAGAAATTCAAAGAATTTAAGGCTCAAGCAGAGAATCATAGGGAAAAACGTATCAAGTCTCTACGATCCGATCATGGAGGCGAATACCTCAGCGATGAGTTTTTGAACTACTTATCTGATGAAGGGATTGCATCCCAGCTTACTGCACCCGGAACCCCTCAACAAAATGGGGTTACAGAGCGAAGAAACATAACTCTTTTGGAAATGGTTAGATCTATGATGAGTTATGCGGATCTTCCCAAGTCGTTCTGGGGTCATGCCTTGGAAACAGCAGCCAACATTCTGAACTTGGTGCCATCCAAATCGGTTCCCAAAACTCCCAAAAGAATTGTGGACCGGGCGCAAGCCTAGTATGAGACACATGAGGATCTGGGGGTGTCTGGCCTACGTGTTGGACAAGGAAGCCGGAAAATTGGATCCTCAATCAGAATTAAGGTTGTTTGTGGGATACCCCGAGGGAACAAAAGGGTGTATGTTCTATGGTCCCGAAGATCAAAAGGTGGTAATAAGCACCCACTTTTGATTTTTGGAAGAAGACTATATGAACGAAAGAAGACCCAGAAGTGAGATTACCTTAAATGAGCTAAGGGGTTAACCTCAATGCCAACTGTACAAGATGACATACCAAACGACACACTTACACAACCGGAGCCTCGTCGTAGTGGGAGGGTTGTGAAACAACCCGAGAGATTCATGGGAATAGGAGAGTCCTCAGACTTGATTCCCGGACAAGACAAATCAGACCTATGGACATATGACGAGGCAATCCAAGACAAGGATGCAGATTCTTGGCAAACAACAATGAAGCCGAAATGTGTTCTATGTTTCATAACAGAGTGTGGGAGCTAGTCGAACCACTTAATGGGGTCAAACCCATTGGTTGCAAGTGGATGCATAAGAGAAAAAGAGGACCGGACGGGAAGGTGGAAACCTTCAAAGCAAGACTCATGGCGAAAGGTTATACTCAGAAAGAAGGGATCGATTATGAGGAAACTTTTTCACCCATAGCCATGCTTAAGTCCATCCGAATTCTCTTATCGATTGCTGCGCATCTCGACTTTGAAATCTGGCAAATGGATGTCAAGACAGCTTTCCTTAAAGGAAGTCTTGATGAAGAGATCTATATGCAACAACCCCAAGGCTTCATTGAAAAAGGCCAAGAACACCTAGTTTGTAAGCTCATGAAGTCCATTTACGGACTCAAACAGGCATCCAGAGCTTGGAACCAATGTTTTGATCATGTTATAAAGTCTTATGGGTTCGATCAAAATGAGTTCGAAAGTTGTGTGTACAAAAAGTGTCGGAATCGCATTGGTATTCTTAGTACTATCGTGAGATCGACATTACGATCATCCGGAATGATGTAAAGGTGTTATCGACGTAAGGGCATGGCTTTCAAAAACAGTTTTGATATGAAGGACTTAGGGAAGCCGCACACATCCTTGGGATCAAGATCACTTTCGAGATCGCAAGAAAAGGATGATAGGCTTATCGCAAAAGCTTCATATATAGACCTTTGTCTTTGAAACGATTCAAAGATGCGAGATTCCAAAAAGGCTTCGTACCTTTCAGACATGGAATCCATCTATCTAAGAAAATGTGCCCTAAGACGCAAAAGGAGATAGATAACATGAGAGGCATTCCTTATGCTTCGGCTGTCGGAAGCCTTATGTATGCAATCCTGTGTACGAGACCGGATATCTGCTTTGCCGTTGGCATGGTGGCAAGATATCAAAGTAACCCGGGGAAAGAACATTGGACGGCAGTTAAAAATATTCTGAAGTATCTGAAAAGAACTCGGGATAGAATGTTAATTTATCAGTCAGATAGTCCAATCCCCATCGGGCTTCTGGACTCGATTTCTAATCAGACATAGACTCCAGAAAATCTACCTCCGGTAGTGTGTTTTGCATGGGGGGAGGAGCCGTGACATGAAGAAGCGTCAAGCAGAAATGCGTCGCAGATTCTACCATGGAAGCCGAATATGTAGCTACTTGCGAGGTAGCGAAAGAAGCGGTTTGGCTCAAGAACTTCCTAGTGGACTTGAATGTAGTTCCGAATTTGCCTAGTAGAATCACTGTTTATTGTGACAATGCTGGAGCAGTTGCAAATTCAAGGGAACCAAGAGCCCACAAGGCCACCAAACACATTGAAAGAAAATACCATCTTATACGAGATATCGTTAAGAGAGGAGATATAGATGTGGCAAAGATAGCGTCTAAAGACAACCTAGCAGATCCATTCACAAAGGGTCAGCCTCTGAATACATTCGAGAGACATGTGGAAGGAATGGGTGTCAAGATCGTTGTCAATCTGCTTTGAGTATAAATGAGAGAAATTATTAGGTTAGTGTAGGTGACATTAGATGTCACGAATTAGGAACTACACGAGACATGTTGTAGTATACTTAAAAGTAGATTTTGAGTATAAATGGGAGATTGTTGGGATTATACTAGAAAGTATGCTTTTACTTTGTATAATCAAAACTGAATTTCGGACTTATTTACTGAAATAAATTGTTTATCACTGATGCTTTAAATATCATTGAATGTTACATATATTTACTGCATAACTGTTCAATAAATAGTATGTGCTACATTGTAGTTAATTTAGTGATACCAGATCACAGAAGATTAAATTAACAGTCCCTTGTAACTAAAAGTACGCCATTCACGACTTAGATGGAAATGAACAATCCATCATGAAAGGTTGAAGTGTAAGGCTCGGATTGACTTGTCTTGACCAAGAGATTACACTAGTGCACGACTGATGCACTGAATAGGACCTACAGGAGGACAAATTCTTCAGAATTGAACAAGGAAGAATTAGACCTCAGTGGTTCGTTATTTCTTAATTTTCGTTCCTTAAATAGGATCACGTGTGGTTGTTAACTATTGCTTTGACTTATCATGGGTAGAGAATCAACGAGATTCAATACTTTTTATCTTGGGCAATATTATTGGTCACATGTGATTGCTAAGATTTAATACGGAGAATCGTGTGCAAGTACGCTTGTTCGATTTGCCCCCTTGGGAGGTTCATAAGCTTTATCATACCAAATCTTGCAAGTGGAATTAGTTTCCGGTATGGATAATAATGTTGAACCATTCCTTGACCAAGGACAAAAGATATTAATTAATGGAAAGCTATTTCAGTGGCTTGAATTAATTAATGGGCTAAATAATCTTAAACACGGGAAATAATAACCGGGAGCCATATTGACTGTAATATGGGTTAAGATGGATAGTGCAATATTAATTTTGTAGTGGGATTAATTAATATTTATGGGCTTGAATAATATTGTGGCTCAATATTGATAATTCAAGATCCATTGGAAGGTCCAATCTTAATTCTCCTAAAGGCCCCCTAAGTAGCCCAACATATAGTCCAATAACTGAAAAAGGTGTTTAAAATAAAATAAATATTGTTGCTTATTTTTTCCATTATTTTCGAAATTTATGGATAAAAAGGGGAGAGATTTTCTTTGAATTTTGTTATGGAATGAAGATATGTATTCTTGGAATACAAGATTATCTCATAAAATTCAAGAAATCTCCCACTTGGTTATTCATGAAGAAAATTTCGAATTTTTTGAAATATAAAGGGCAAGAAAGATTTTCTTGATTTTCTTGAAAAGATATTATGGAAGATATGTATTTCTTGAAATACAAGAATATCTCATAAATTCAAGAAGATCCAAATCTTGGATTCTTGCCTATAATTTCGAAAATATCCCATAACAAAGAGTAGGTGGGATTTTGGGGAATATTATAATTATGGGAAAAAGAATATAGGAGATATATTCAAGATTTCTTGGAGATCAAGAAAAGATTTTCCCACATTATTTTTGCCAAAAATTTTCGACCACCTATGCTCTATAAATAGGGGATGACTCTTTCATTCCCAAGTACAATTCCATGTGCTGAAAAAATTAGTAAATCCACAAAGGTGGTGCAACATAATTTATTTTCCTTTTGTTAATTGTTCGCAAGTGTCCCATGATTAAGGAAATACTTGGGAAGTTCTTTTGGTGAGTCTAATCAACCAAGCCATTATCATCCCAAGAGGTACGTTCACGTAAACTCGTAGAATTTCGCATGCGTAGGATTTCGTGAATTAATTATATGCATGATTTGTTGTTGGATTATTATTTGAATTAATATAGGATTAATTCATGCTAGTAATAATTATAAGAATTAAATTTGTATTTAAATATTCACCCCGAATAGATCTGTGCAACTTATTCCCCAACAATGTAACCCTCGGGTTGATCCATGTATATTTCAGCATCTATCTCACAATTAAGAAACACAGTATTTACATCCATCTGATGTATTTCTAGATTGTGAAAAGCAACAATCGCAATAAGTACACGAATGGATGTAATCCTCGTAACAGGTGAATAGGTGTCAAAGAAATCATACCCTTCCTTTTGTTTAAAACCCTTTGAAACCAAACGGGCTTTATACTTTTCAACTGACCCATCTGCATTATACTTTCTTTTAAGGATCCACTTACATCCTAAGGTTTTGCAACCTTTTGGGAGATCAACCAACTCCCATGTGTGATTTTGCAGAATTGAATCATATTCGTTATTAATAGCTTCTTTCCAGAGCGGAGCATCCGGTCTGGAAATAGCCTCTTTGATAGACTGAGATTCATCTTCTAACACGTAAGTGATGAAGTTTGGACCATAAGTCTTATCAATTCTAGCTCGTTTACTGCGTCTTAGTTCTTCACTCTCTTGAGTGAAAGGACCTGCAGTGTTATCTGATTCTTCGTGTGTTTGTTTGTTTGAACTCACTTCTTCTTTATCCTTACATGGGAATACATTTTCAAAGAATATAGCATTCCTTGATTCTATTGTAGTGCCTACTGTCATATCGGGTATCTCTGATTTGTGAATCAAGAATCGATAAGCACTACTGTTGAAGGCGTATCCTATAAAGATGCAGTCGACCGTTTTAGGTCCGATTCTCACTTGTTTAGGAAATGACACTTCAACTTTAGCCAAACACCCCCACACTTTGAGGTGTTTGTAGGATGGTTTACACTTTTTCCACATTTCATAAGGAGTTTCATCCTTATTTTTTAGTGGAATCTTATTCAAAATGTGGTTAGCTGACATAATAGCTTCCCCCAACAAGTTCTGAGGCAAACCCGAGCTGATTAACATAGCGTTCATCATCTCTTTTAGTGTTCGGTTCTTTCTTTCCGCAACACCATTAGATTGAGGTGAGTAAGGGGCTGTCGTTTGATGTATGATGCCAGGCTCAATACATAACTGTTCAAACGGAGCCACATACTCTCCACCTCTATCACTACGAATTGTTTTAATTCCAGTGTTCAATTGATTCTCTACTTCAGTTTTGTGACGTTTAAACGCTTCAATTGCTTCATCTTGACTTCGTAAAAGATAAATGTAGCAGAATCTAGTGCAATCATCAATAAAAGTAATAAAGTACTTTTTTCCACCTCTAGTTTGCACAAACTTTAAATCACATACATCCGTGTGAATTAATTCTAGAGGGATTGTGTTCCTTTCAACAGATTTAAATGGTAATTTACCCATTTTATCTTCTACACATATCTCACATCTTTTGGATGTATCAACGTTTGCAATGTTAAGTAAATTCAAATTTACTAAACGCTTTATAGCTTTTAAATTAACATGACCTAATCTAAAATGCCATAAAGAGGAACACTCAACGATATACACAGAAGTAGAAGCATTCTCTTTAATAATAGTGTTTTTGCCTTTACGGCTTACAACCATGACTGAAATTTTGAATAAACCATTCTCGAGATAATCTTTCCAGAGAAAAGTACCAAACTTACTCAATACAACTTTGTCAGACTCAAACACTAACTTAAACTTGTGACTAACTAACAACGAGCCAGAGATCAAGTTCTTTCGGATGTATGGGACATGCAGCACATCATTCAGCTTCAGCTCCATCCCCGAGGTCAGCTTCAGCACAACTGTTCCAACACCAGCCGCTTCAGACGAGGCCTGGTTGCCCATAAACAGCTTTCTCCCTTTAGCAGGAGAATAGGTGGAGAATGCAGACTTCTCCGAGCAAACATGGCAAGTGGCCCCAGTGTCCACAAACCATTCCTTCTTGTTGTCCACCATGTTGGCTACAGTCACCACAGCAGACAAATCAACATCCGTGAACTCCCATTCAGCCACGTTCACAGAGTCATTCTTGGGCTTTTTGCAATCACTTGCCCGATGACCAGGCTTGCCACAGTTGTGGCATTTTCCAGAGAAAACGAATTTCTGCTTGGTGGCAGGAGCAGCAGACTTTCCCTTGACTTCTTTCTCGTTGGGGTGTTTTCTCTTCACTGGTGGATCTTTTTTCTCCATCAGATTTGCTTTGGCCTAGATAGCAGAAGCCGAAACCTTCTTCTCTCTTTTGAGGCCATCTTCCTCAATTCGAAGCCGGACAATGAAGTCCTCCAATCTAATCTCCTTTTGCTTGTGCTTGAGGTATGATTTAAAGTCCTTCCAGGATGAAGGCAGCTTTTCAATCACAGTTGCCACAAGAAACTGTTCTGGCAGCTCCATTCCTTCTGCAGTAATGTTATGGAAATTTAGCTGTAGCGTTTGAACCTGGTCGACAACAGGCTTGTTGTCTACCATCTTTAAGTCGTACAATGCAGCAACGACGAACTTCTTCTTTCCTGCACCTTCGGTCTTGTACTTCTTCTCCAAAGAAACCCACATTTCTTTGGCAGTCATGTGCTGAGCGTAGACGTTATACAGAGCATCACTCTGTCCACCCAGAATGTAATTCCGGCACAAGTAATCCCCACTGATCCAGATGTCATAGTTCATTCTTGTGATCTGATCAGCATTGTCATCAGGGATTTTCGGACAGTCCTCCTTGAGGTACCATACCACAGACAAGGTGGTCAGGTAGAATTCCATCTTATTCTGCCACCTCTTAAAGTCTGCTCCCGAGAACTTCTCGGGTTTTTTTGCCTGCGCCAGCAAAGGCCTAATAGTCCCTGGTTGGGAAGCTTGAATCATTGGACCCATGTACGGGTTACCACCAGTATTGCCAAAGAACTGGTTTCCTCCAATGACCGGATTTCCACCGGAGTTATCCATAAAAGGATTATTCTGAGGTCCCTCCAGAAAAGGATTTCTAGGGTATATCGAAGCAAACAGACCACCCGTATGTCCAACATACTGGCTCCCAGAAGCTCCAGCTGACAATCCAGTATACTGGTTACCAATCGGAGGCATTCCGATTCCAGTGAAGGCAAAGGGACCATCAGTCATTAGAACATCAGATCGATACTGAGTGTTCGTGTTAGCTGGAGTAGGCTCACCTAGTCCAGTAACGGGAGTAACACGCGCACCAGAAACTATCGGAGTAGGAGTAGCCACAGCTAAACCACTGTTCGAGTCGTTAGCACCATCAGTGACATCATCAATGACATCGGTGTTAAGCAACTCATTAACAATATCTTGTTGTTCGTTCGCCATTGCAGTATTTCGATTAAGGTATATATTTTATCTTGCGATTGTTAGAAATAATCAATCTGATATTGCACTGTTTCACGAAACAAACAAAATATAAACACAGAAAATGAAACAAACCGAGTCAAGGGCGCACCCTTTTCCCCGCAAGACAAAATACGCCCTGGATAGTGCTCACAGGATCGTGCGTAATTACCCCAAAAGGTAAAACAATTCACAGTATTAAATAAGTAGCACCACTGAAATAATACTCTCGTTGAACGTATTTCGGAGTATGAGCAGAAATAGGGAAGAAAGTATGTACGCAGAATTGTGGGAGTCGATTTTCATAGGTTTGGAAAAGTGACTGAAAGAAATTCTGAGGGGTCACTATCTATAGACGGAACCAACTCCGGGAGGTTGAGGAAAAAGTGGGAATCCCACGAACTTCGTGGTCAGTTATGATCCACGATTCTAGTGGGGCGGTTTTGACCGCATGAGACGTTCAGGTTCGACGAACCTCTAATTCGAATTCAAAAATTCAAATCCTGGATAAGCTTGAATCTGCGCACGGATAAGTCTTGACTCCTGGGCCGACCCAATTCCGGATGGGTCACCCAATTCATTTAGTCAAAAATAAATGGCTCAATTTAAGATTTTAGGTATCTAAAAAGATAGATGGGCCCCAAAGCCCAATTGCCAAGAACCACGAACCAGGGCCCGGGCTCGGGCAGGGTGCGCGCTCGCACGTGTGTGGTTCATGGTTAGCGTACCCATGCACCATTTTGGAGTACATAACTACAAGCTTGTATTTATACTAGGAAACTTTCCTTTAAGTTTCCAATGTGGGATGAGTGGGAAGACTAGACATGGTCAACACTCACCCATTAATTACTCTCTCACTAGAGCATTAATGTCTCGTCTTCTTTAATTAATTTCTCACTCACCAAAATTCGGTTTTGAGATATTAAAAATACCACAATCATCTACTCCGCGAGTAGATCGATCTCGTCATGTTGAATTTACAAAATCAACGTTTTACTTCCTCAATTAATTTTGTCAAACATGAGTGCTAGAACACTTTCAAAACCAAATTTCCAACACAGGCGCGGTGTGGGGGCGGTGGATCGTGTGGATCACTGTCGGTGGAGGATGTTTGGGAAAGGTCGCAGGCTGCCGTGACTCGCATTGGAACGCGTCTGATCGCAAGGGCATAGACTGGTGTGCGGCATTGGTTGTAGAGCCATGACGGCGGTGGTGCGTGGTACGACAACTGAGGTGGCGGCGGTGAGAGCAGGCTGATTCTGGGGAGTCGGCTCTTGCAGCAGTTCTTCGTCCAGAACCAGGGTCTCGAGCATGACGGCGACGACTTTCACTTGAGCGATGGCACTCTTCAATCCAGACAAGAAAGATCTGGACTTGGGATCCTTTCTTGCAATGGGCGTGTATCTAGTCTAGATACTAGATGATGCAGGGCTATCTACGCTCTACAAGGGTGAGAGTACGTTTGAAGAACTCAGGAATTATCCTGAAAATATATTATATTCAATAATCAATTGGATGTCTTACAATGAATCATAGATCACCTATTTATACTAATAAAAGGTGAAATCCTAACTTGCTCCCAAAGAATGAGATCAGTGTAATTACGGAAATGAATAAACGACATCAATTATGACAATTATTAAAAAAAATTGTAATATACATGGAAAATGTGAAGAGACAATGAATCATTCCGCATCATTAATTAAGCCAAAAATCATGTTTTACTATCATATAAACATGCTTTAATATAATCACATAATCAAACCCAACAAATATACGATGATTAACCAAAACAATGAAGAATATTAATTATAAAAGCGGAAGCGTATCTGATTCTATGAAAAGCAGAAGCGTTCCTGAATCCATGAAAAGCGACTTAAATATATGAATTAAGCCATAGGACTCCCAGCTGAACGGATTCGGGGACACAGTCGTCACTGCCTATGGAAGAATCAATCTCTCTGTCGAGCTCAGTGTTGACGAACTATTTGCTCGGATCTATTCGGGGTGTAATTTAAATAAGAATTTAAATATAATAACTCAACATGATTTAAACAAATTAAATCAAAAGCATAAACATCATTCTAAGAACAAATAAATCACATAAAATCCCTAACACATACGGAACTAGGGAGTAGTGATTTTACCTTTAAGTCGGAGAGACACCATTGAGAAGTAGGACCAACTAAACTTAAATTAATTCAACCTAAACTCCTTCTTAAGTATTCCCCTTCGTCTAAGTTTGATGTTCCCGTGGGAGATCCTCCAAACTTTCAACTCTCAAGGAAAAGAAAAATTTTGTTGCACACATACTATTATTTTTGAAAAATAATAGCCTTATTTCTTGTGTTGGGGTTGAAATATCAACCCCTTATTTATAGGGAGGGGGCAAAAAAATTGGGTTTTTGGATGATATGGATAGTTCTTTTATTTCTTCTCCAAGAAACGATCCTGAATATATCCAATTTATTCTCATTCCATAATTAACTATCCAAAAGATTTCTTCCTTTATTGTTTCCTTCTAATTTTCGAAAAACATGGGAACAAAAGAAAAGTCAAAGATCTTCTTTTAGAATTATGGAAAGATATTATTCTACAAGAAATCTTATCTTCATCCCATAACTTCTTTCCAAAAACTTTTCCTTCTTCTTTCTCCCTGTATTATTTTCGAAAATTATGCAAATATAATTTTCAAAAAATATATCTCCCAATATATTATTTCCTTGCAACAATTAGTTCTTTTATTTTAATCACCTTTTGTTATTAAACTTTTATTGGGCTACTTGAGGGCCTTTATGAGAATTAGGATTAGACCTCTCATTGGGCTCTGGATTCAATATTGAGCCAAAAGATTATTCAGCCCATTAATATTAATTCATTCCACTATAGAATTAATATTGCACTATCCATCCTAACCCATATTACGATTTTTATTTTTTGTGTTTAAGATTCATTTGTCATTAATTAATTTAAGCTCTGAATGCTTTAATTAATTAATATCTTTTACCTTGGAGTAAGGACAACTCAACTTTATTATCATACCGAAAACTAATGCACTTGCAAGATTTAATATGATAAAACTTCTAAGTCCACCAAGGGGACATAATCAAGCAAGACTCTCCAAGGACACGATTATTTGTGTTAAATCTTAGCAATTGTCATGTAACTAATAATACTGCCCAAAATACAAAGTATTGAATCTCTTTGATTCTCTACCCATAATAAATCAAAGCAATAAATATTAATTACACACAATTCTATATAAGTAACAGATGTTAAGAAATCAACAACCATTGAGGTCTAATTCTTCAGCCTTTAAACCGGTTCGGATGAATTACCTCTCTGTAGGTTCTATTCAGCGCATCATAATGCACTAGTGTAATCTTTTGGTCAAGACAAACCTAACTGAGCCTTACACTACAACCTTTACAAATGGATTGCTCATTTCCATCTACGTTGTGAACATTGTACTTATTTACAAGGAACTGATAATGTGATCTTCTACACATCATATTATCTTCAATGTAACTTAAAGTATTATTCAACGGTATGCAGTAAATAATTAACATTCATCATATTTAAAGCAACAGTGATAAGAAAATTACTTTCAGTAAATAATTGTAAGAATCAGTCTGGTATACAAAGTAAAAGTATACATGCCAGTATAACCCCAACAATTTCTCACTTATACTCAAACTCTGCTTTTTAGTATACTACAACATGTCTATGTACTACTACATGTCTCTAATATTCCTCCCACTTATACTCAAAGCAGATTGGCAACACACTTGGCTCTCAGTCCTTCCACATGTCTCTCGAATGTATTCTGAGGCAGACTCTTTGTGAAGAGATCTGCTAGGTTGTCCGCCAATGCGATCTTTGCCACCTCTATATCTCCTCTCTTAATGATTTCTCGTATAAAATGGTACTTCCTTACAATGTGTTTGTTGGCCTTGTGGGCTCCTGATTCCCTTAAATTTGCAACTGCTCCAGCATTATCACAATAGACAGTGATAGTGGTTAGCAAATTCGAAACCACGTCCAAGTCCACTAAGAAGTTCTTAAGCCAAAAAGCTTATTTCGCTACTTCACAAGAAGCTACATATTCGGCTTCCATTGTAGAATCAGCGATGCATTTCTGCTTTACGCTTCTCCATGTCATGGCTGCACCTCCCAGACAAAACACACTACTTGCGGTAGATTTTTTGGAATCCATATCTGATTGGAAATTCGAGTCCGTGTAACCCACAGGGATTGGAATGTCTGACGGATAAACCAACATTCTATCCCGAGTTCTCTTCAGATGCTTCAGAATGTTTTTAACGGCAGTCCAATGTTCTTTCCCTGGGTTAATTTGATATCTTGCTACCATGCCCACAACAAATCAAATATTTGGCCTCGTACACATCATTGCATACATAATGCTTCCAACCACCGACGCATATGGAATGTCTTTCATGTCATCTATCTCTTTATGTGTCTTAAGACACATCTCTTCGGATAGATGGATTTCATGTCTGAAAGGTACAAAAACTTTCTTGGAATCCTACATGCTGGATCGTTTCAAAACAATGTCTATGTATGAAGCTTGCGATAAGCATATCATCCTTTTCTGGCGATATCGAGTAATCTTGATCCTAAGGATATGATCAGCTTTCCCTAAGTCCTTTATATCAAACTGATTTGACAACCATAACCTCATGTCTGAAAACACCTTTATATTGTTCCTAATAAGCAGGATGTCATCTACGTATAGTACTAAGAATACCAAGGCAGTTCTGACGCACTTCTTATAAACACAACTCTCAACTCATTTTGATCAAATCCGTAGGATTTTATCACCTAATCAAAACACTAGTACCAAGCTCGCGATTTGTGCTTAATGTTGGAACATACAGGCATGTAAACACATAATACATGCGCAGCGGAATTAAACAGTTCACCAACAACGAACATATAATTGCATAATTAAATACGAGTAAACATAAACAAAATTATTATAGCAATTTATACACGAATTCCTCAATTACGGTATCCACGTAAAAGTCATTTACTAATTCACACAGATCTGCCAGTGTTGAATCCCTGAGATGAATTTGCTAGGAAAATTCTAACTTAGAGATTTTATGGAGAAAATATGAAGTCTCGTATTATGAATTCCCAAGAGCTCATATATATAGGGGAGGCTCAACTTAAATCTTAAGCTAACCTGGTTAGGAAATAAAATTCATAATCTTATAAATTAAATCCCATAGATTTAATTCCCATATACAAAAATCTCTACGGATTTAATTTCCATATATACCAAATCTCTACGGATTTGATTCCATAAATACCAAATCTCTACGGATTTGATTCCATATATATCAAATCCCATAATAATAATCCATATATTATTATTGGGAATCCTATATAATTAAATCTAATTTAATAATTAATTCAAAATATAATAATTATTATATTCTCCATAAATTAAATATTAATATCCAATATAATATTTAATCAACCAACTATAATTAGTAAACAACCTCTACTTGTTGTGTGACCCATATGCCCTCATATATCGAGCGATAAGTCAAACTAACGATTTTAATTGAACCATAGACAATAAATCAGACATTCTCAATATATGAAGTACGTTGCGAGGAAATGTGCAACTACCTGTAACTTAAACATGGGCTATTACGATAACTTCCTTTCCTTCGCGAATAATCGAATAAATCTTGAACATGATGAAGTGTTTATTCAAATAACTTAATCATTTTATCTCAAATCACTAATTGATTACTTACGTCACACTTGGCCATAAAGTCCAAGTTGACGTGTATCGGCCGATGTCTTTGATCCAATTATGATGAGAAGATGAGTATGTTGGGAGATGAATTTAATAAAGATTTTGATTAGATCCCAAAACCCTTTAATATGATATATATCAAAACATTTTGATAGATCAGGATCAGGTTTTCTATAGTTGATAGGATTAGGATTATCTGCACCATGCATAGTCAACAGATATAGTTCAGGATATATATTGATACTTCAGAAGACCCTGAACACTGAAGGCCCCGAAAAATGAAGATCCTGAAGACTAAAGATCTTGAAGACAGTAGATCCTGAAGACTAAAGATCCTAAAGATTGTTTTGTACTGACCCAGAAGACCATGAACAGATATTTCTGAGTAAATAGTGTTTTATTCATTCTTAGTACAAACAAAGAGAATGTTATACATTCGTGGGCATTAAGGAACATATCATTTTAGTGTAGTTGACCTGAAAAGAGCCGTTTTGTTTGTCTCTATTCAAAGGAAGAGTTCAACCAATGAGGAGGCGACAACAGCATACTTTACCGACACTGAAAGAGACATATCTCTGAGGAAAGCAGTGATTGGCTAGCTTGGTTACTTGTTACCCAAACTATGCAATGGAGTGTTCAAACCCTAAAATAGCCATTCATTACTAACCAAATAAGGAACCCTCGATGCTATATCTTCCAACATATAGTTTTTCAAGAGTGACCTTGGTGAGTTGCCTATAAGTACCAGTGACCTTCACCATTGCAAGGCACGGGAAATCAAAACAACTCCAGAGCTCATTCGTATTCAAGTTTACTTTGTGAAGCACTCGAAACCCTAAGAATTTCCCAAGTGTTTCATCTTTGAAGAGAGCTCATTTACTAAGCCTAGATTAAAAGCATATTCAAAGCTTAGTTAGAGATATCCTAGCCTTTTTACCTTGTGTTTATTGTAAAAGGATATCTCACCTTAGTTGGAAACCAAGCAAAACCCAAACCCTTTTATTAGGTAGTTTGAGTTTGTAGTTGTTGGAGAGTAAGAGTTGTAAAGAGTGAGTAAGCTGCAAGTGTTCAGTCTGAAAGCTCTAGAGAAGAAGTTAGTAAGCTGCATTATAGTTCAGCCTGAAAACTCATAGTGGAAAGTTAGTAAGTTGCTGAGTTCAGTCTGAAAGCTTAAGGTAGTAGTAGTAGTATGTTAAGGAATTTCTCTGAGGATCAGAGAGAGTGGACGTAGGAGCTTGAGTCTCTGAACCACTATAACTTGCTGTGTTGTTTGCTTTATGCTTTGCATTTTATCCTATTACATATATTTTCACTGAAAGCATACTTAGTTTTCTGATATTCAGTTGGAATCAATCCACTGAAGTTGCATTAAGTTAATCACAGCCTTAACCACTATTTCACTAAGAATACAAGATTTTCAGCAAAGTAAAACGAGTATAAACTTAGGGCCTACACATTCCGCACTCTATATAAGCTAATATAGATAGTTATCAAACTGATCAACTCTTCTGAGTAGTCAGTAAGATCATTATCTACTCCAAGCTAATTTGAAGTCTCCGAAAGCTGCTCAGTGTTATTGTCTCAGTAAACTTTGACTCACGACATCTTGTTCTTCTCAGGACTAATCTTCAGGACATCCTAACTCACTGATTATAGTGTTGCTGTAAAAGTTGAAAAATCACTATGCACGTATATTTCCCCCCCCCACACGTGTGGGACTCGTTTTATCCCAGGATCAACAAATGGTATCAGAACGGTGGTTCATTTGACCACTTGCTTTGGTAGCCATAAGTCTTGTCACTGGGAGACTTTGGTGGTCTACTAAATAGATCTTCTGCTGATATCTTACAAGGCTCATTCATCATGCCTTCTAAGAAACTACCTATGTTCTCTGTTGAGAACTATGATCTATGGAGATTGAGAATGCATGCACATCTGTACTCTAAACATGAGAGAATGTGGAGAGTTGTGTGTCAAGGGCCTTTTGAGTATAAGTTTGTGAATCCTTGATTGACTGATAATGAAAGAGATGATCCAAGGGATGAATTTCCCAAAACTGATGATCAGCTTACTCCTGAAGAAAGAAAGTTGGTTAACTAGGATTATATTGCTAAAGATACATTGTACAACACTATTGATGATTGTGTTATGGGAATGATTTCCCACTGTGAAACTGCCAAAGAAATTTGGGACACACTTGCTATAATGTGTCAAGGCACAGATCATATCAAAGAAAACAAACTATCTATGGCTATTGCTAAATTTGATGGTTTTGAAATGGAAGATGGTGAATCCATTGAAAGACTTGAGGTCAGATTCACTAGTATTATGAATTATCTGAGTGATCTTGGGAAGAGATATCCCAAAAGAGAAATTACTCTGAAAATTCTTAGAGGACTATCTAAGAAATGGGACATGCATGCTGTGGTGATTGAGAACACCAAAGATATTGCATCTATGCCATATCAACAGGTTTTCTCTGAGTTGAAAGCATATGAGTTTGTCATTGATAAGAAAACTAAGAAACATGACAGCAAAGATGATACTTCATCTAGAAAAAAATGTGGCTTTCAAATCAGCAATGCTAAAGAACCTAAGATCTCATCTAACAAAATTCAGGATGACAAAGATGAGACAATTGCCCTGATGGCAAGAAGGTTTGAGAAAATGAACAACAGATTTGGTAAATACAAAAGGTGTTATAAAGATACTAGGTACAGGAACAGGAAGAACTCAGAAGCTGAAGAAAAGTCTACTGAGAAGAAGAAGGACCACAAAACTGAAGGATTCTCATCCAGAAAGAAGGACTACAAATCCAAAGAGGAAACTGATCAGGATGATGACACCAACAGATGCTACAACTTCAAGAAGAAAGGTCACTTCCAGTATGACCGCCCTGAGTTGAGCTCCAAGGAAAGAAAGGAGAGACAAGCCAAAAGAGACAAGAAGTATCCTAGCAAGAAGGCTATGGTTGCTGAAGAAGAACATTCTGAAGAAGGATCTAGCTCTTCAGAAGAAATGTTCTCAGATAGTAATAGTGATGATGTCTACCTTATTGCTATTGAGGAGGTAAATTCTTCTATCTCTGTTGCTGCTCCTACATAAGCACCTGAGTTATCAAGTTCATCTGTAACCAATAATTTTGACCTGATTGGTTCTGTTGAGAATCTGATGAAGGACTATTATGTGTTACAAGAACTGTTCATTGAAACTCAAGAGCAGAATGAAGAACTGACTGCTGAGAATCTGAAATGGAAAACTCTAATGCTGCTGAGATCACTTCTCAATTGATGGGAGTTACTGATGAACTAGATGTTCTGAAAGTACAACTCTCAAAAAAAGAGAAAGTGGTAGAGGCCCTGAAAGGAAAGTTAGAGAAATCAACTGAGGAAAACCAGCTTATCAGGACTGAGTTCAATGACCTCTTTGAGAAACATGAAACTCTAAAGAAAAGTGAGGATAGTTTGCGGAGAAAGTTAGCTCTATTGAATTATGCATCTCATGCAATAGATGAAATTCAGAGTTATCAAAGACCTGCAACTATAAAGGCTGGATTGGGATAGAATCTAGGGGGAACCTCACATGATCTTCTGAATGCTGCTTCTACAAGTGGCACTAAGACTGTCTTTGTTAAACTGGTGGTTTGTACTGATCTTCTCATTGAAGAACAACCCCGTGTTTTAGACAAGGGTAAAGGGTCTATGGTTTCAGAAAACCTGAATGTTCAGGAAAGAAAGCCCAAATCTTAGGAAAGCTAGAAAACTTGAACACTCAGTAGGAAATCCTAAGGCCAGTACTTCGAAGCCTCGGGCTAAGAATACCAACCTGAAGAAATCTGCCCTGAACCATCAGAGGAATCCTCAGAAGAGAAGCACTCAGCAGAGATATTCTCAACTGAAGAGACCAAGTCCTTAGGTTACTGAAAGACCCCAATTTCAGTACATACAACCTAAACCCCGCTTGCCTAAGGGTGAAGGTTCCATGATCCCAAGTCAGCAGAGACATAGATCAGCTGCACAAAAGCCAAAGCACTGGAACAAGAGTCCTGAACCCAAGAAGAACTCTAAGGCTCATGTTTATGCTAAGGTTTGCACTCATCAAGGCCTCTAAGGTGGTGAATGTGTATGTAGATGTTTATGGAAGACAAATCAGCCACTCTAAAGTAATTAGAGTTGTGAGGCAGATTTGAGTTCCAAAAGGTACAGCTAACCTGGTAGGAACCTACACCAAATGGGTACCTAAGGCCTGATTTTGTTTCAGGTGAAGGAGAAGGGCACTAAGCTGAAAGAAGACAACATAGCCCTTATGAGTGGAACTGAAATAGCACATGTTGCATGGTACTTAGACAGTGGATGCTCAAGACAGTGGATGCTCACTGACTATGTTGAATAGAAAGGCCCTCATTTAACTTTTGGAGACAACTCCAAAGGACAGAAAGAAGGATATGGAACACTTGAAGTTGATAATGTTCATATGCATGGTGTATCATATATGTCTGGTTTAAAGCATAACCTACTTTTTATCAGCCAATTCTGTGATAAATATTCAGTGTTGAATTCTCAAAGAACTTGTGCTATGTGAAATATAATGTTTCACAACAAGTATTACTGACTGGTACTATAAAATGAAATGTGTATCTTGCTGTTGGAGACTGACTCCTGTAGATACATGTTTAATGGCTAGGAAAGCTACTGAAACCAGTTAGTTATGGCACAAAAGACTGAATCACTTGAACTACAAAACCCTGAATAAACTTGCAAGATTAACACTTGTGAGAGGGTTACCTAATGAAGTATTCAGTAAATATCATGTTTGTGCTGCTTGTCAGAAGGCAAACAAATTAGAGCATCATTCAAAACCAAAGTAGAAGTTTCTACTGATAGAATACTTCAATTGCTACATATGGATCTATTTGGTCCAATAACACCTGTGAGCACAAATGACAGAAAATATACATTGGTGGTAGTTGATGACTACTCTAGATACGCATGGGTCATATTCTTACTCAGTAAGAAAGAGACTCAGACAAAACTTTCAGAATTATTGAAAAGACTCAGTAACGAAAAGAATCTGAGTATAGTCAAAATCAGATCAGATAAAGATACTAAATTTATAAACCATATTATATCTGATTATTGTGCAGCAAATGGAATAACACGTGAAACATCAGCTGCAAGGACTCCAAAACAGAATGGTGTTACGGAAAGAAGAAATAGGACACTGAAAGAAGCTTGAAGGATAATGATTGTTGAAGCTGATATACCAAAGAGATTTTGGGCTGAGGCAGTCAACATTGCATGCTATTCTCAGAACAGATCCATGTTGACAAAGAATCAAGGAAAAACTCCATATGAACCGTGGAATGAAAGGAAGCCTCTTGTCTCTTTCTTTCGTGTGTTTGGTTGTAAGTGTTTTTGTAGGTCCCGAACGGGTTTCAGTGAGGGTGGAAGTCTAGAAGGGAGGGGTGAATAGACTTCCAAAACTTTTTGTGGATCAGGTGTGATATGCAAGTATGCCCGATCACAGTGCAGTGTGAATCAGTATGGACTTATATCCGACTTACTGATCTGTATGAACCAGATCAGTTCGGCGTTTATCAGTTTAACTGATGGTGCGGAAGATTAGTTAACCCGTGTGAAAACCAGTTTTACTCAATCAAATTTATGTGCAATCTGTTTTAGATCAGATGACTAAAGTGTCGAGCTGATCAGTTCAGTAGCTTGATGCTAATCTGAACCAGATTCAGAATATGCATGCAGATAACAAGTAGTGTGCAGTTAAGTGTAAAGCAAGATAAAGGCATACAGATTTATTGTGGTTCAGACAACTTGTCCTACGTCCACTCTTCCATATCAGCAGGGGTACCAACTTAACCAACTGGACTTAGTTTAATGTGTTAGTCCAATACAGTACAACCAACAGATGTTTCACGATTTCTCACTCAACCGATCCCAGTAATCAGATCTAGAAATCCTAGACTGAAATCTTTCTATAACAAACTTAACCTAACTTTTGTTTGGGTATAAGATTTGTAATGTTCCAACTGGAATACTATCCTATCTTCTAAGTAGCCTAAGGCTGGAGGATAAGTAATCTATGCTAAGAACAATGGGATGAACACTTAAGAGTAAATCTTGAGTTTGTGTTCTTCGTGAGGAAATCTTGATAGTTTGAGCTTGTGTAATGTTTCTGTCACCTTACTAAGAAGGTTTTATCCCATATATATAGGCACGAAATCGAACTAGCCATTGGAGAGCAATTTGAATTTTTGTCTAAGTTAGGTAGGTCTGCAGACTGATTTGACGTACTTCAGAGGCGGCATGGCCGAAAGCATGCAAGCTTGTCCTTTCTAGCCGTTTGACCCTGAAACGCCTTCCTGCAGTTTGTCAGTGCTTCGTACGTGCGTTGTAGACTTCTTATTGGCTATCAAGTACACTTTGAAGCGCTTGAATTAGCAAAAAGGTTGACATTCTTCTTGTCTGAACACTTGGCTCGTACTAGGTAACATTGAAGTAGTCACCTGATGGAGTTGACACAGATCAGTTCGAACACTGATTTGTCTACCTGATTTAGGTCATCTGCTTGTAAGTTGTCTTAGCACAACTTGCTGACCTTTCCTTGTTGTCATCTGATGTAGGTCTCCTGGACGGTCTTCTGTCTTGAAGTCTTCTGGTCTTCGGCTTGTCTGTTTCATTCATCAGATCTTCAGCATATCTGATCTTCAACTTATCTGATCTTCTGATCTTCAAGACTTATCCTATACATATTGAGTTCTCCCTCAATATGTGACCTATCTGTTACATCAGCTGTCTATACATTTCAGCTGGTCATCTTATCTGCTATCTAGATCATCAGTCAGCTATCAGATCTGACTGGTACTATTACATTATCTGTTTTGGAACTTCCATCGAAACTACAAATTTCCCAACAATTTCCCCCCTTTTGATGGAACCAAAACAGTTAATCAGAAAAACAGATAACCAAAAGTAAGTAAACAAATAACAACACACAGTTCAGAAGACAATGAGAGGTTGTCTTAGGATCAGAAAAAGATAGGATATTTTATTATCATGGATATGTGCTTAGAGATTACAACAAAAAACCTATCATCTGTGCTTGAATTTCTGGAGCTCCTTCGGATGCCAAACAGTCTGTACATCCACTGCATCAATTGCTCCAATCTGTCTCTCCCAATGATCCCTCCTTTCTTTTCGAACTCATAGTAAGCTTTCTTAAAACGAATATGTTGGTCCCGGTGCTAACGAGTCTCACACGTGTATGGGGGGGGGAATACACGTGTTCAGTGATTTTTAAAACTTTTCTTTCACTGAGGTCAGATGGGTCAGGTTGTCCTGATGATTTGTCCCTGAGAAGCACAGATCGCCCTGAGTCAAAGTCTACTGAGACAATGATCCTGAGCTGCTTTCATAAGCTTCAGATTAGACCAACTGAGCCTGAGTTTTATCAAAGATCCTGAGCAGCTTGGATCAGATAACTATCTTACTGAACCTTCAGTAGAGTTAGTTCAGTTTGGTAACTATCTATTCTAGCTACTCGTTTTAGCTTTGCTGAAAATCTTCCTTTTAATGAAACAGTGATTAAGGCTGTGATCAGTTGATGCAAGTTCAGTAGATTGGTTCCAACTGAATATCAGTGAATTATGCTTTCAGTGAAAAACATGCAACAGATAATAATGCAGTATGGAAAGCAAAACAACACAGCAATTATAGTGGTTCAGAGACACAAGCTCCTACATCCACTCTCTCTGACCTTCAGAGAAATTCCTTAACCACTTCCTAAAGCTTTCTGGCTGACTCACTGCAGCTTACTCACTTTTCTACCTTGAGTTTTCTGGCTGACTCACTGCAGCTTACTAACTCAAACACACACAAGTGTTCAGACTACCACAAGTAGCTTACTAACTTCTTCTCTAGAGTTTTCTGGCTAACTCACTGTAGCTTACTAACTCTTTACAACTCCAACTCACCAACAAATACACTCAAACTACCTTACAAACGGTTTGGGTTTAGGTTTAGTTTCCAACTAGGATGAGATATCCTTTACAATAAGAACAATGCAAAGGCTAGGATATATCTACTAAGCTTTGGATATATCTTATCAATCTAGGCTTAGTGAATGAGCTCTCTTCAATGTGAAACACTTGGGAAATTCTAGGTTTTTCGAGTGCTTCAATTTGCAATAATACGAATGAGCTCTTGAGTTGCTTTCAAATTTCCCGTAACCTCTTAATGTAAAGGGTCATTAGTATTTATAGGCAACTTCACCAAGGTCACTCTTATGGTGTTTGATGAAGGGCTATTTTTAGGGTTTGAATACTCCCTTGCATGTTTTGGGAATTATGTTTTCATGTAGCCAATCACCACTTTTTGCAGTCTCGAACATAGTACTACTGACATGCTTCAGTGACCTATCGCTTTCAGTGTCAGTAAAGTGCAGTGATGTCTTCCTCTGATTGGTTCTTCTCTTCAGTAAATGTAGACAAACATAACGGCTCTTTTTGGTCAATCTCTCTGAATGAGATAACCTTAAACAACACTTGGACTTAGTTCCTTTTGTCTGCATATGAATGTCTTGGGCAATATCTATTTTTCTGAATATCCGCGTTTTTCTCAGTTTTGTAGTCTTCAGGTAGATATTATTCAGTGCCTCGGAACATTGAGGGTTATCTTGAGTATTGATATCTTCTTGAGTCTTCCCATAACTTTGTGTCTTGATGTCTTACATGTCTTGATATCTTGATACTTCAATGTCTTCGATGTCTTGAGTCTTGATGTCTTCTGAGTCTTGATGACATCTTGAGTCTTGATGTCTTGATGTGTCTTGATGACTTTGAGACTTGATGTCTTGATGAGTCTTGATTTCTTGATAACTTCTTGAGTCTTGATTACTTCTTGAGTCTTTAGTTTCTTGAAACTTCTTGAGTCTTGACTTCTTTAGAAACTTCTTGAGTCTTGATTTCTTGAAACTTTCTTGAGTCTTCCGGTTTCTTGAAAAACTTTCTTGAGTCTTGATTTCTTGAAACTTCTTGAGTCTTGATTTCTTGAAACTTTCTTGAGTCTTGATTTCTTGAAACTTATTGAGTCTTCAGTTTCTTCAGAAACTTACTGAGTCTTCAGGTTCTTCAGAAACTTACTGAGTCTTCAGTTTCTTCTGAGTCTTTCAGTTATATACTGAGTCTTCAGAAACTTCAAAATCTAACCTGATCTATATCTGCTGACTATACATGGTGCAGATAACATCCTGAACACTCTATCTTTGAATCCTCGACTCGATCTATCAAGATTATCCTGAACATGTCATACTCAGGGGTTTTGGGATTTAATCAAAATCTTCTTTATTAAATTCATCTCCCAACAATTTCCCCCGTTTTGATGATGCCAAAACTATCTTGTTACAAAAACACCTAACCTATACTCAGGTTTCAGTTTTGTCTATTATAATCCAAAATGGCAATTTTCCAACAATTTCAAAACATAAGGCATATCAAACATAAAAGACATGTAAAAAGATAATGAGATATTATCTTTGAGCATAAGGATAAATTTTCATTGATTGTAAGATCGAGTTCTGATTACAATGAAAATAAAAAACAAAAATGTAAGTAAAAAGAGTCTTGATCTTCTTCATCTTCAGTCTTCATCAACCTCATCCTCAGGCACCTCCAGGTTGAACATCCCATAATACCTTTTCTTCAGTTCATCCCTTGCTTTGATGATGTCTGGGTTGTTTCCTGTCAGGCCAAGTTGGATGGCATACTGAGCAATCTCTTGAGAAATGGATGTCTCATTCACATAACCATTTTCAAGTCTTGGAGCTGGGTAAGTATATGGACCAGGGGCAACTATCTGCGTATTACCTTCATCTGTCAAGTTAATCCAACTTTGCAGGTACTTAGGATAGAATGTCAATAAATACTCAATGAAGGCTTCATTCATATCCGAGCTGGTCCCCCTCCATTCTCTCAGAATTTCATAGTAGAACCAGAAGGTTCTCTTGATTCCTCCCACGCATCATTGAACTGAATAGGCATCCATTTGTCAATGTGCGGCCATTTCTGAGCTTTTTCAGTACCCCTCCTCTTGCTCAAGAACTTCTTGAAACCACTTCTTCTTTTCTGCTCTTCTTCTTTCTTCTTCCTGATTACAGGAACTCCTGATATAGAAGCAACAGTTTTCTTCTCTTTTTCCACTTGAAGGGTTTTCAGAGCTTTCTTTGTGTTGAAGACTTCTTTATCAGCTTCTTCCTCAGATTCTTCAAAATCAATAATCAATTTCCTCTGAGTAGATTTGGAAGCTTTAGCTCTTTTCTTTTTCTCCTGCTCTACAAATGCCACAGCCTTTCTCTTAATAGGTTTGACTTGTTCTTCACCGGCTTGGCTTGTTTCCACCATCCTTCTACCACTCAGTTTCTCAGAAATTGCTTCCTGAATAGTCTGCTCAGATACTTGAGTGTAGATAGGTTCTTCAGCTTCCTTGAATTTGAGCTTCTCAGTAGCTTCCACTTCTTTTAAGGCATCAACAATAATTTTCTCTTCACCTTCTTTATCAACCTTTCTCTTCAAGTTCTGTGCCAACAATTCACTAAGCTTGCCACAAGGCCTTTCCCCCTTTTTGGCACCATACCTTGGAAGAAGTTGAGAAAGTGCGGTATCCATATGATATTGCTCTTTGCTTATACATCGCACTTCCTCTGCCAACTGATCGTGCTCATCTTCCAGCCTCTTCATATGATTCTTGGCTACTGAGAACTCTTCAGATAGAGGTTCAAACTAGTGTGAGAAGACATTTTGCACCATCTCTGTCATCTTGGTCATGAGCATAGAGCCCATTTCCTCAACATATGTCTTGATCATCAGATCATTCTTCTCAACCAGCTTGGCTTCAAGATAGGCAGTTCTTTCCTGATACATGTGCTTCATCTCTACATCGAGCTCAGTTTGACTACATCAACCTTTCCTTCTATGGTAGTCATTTTATCAGCAAGAGATGTTTGAAGCTGCATCATGTCTGAAGATGAACTCAGTGTTTCCAGCTTCTGAGATTGGTTGGCCAAGGTTTCTTCAAATTGAGTCATTTTCTCCACCATTGGCACCACCTTCTCTAATTTGTCCAAGATAGGACTGAAGTCAATCTCTGGAGTATGTAGAACTTTTTCCACCTGAGCCTCAGTCTGCATATCAGACATAACAGATTTAAAGATAGGAACTTCAGCAGCTTTGTCATAATGTTTAATAGTGCCAAAAGTTACCTGAAGAGTGCTAACTTCAGTCTGAGGATGTGAGATATCAGTCTGACCAGCATCAGTTTCCTTCTCCATCTGAGATTGCTTTTCAGGATCCTCTTGCTTATCCCCCTCTTCATCTTGATCCTTAGAACTGAAGGCATCACCAACAACTTCCCTCCTCTCAGCCACCTTCTTCTTGACTAGCTCATCAAAATCAGCAATTTTCATCTTGAGCTTAGTCTTCCTGAATCCAGAGAACTCTGTTAGCACAGCAGTCTCAGCATTCCACAAGTCCTCTCCTCTGAAGGAGGCAATGTTCAGCATCTCTGGAAGAGTCTGATTCAGGATATAGACTGTGGTCCTGAGTCTAAAGAAGAGATCCTGAAGGTCAGGATATGAGCTCAGCTCAGGGTACCTATCAAGAATGAATCATTCCCCCTTGCTACGCAACTCAATCTCTTCTTCCTCTCCTTTCTTCAGCTTTGGGCTTTCGGGTTGATGGGATCGATTTCAGTCTTTGAGGATCTAGAAAAGGTTCACTTTCGGGAGCGCATCTAAGTTCGGTAGCTCACGAGGTTCAGTTGTTCGAGGTGCGAGCAGTATCTCCCTCGATAGGAACACGAGGTCCCTTGAATATTTCCTGAGATATTTTATCTGAGCTCAGAGATGTTCCGAGTACCTCAGAGAAAACCTGTTTCACAGTTTGTTCCTGAGCTATAGTCACAACCTGAGCCAGAACTTGCAATAGAGATTTTAGTCCTTGCTGGCCTTCAGGTTGGACTTCCTCAGTGTCACAGACCTCCTCCTCAGTAATAGTTTGATTTTTTCTGCGTTTCTGAGGGGCCAATGTTTTCTTCTTCAGAGTCTCTCCCTTCTCTCTTTTCACCTCCATCAGGGCTTTCCCCCTGGCTTGTTGGGCTTCTTCAGCTCCTTCTTCAGTGGTCTCCTCCTGAGACTTTGAGCTTTTCTCCTTCCTTCCTTTCAAAGTCTTCTTAGTTGTAGGTGGCTTGAATAGAATTTTTGACTTTGGAAAGGGTGAGGAATTAGCAAAGATATCCTCTTCTTCTTTGCACATCTCCAACATATATGCAATCTTGGTTGCATGAAGGATCTTCCCTTTGATAACAACCGATCCATTCACCTTCTGGACTTGCTTAGCTTGATCACTCACCACTTTGATTAGATAATGTAACCAGTTGAAGGCAATGGTGGGTGAATCTTCAATTTCTGCCATTAATCTCAACTTCGGCGTACTAATCTGTTCAAAGATGCCGGACCTACTCATTATGCATTTACTCACAATGTCCAGCAAAACTCGATACTTAGGCTTCAAATGCCTTTTGTTCAGAGTTGCTTCGAACTTAACTGGATGTTCTGCAATCCTATCCAGATACTCTTGCTCCCTACCCATCATATAAACCGTAGGGTCTTCTCCTCTATCGCTCAATTCGTATATGGCATTAAGATTCTTAGGGATGATATATAATTCCCTAACAAAATCCACATACTTTGAACTATGCTCTAAATGAGAAACTGTAATCTGCGATTCTATACAGTCCTCCTCATCTAATTTCAAATTAGAGATAAACTCTATTATCTCTTTTGCTTATTCTGCCTCTAGTTGATTCGCAACCAGGCAAGTGAGCTTCGCCAATCAAATCATGTGCAAAGCTTCTTCTTCGTGAGTCGCATTCGATGAGCTTTCGAGAGAAACGATGTATTCATACCACTGTTTGTTAGAGATGGCAAGTTTATCGAATATAGAGAACATCATTTTTGAAGAACTTTTGTGAAGGGTTTTGAAAAGGATGATAATTTCTGGGCAAATGAGAGTTTTTTAAAGCAGAGTGTTTTGAAGACGAAGGTTATTTGGAATAGGGCTTTGAAGGAATTCTTCAATAGATATATAGGATTTGATTCATGGAAAATTGTATAGATGAAGAAATCGATGGTTGAGATTAAACACCGACTAAATCGGGTATATGAAAGGATTATTTCACAAATATTACGCCGCCAATTTAACCTTATTGGTGATTAATGAACAGTGCAATTAATTACTGTTCCTCAGACCATTGACTTTCTTCGAGTATTTCAAAGGTCCCGCCCAAATATTCCTTCAGGTGTTATGTTATTTATTGCCAATGATTACTGAGATTCAGTTAGACAATAAATGAGTTGCATGAGTCAATACTTCTTCGGACTAATTTTTCCATCGGTCTTCTTGAGTTTTGACCTTGATAAAATGTCGATTATAATCTTGAAATCTTGAGAGAGGGTCGATTATAATCTTGAGTACTAAGAAAAATCGATATAATCTTGAAAATCTTGAAAAAATCGATGTGATCTTTCGAAATCTTGAACGAGGTCGATTATAATCTTTCGATCTTGATCTTTAGGATATCTGAGTTTCCCAAGACTCGAGTTCAAGATTTTCAATTTTATCCTGAGTTTCTCGGAAAATCTGAGAAAACTTCATGCATCTGAAAACCTTCAATTTTTTGATTTGCTTTATACACATGGATCCAACATACCCAATTCAACTGATAGTTCCTAAAATCTTGATTCAACCAAAGGTTTAGTCAAGATATCAGCTCTCTTTTTATCGATATGAATTTTTCCATCTTGATGTCTTTCTTCTCAACATGATCTCCGATGAAGTGATGTCCGATATCAACATGCTTACATCGGTGTGCAATACCGATTTTGTGTAATAGCTTGATTGCACTATTATCACAAAATATAGGTACTTCATTGGCTATAATCTTATAATCCCTCAATTGTTGTGCGAGCCAAAGAATGCATGCTGCTTTTCTTCCTGCAGCCATGTATTCAACTTCCGTGAAGATCTTGGTTGCTCTTGGGTTTATTTCTTTGAAAACCATGATATCGGTTTACTTCCAAGGAATTGACAAGTTCTATGGTAGACTTCTGTCAATTCTACATCCTCCATAATCGACATCTCAATAACCCGATTAATTCAAGGTTATCATCACCGGATACCATAATCCTCTATTCACGATTGCCTTTTAAGATATTTCAGAATCTTTTTGGCAGCCTCCATGTGACTAGCCTTAGGATTAGCTTGGTATCTTGTACATATCCCAACAGCAAATGTTATATCAGGCCTACTTGCTGTGAGATATAGTAGTGATCCAATGATTCCTCTATAATCGATGTGATTCTTGATTTGCCTTGAGATCGAGATCCATCTTGTAGTTAGTATTCATAGAATTCTAACTGCATTGTAATTCTCAGACACCATACTTTGCAATCAGATCTCTGGTGTATTTTGCTTGATTGATGAAAATTCCTTCCTTAGTCTGTTTTCACCTAAAGTCCAAGAAAGAAATTCATCTCCCCATCATTGACATCTCAAACTTTCCTTTCATCAGGGTAGAAAACTTTTCACACAACTGATGATTTGGAGATCCAAATATGATGTCATCTACATAAATCTGAACAAGTAAGATGTCTTTCCCATCTTCTATCCTGAACAAAGTCCTATCAACAGTTCCTTTGATAAAACCATGGTCGGTAAGAAACTGAGAAAGGGTATCATACCATGCTCGGGGTGCTTGCTTAAGACCATACAAGGCTTTTTCCGAGCACAGAAACTTGGCATTTACATGCGAAACCGGAGGTTGTTCCACATAAACCTCTTCCTTAAGCACACCATTCAGAAATGCACTTTTCACATCCATCCGATGGTATGAATTTCATGTGGGCAAAGATATGCAAGAAACAATCTAATGGCTTCTAGTCTTTGCAACAAAAAAGGTTTCATCATAATCCAAACCTTATTCTTGGGAATAACCTTGTGCAACTAGCCTTGCCTTGTTTCTCACAATGTTGTTGTTTTCATCTCTCTTATTCTTGAACACCCACTTAGTTCCAATCACATTGTGCCTCTTAGGTCTATCCACTAGCTCCCAAACTTCATTCCTTGAGAACTGATTCAGCTCTTCTTTACATAGCGAAGAATCCAAAATGAATCTTGTAAAAGCTTCTTCAATCTCGATGGGTTCTTTTTTTTCGATAGGCGCAGAAACAAAGCACTTTCACCATGGAACCTTCTTGTTTTGACACCATCTGATAGATCACCCACAATCTGACTTATAGGATGACTATCCAACCATCTTCTCCTAGATGTTCCCCCTTCAGTAGTATCCTCAACATCATAAATGTTAGGTTCAGGTAGTTCATTAAATTCAGGGAACAACAGAAAAGGAGAAAGAGAATCATCTTCCTCAGGGGAAATTCCATTCAGAAAAATGTCGAGACATTTGTTCCCCTTTGGTTGATAGATTCAGTGTTTGTCTCGGCCAGACCACATCTTCATCGGCATTACATACCCGAGTCCGAATCATTGTATGTTGATTGGTCGTCTTTCATTGTGTTGGCTTTCCTTCAATGGAGAATTTCCATCCCGAGTCTCACCATCCCGAGTTTTTCCATCCCGAACTTCTTTGCACGAAGTCCGATTCACTCCATTCATAGAAAGTGACCGACTTCTTCTTTTTCGAGTTCGGAGGATGTTTTATCATTCTTTTTTTAAGGCTAAGTCCGGTGATTCTCTTGGTCAGTTCTCTTGAGACATGTTCCTGTTTCTTCTGAACACAAGTAGATTCATCAAAAACAACATGAGGTGTTTCTTCCACAATAAGAGTCCTACAGTTTGTAAACTCTGAAGGCTTTACTGACTTCAGAATATCCTAAGAATATCCCTTCATCAGCTTTCCTATCAAAAGTTTTCAACTGATCTTTACCATTATTGTGTATGAAACACTTGCAACCAAACACACGGAAGAAAGAAACAAGAGGCTTCCTTTCATTCCACAACTCATATGGAGTTTTTCCTTGGTTCTTGGTCAGCATGGATCTGTTCTGAGAATAGCATTCGGTGTTGATAGCCCAATTTCAAAAATCTCTTAGGAATATCGACCTTCACAATCATTGTCCTTGCAACTTTTTTCGAGTCCTATTTCTTCTTTTCGAACACCATTACATTGTGGGGTCCTTGCAGCTGATGTTTCATGAGTTATTCCATTTGCTGCACAATAATCAGATATAATATGATTGATAAACTCAGTTCCTTTATCTGATTTAATTTTGACCACACTCAGATTCTTTTTTCAATCTTGAGCCTTTTTTCAAGACTTCAGGCGATTTTTGTTGCAGTCTCTTTCTTACTGAGTAAGAATATGACCCATGTGTATCTAGAGTAGTCATCAACTACCACAAGTGTGTATTTTCTGCCATTAGTGCTCACAGGTGTTACTGGACCAAAGAGATCCATATTTAACAGTTGTAGTATTCTTTTTCAAAAAAACATCTACTTTGCTTTTAAAAAGATGCTTTCGATTTGTTTTCCTTTAAACAAGCATCACATACATGTTCTTTCTTGAACACTTCATTAGGTAACCCCTCACAAGTGATAATCTTGCAAGTTTGTTCAGGGTTTTGAAGTTTAATTGATTCATTCTTTTGTGCCACAACCAACTGGTATCAGTGGAACTTTTTGCAACTAAACATGTATCTTTAGGAGTTGAACTCCAATCAGCAAGATACACATTTCCTTTTCTAGTAACAGTTAGTAAAATTTTCTGTGAAGTATTGTCATTCACATAACATAAGTTCTTTGAGAACTCAACATTGAATCCTTTGTCACATAATTGACTGATAGAAAGCAAGTTATGATTTAGACCAGACACATATGAAACACCATGGATATGAACAGAGTCAACTTCAAGAGTTCCATATCCTTCAGTTTGTCCTTTGGAATTGTCTCCAAATGTGATCTGAGGGCCTTTTTGCTCAACATAGTCAGTGATTAGTTGCTTATATCCTGTCATATGTCTTGAACATCCACTATCCAGATACCATACAGCAGGAGCCAACTCATTTCCACTCATCAGTGCTATGTTTTATTCATTCAGCTCAGTGCCCTTTTCTTTTACCTGAAAAACAGATCACTTCTTAGGTACCCATTTGGTGTAGGGTCCTACCAGGTTAGCTGTACCTTTTGGAACCCAAATCTGCCTAACAACTCTAATTACTTTAGAGTGGCTGATTTGTCTCCCATAAACATCTACATACACATTCATCACCCTAGGTGCCTTGACATTATCCTGTGTATGAGTGTCAGCCTTAGCATGAACATGAGCCTTAGAGTTCTTCTTGGGTTCAGGCCTTTTGTTCAAGTGCCTTGGCTTTTGTGCAGCTGGTCTTTGTCTCTGCTGACTTAGGTTCAGGAAACCTTTACCCTTAGGCAAGTGGGGTTTGGGTTGCCTGTATTGAAATTGGGGTCTTTTAGTAATCTGAGGACTTGGTCTTTTCAGTTGAGAATATCTCTGCTGAGTGTTTCTCTTCTGAAAATTCCTCTGATGGTTCAGTGCAGATCTCTTCAGGTTGGTATTCTTAGCCTGAGGCTTTGAAGTACTTGCCTAAAGATTTCCTACTGAGTGGTCAGGTTTTCTAGCCTTTTCCTGAGGTCTGGGCTTTCTTCCCTGAACCTTCATTTTTTCTGAAACCATAGTTCCTTTACCCTTGTCTAAAACTCTGGGCAGTTCTTTAGTAAGAAGATTAGGTGCCACTTGTTTAACAAAGACAGACTTGGTGCTACTAGAAGCAGCATTCAGAAGACCTTGTGAGGTTTCCCCTGGAATGTATCCCAATCCAGCTTTTATAGTTGCAGGTCTTTGATAACTCTGAATTTCATCTATCACTTTAGATGCAGAATTCAATAGAGCTAACTTTCTCTGTGCACTATCCTCACATTTCTTTAGAGTTTCATACTTCTCAAAGAGGTCATTGAACTCAGTTTTGATAAGCTGAATCTCCTCAGTGGATTTCTCTAATTTTCCATTGAGGATTTCTATCATCTTCTCTTTTTCTGAGAGTTGTACTTTCAGAACATCTAGTTCATCAGTAGTTCCCATCAATTGAGAAGTGATCTCAGCATTTTTAGAGTCTTTCCACTTCAGATTCTCAGCAGTCAGTTCCTTGTTCTGCTCTTGAGTTTCAGTGAGCAGTTCTTGTAACACAGAATAGTCCTTCATAAGATTCTCAAATGAATCCATCAGGTCAAAGTTACTGTTTACAGTTGAACTTGAGAACTCATGTGCTTGTGTAGGAGCAACAACAGAGATAGAAGAATTTACCTCCTCTACAGCCATAAGACAGATATCATCACTGTCACTATCTGAGAAAATCTCATCTGAGGAACTGGAACCTTCTTCAGAATGTTCTTCTTCCTCAGCAATCACTGCTTTCTTGCTGGAGAACTTCTTGTCTCTCTTGGCTTGTCTTTCCTTTCTTTCTTTAGCACTTAGCTCGGGACAGTCATATTGAAAGTGACCTTTCTTCTGACAGTTGTAACATCTGTTGGCATCATCATCCTGATAACTATCCTCCTTGGTCTTGGAGTCCTTCTTTTTGGATGAGGATCCTTCTGCTTTCTGGTCCTTTCTTTTCTCAGTGTTTCTGTCCTCAGCTTTTGAGTCTCTCTTGTACCTGTGATTCCTGTAATATTTCTTATATTTCCCATATCTGCTATTGAGTCTTTCAAACCTTCTTGCCATCAGTACTAGCTTATCCTCCTGCTCATCCTGATTTTTGGCAAGTGAGTTCTCAGACTCTCTAGACTTAAAGGATTTCTCTTTGGCTTTGAAAGCCACATTCTTGCTAGATGAAGAATCATCTTTGCTGTCAGCTTTCTTAGATTTCTTGTCAATCACAAACTCATAAGCTTTCAGTTCAGAGAAAACTTGTTGATATGGCATGGAATCAATATTTTTGGTGTTTTCAATCACCACAGCATGTATATCCCATTTCTTAGATAATCCTCTAAGAATTTTCAGTGTCACTTCTCTCTGTGGGTATCTTTTCCCAAGAGCATTCAGATCATTCATGATGCTAGTGAATCTGACTTCAAGTTTGTCAATGGATTCACCATCTTCCATTTCAAAGCTATCAAACTTTTCAATAGCAACAGAAAGTTTGTTTTCCTTAATATGATATGTGCCTTGACACATAACAGCAAGTGTGTACCATATTTCTTTTGCAGTTTCACAGTGAGAAATCATCCCCATAACACCATCATCAATAGTGTTATATAAAGTATCTTTAGCAATGTAGTCAAGATTGACTAACTTTCTCTCTCATCGAGAATCGTTGATCATCGACTTTGGAAATTCATCTCTGGGATCATTTCTCTCAAGATGTCGATGATTAAGGATTCTAACATGAATTTGAATAGTCCTTTAGAAACCATTCTCCACATTCTTTCATGTTTTGAATACAGATGAGCCTGCATTCTTAATCTCCATAGGTCATAGCTCTCAACAGAGAACATATGAAGTTTCTTAGAAGGCATGATGACTGAGCCTTGTAAGATATCAGCAAATAGATATGTTCAGTAGACCACCAGAGTCTTTCAGCAAATTAGACTATGGCTTACCAAAGCGAGTGATCAAGTTGAACCACCGCTCGATACCACTTGTTGGTCCCTGTCTTAACGAGTCTCCACACGTGTATGGGGGAATACACGTGTTTAGTGATTTTTAAAACTTTTCTTTCAATCGAGGTCGGATAGGTCGGGTTGTCACGATGATTTGGCCCTCGAAAGCCTGACAGATACTGAGTTAAAAATCTCTTGAGACAATGATCCCGAAGCTTCTTCCGAAAAGCTTCAGATTAGCCCAACCGAGCTTTGAGTTTTATCGGAGATCTGGCGGCTTGGATCGGATAACTATCTTATTGAACCCTCGATGAGAGTTAGTTCGGTTTGGTAACTATCTCGTTCTAGCTACTCAAGTGTGCTTGAATGGTTGGCCCTAACTTTATACTCGTTTTAGCTTTCTTTAAATCTTCCTTTTAATGAAAGCAATGATTAAAGGCCGTGATCGGTTGATGCAAGTTCGATGGATTGGTTCCAACTGAATATCAGTGAATTATGCTTTCAGTGAAAAACATGCAACATATAATAATGCAGTATGGAAAGCAAAACAACACAGCAATTATAGTGGTTCAGAGACTCAAGCTCCTACATCCACTCTCTCTGACCTTCAAATAAATTCCTTAACCACTTCCTAAAGCTTTCTGGCTGACTCACTGCAGCTTACTCACTTTTCTACCTTGAGTTTTCTGGCTGACTCACTGCAGCTTACTAACTCAAACACACACAAGTGTTCAGACTACCACAAGTAGCTTACTAACTTCTTCTCTAGAGTTTTCTGGCTAACTCACTGTAGCTTACTAACTCTTTACAACTCCAACTCACCAACAAACACACTGAAACTACCTTACAAAGGGTTTGGGTTTTGGGTTGGTTTCCAACTAGGATGAGATATCCTTTACAATAAGAACAATGCAAAGGCTAGGATATCTCTACTAAGCTTTGGATATATCTTATCAATCTAGGCTTAGTGAATGATATCTCTTCAATGTGAAACACTTGGGAAATTCTAGGTTTTTCTAGTGGTTCAATTTGCAATAATACGAATGTGCTCTTGAGTTGCTTTCAAATTTCCCGTAACCTCTTAATGTAAAGGGCCATTACTATTTATAGGCAACTTCACCAAGGTCACTCTTGAAAATCTATCCGTTGGAGGAGATACCTTCATGAGTTTCCTCTTATGGTGTTGGATGAACGACTATTTTTAGGGTTTGAATACTCCCTTGCATGTTTTAGGAATTATGCTTTCATGTAGCCAATCACCACTTTTTGCAGTCTGGAACATAGTACTACTGACATGCTTCAGTGACCTGTCGCTTTCAGTGTCAGTAAAGTGCAGTGTTGTCTTCCTCTGATTGGTTCTTCTCTTCAGTAAATGTAGACAAACATAACGGCTCTTTTTGGTCAATCTCTCTGAATGAGATAACCTTAAACAACACTTGGACTTAGTTCCTTTTGTCTGCATATGAATGTCTTGGCAATATCTATTTTTTTGAATATCCGGGTTTTTCTCAGTTTTGTAATCTTCAGGTAGATATTATTCAATGCCTCAGAACATTTAGGTTATCTTGAGTATTGATATCTTCTTGAGTCTTCGATAATTCTTTGTGTCTTCGATTATCTTCATGTGTCTTGATATCTTACGAGACTTGATGTCTTTAGTGTCTTCTTGAGTGTCTTTAGTGTCTTACGAGTCTTGATGTCTTGAGTCTTGACATCTTGAGTCTTGATGTCTTTTGAGTCTTGATGTGTTCGATGACATCTTGAGTCTTGATGTCTTGATGACATACTCGGACTTGATGTCTTGATGAGTCCTCGGTTTCTTGATAACTTCTTGAGTCTTGATTTACTTCTTGAGTCTTTAGTTTCTTGAAACTTCTTGAGTCTTCGGCTTCTTGAAAACTTCTTGAGTCTTGATTTCTTGAAACTTCTCGAAGTCTTGATTTCTTCATAAACTTCTTGAGTCTTTTCGGTTTCTTGAAACTTCTTGAGTGTAGGTCGGGGCCCGGGTTTTGTGAGGCGAAGTCTAGAGGGGGAGGGTGAATAGACTTACGAAAATTTTTGTGCGGTCGGTGTGATTGCGATTAGCTTTGTCGAGTGCAAGTGAATCGGTTTGGATCGATATCCACTTACTAATCGCTGAAAAGCGGTCGATTCGGTATCTATCGGTTTAACCGATTGTGCGGAAGCTAAATTTTACCGTGTGAAAAACCGGTTTTAATAAATCGATTCCAAAGTCGGTCTTTCAACGATTTGACTAAAGTGTCAAACTTGATCAGATCAGAAGCTTGGTGCTAGCTGATCATAACTTAGAATATGTATGCAGCTTTAATTAAGTTGTGTGATTGTGTAAAACAGTTAATCAAAGAAGGTAAATACACACAAGATTTATAGTGGTTCGGACAACCAGTCCTACGTCCACTCTTCCCTATCACAAGGGGCACCAACTAAACCAACTGGACTTAGATTATTGTGTTAGTCCAACACAGTACACCAACAGATATTTAAAGAGTTCTCACTCAACCGATCCCAGAAATCAGAACTAGAAACCCTAATCTGAAATCTTGCTAAACAACTTAACCTAACTTTGGGTTTTGGGTAAGATTGTTTTTGTTCCAACTTTGAAATCTTTCCTAGTTCTTAAGTAGCCTATCAGCTAGATGAAAAGATTTTTGTGCTAAGAACTATGGGATGAACACTTAGAAAATAATCTTCAAGTTTGTGTTCTTCGTGCGTAAATTTGATTATAGCTTGAGCTTCTTGATAGTTTCCGTGTCTTCACTCTGAAGAGTAATCCCATATTTATAGACCTCGAAATCAAAGAGCCGTTGGAGAGCAATTTGAATTTCCGGCTATATTTGGTAGACATCAGAGGATTATGTGGCGTCTTGAGAAGGCATGGCCGAAAAGCATGAATAGTGTCTTTTATAGCCGTTTGAAAGCGGCACCAAATCCGTAATTGCCTCCGCTCGATCATCGTGTCTTGTTCTTATTGGTTAACGAAGCACTTTTCAGTGTTGTTCTACCAACTAAGGTTGACATTCTTCTTGTTCAGATCATCGGCGTATGATTTGGTGAAACATCGATTTTTCACTGGTGGTGACTTTGATCGATCCTGCCAATCGATCTACGATAGAGTCTTACGGTGCCGGTTGTCTTAGCTTCAACTAGCGGACTTCGACCGATGTAGGTCTTACGTGCGATCTTACGGAAGTCATCGATCTTCAAGTCTTCAATTTGAACTTCATGACTTCAACTTGCGATATCGACTTTATCGGATCAATCGATCTTCATCCTTCTCTTGCCTTCGGCTGTCCGGATATCACCGTTCTTGGATCTTGGATCGACCTATACATATTGAGGTTCCCCCTCAATATGTGACCTATCTTCTACATCAGTTGTTCTATACAATAATTATCAACTGGTATTCTTATAAATAGTAATAAAAACATCGATCAATAACAGTCCGATTGGTCTGTCTGATGTGTTTTAGAACTTTCATCAAAACTCTAAATTTCCCAACAATTTCCCCCTTTTTGATGAAACCAAAACACTTGAGAAACCAAGAACAGTTGATAAGTATAAAACAATAAAGAGCATATAATCAGAAGACAATGAGATTTTGTCTTAGGATCAGAAAATAAACTTTTCTTTCATTAGATTTATCGATTACATATTACATCAGAAAAGTTTGGGTTTAAAAATAGCTGATCCTAAGTAGTCTTCTGATTCTTCAGTCTCTAGGCTTGTATCCTTCTGGCATTTCTCTTTGATCTTGAGGGATGTTGAAAATGCGGTATAGCTTCCATTTAACATCATTGATCTGGCGAGGATCGATTATCGCGCGCTTTTTCTCGGGATGTCAAAATAGAACCTTTGAAATGCCGGTCATCAAATGAGCCATCTGCCTTCTTCTTCGAGTAATCCATCACGTCATACTCTTGGCGAGATATTTTTACATTGATTATTTTGGCCTCATTTTCCGGATACTTGAAAAAAATCTGGTATTTGTTCTCCAACCGGTTGAGAATTCTACGGAGATTCTTCTTGTGGAACAAGATCTAGAACAAAAGCATCCAGAAGCCATTCACTTCTGATCTTATTCCATTCCTCAAACCTATCAGCATGTGCAGCATTTTTCGGAATGATCTCATCAATTCTTCTTTGGCGGTGAGGTTACGATCCGCATTTTTCCAACTTTTCATTTCTTTGCCCTCGTCGTATTTCTTTTTGGATCTTACGCCTCTGCCAATTTTTACGCCCTTCTTTCTTCTTCACTTATTCGGGCTTCTTGACAATCTGCTCTTTGGGCCCGGTTTCTCGGCCCGATTTCTTATCGGCTTTGTCGCTAGTTGTGCTTCTTGTGACTTTCTTAGTCCGAGTGGTAGTACAAGTTGTGACGTCCCAAACCCTTGACTAACTTTCTTGCCTTTGACTTTTCCATCTTCTCCGAAAATTTACGTTAGCAAAAAGATCCGGATGGTCTAGTCTTTAGCCATAGGATTCAAGCTATCGAATCGGGTCTTGTTGTTACGATAGGTCAGTTGGATTCTCAATCATCCTTCCCCTTTTTGGTTTGATCAAAAAGAGCTTTGAGGTGGGAAGTCGAGATCCAAAAAGTGATGATATCGCCTTGTTAAGATCTTCAACAGATAAACCTTGAGCTTGAGCGGATAGACTCTGAATCTTCGAGATCATCTCAGTCTTGACAGATTCCACGACAGTAGAGAGGGTAAGAATTAGTTTGTCAAGTTTCTCTTCATCATTTCAAGCTTTTCAAGGACCATCAAAAGAAAACTTGTTGTTGTGATCAACCTGGACTAGCTTGTCATCAACTGTCTTCTTAAATTCAAAGATCGGGTTGGTCCGCGTTTGAGAGAATCGATCTTTGATTGCCTCAATGGGGAAATAGCCAATTCCCCGCTTGATCCATTATTTCTTTGAGGCCAATCGCCTCGATCGACTATTGTGTTGCTAAGTTGATTAGCCAACACTCCCTCAACTTCTTCTTTCAGAAGATCTTTAAAACACGATCTGATCTCCTGAAGTTGATCAGCGGTGATGTGAGATGTAGGAATATTTTGCGTCACCTGATCTTTTTCAGTTGTTTACGCCTCCAGTGGTTGGTCATGAACTGCAGCACCAGTTCCACTATCATCGGCAGCTCCCACATCCTTCATAGGATCATCTCTTTGTAGGAGTTTCTTGGCCGAGCTCGATTCACCTTGTTCGATCAATCCCGGCTTCACAGGATCGAGCTTTGATCGATTCGGCGATTATCGGCTCGGTTGGTGATCTACTTGAAACGATTTCTTCATGTTAAAATCAAAATCTGCGAATTCATCAGCACCTCCCATCTGTTCTATAATGATCATAAAAACTGAGAAGCTCTTTAACCGGAGATCTTTCCAGGTGAGGATCTCCAATACTTCCTCTCGAATAACAGGATGGGCTACCAACTCTGGATACAGCTCATCAATATCGCGTTCAATTTGCATTCTGACCATTTTCCCGGTGATGGTCTTGGATGATCTGGACTCAGGAATTATCTGTTCAGATCAACCAGATTCCAGTTGATGAGATGTAGAGGGTTCTGGTGGTGTCTAAGTAGGCGGAAGTTGGCTGATTGGCTGAATCTGCGAGGTTACGTTACATTGTAGAAGCAAGTGCGTCCGACTCTGCGGCGGTGATCTTTACAGTTCGTGGAATCGATGAACTTTTCGAGTTAAGCGGGCGGTGAAGGAGAAGGAGAAATATGCTCAGCGGCCAAAAGTCTGAGTGGTGAATCAGCTTGAGATTGAGGAGAAGGAGATCGTTCGTCTCTTGCTCTTCCCTCAGAATGTTCTGGCGAGCTCTCAACTTGAGAAGCTTGCTATCGATTTTTTAATTTGATTTACGTAGCGCGTCGGGTTGCTCTGGCACTCCTTCTTCATCTGATCCGCATAGTTGCACATGATTTTTCCCATTCCGTGAGTGGCCATCTACAACAAGATAGACTCGATTAAAATTGTGCATAATCATAAAGATATCATATATTGATTATCAGACCTATTCTCAGGCCTAGTAATCGATAAATACATACGGATACCAAGAAATGATAAGGCATATCACAGGATAACATATATAGACATAATCTATGTGATCAATGGATTTTGGAAAAGAAATTCATCAAATAACCAGAAATTACCAGATTCTGTTTTCGGAAAATAAGTTTGAATTGCAAGAAAACACTTTGAATCGCAGAAAAGTAATTTTGAGTTTTCAGAGAATAAATCGCAAGATTTTGAGAAGAAGAATACTCTGGTAGGGTTTTGATGAAACTTATAAGATGGAGGAGGGAAAATCGAGATTAGAAGATCAACCGTTTGAAAAGGTTAAATGATCCAGATTGAGCGGTTTTGATCGTGTGGTCAGGAAAAGCACGTATGATTGCCTTTTGGATTTAAAAGCACATTTTGTGGCAATTAATACAAATACCCCACGTCCGCATTAAATATTTTGCAGGATATATGTCACAAAAGTAGTGTGTACAGTAAAGGCAAATATTATCATATAATTTCAGATAAGTAAGCACTAAACAAGGAAACAGAAATGCGTATCTGGTTGACTGATATTGTAATCAGTCAATACCACTCGTAGATGTTGATTCCACTTGTTGATCTTAGTTTTCTACCTAATCCTTATAATTTCCCAACTGTCCTTTTCAACTAATCCCCTTCACTTTGCGTCTGATTTTTCCTTTTCTGATCCTCCTCGGTCAGTTGGAGTTCCCCCTTCAACTGTTATTTCTGATTTCTTATTGACTGATATATCTGATTTGTTGAGGTATCATACTCAACTGATCTTCCTCATCTGATCAGTCTCTTATCTAATCAGATTTCAGTTGACCTAATCTGATTCTACTCAGACCAAGCCAATTCTTGGGATAAGTGTTACCGCCAAAATTTAGTTCTTGAAGAATTGAATAGTAGTCTCAATTCCCTAAGTTGGCACGATTTGACATTTGTAATAATAGTCTGGATACTTCGTAATGTCAAATCTCCGTAAATTTATCCAATTATCAGTCGCGTGTTTCCTACACGTTGTCCTTGTGGTGCAAATTTCTCTAAAAGGCTTTGAGAAATCAAATTTGCATTTGCACCCTTGCTTGGCCTCTATAAATTGGACCAATGATTTACACAACATAACCCATTCACTATACTTATCTTCTTTGTAAATCATGTATTCTGGTGAACCCTTATTTCCGGTGAAACTTCCGGCAAAAACCTTTACCCCTTTTTCAATGATTTCAGCTTCTCAAATCAACCCTATATGTCCTTTATTACTGCTTTCGTCGTCATCAAAGATTACACATACAATTATTGCCAAGCTTCTCTACCACCGAGGCGGCGGATCAGCTATCGCAAATGAGAAGACACTTCTCCTAACCGTATGCACCTTGTGTGCCTATCGAGATGATGGAATTAGCATCAACAGACTCAGTCTGATATAGAACATGAGTTTGATATACGATCTTGATCAGACAACAACTGATCTTCGTATATCAACTCAATTTTTGCATGTGACACATGTGGCCATGTGATCTTTGGATCACTTCCTTGGCACTTGTGTCCCATTTAACAGCTGGAGAGCCCATTGATTTCAGGTCTAGGGGCTCCTGGCTTAGAAATCCTTTCAACGCCGCTCTCGCTCCTAACTCCGAAGCTCTGAGGGTGGCTTTAGGATTATTTCAAAGCCTTCACACCCCTGTTAAGTGGGGGAAAATGGGAGCATCAGATTTTAAAATCTCTCTCTCCCCCCCTTCTAGGGTTAGGCTTAGGGTTTTCGGTTTAGGGTTTAGGGTTTATGGCTTATGTACTGACCTCCGGGTCCTTTTGTACTTGTAACTTGTAATGTAAATCTGACCTTCGGGTCTTTATCAATGAAAATTTCTATTATTCCATTGTTGTGTAAATTTCCTGTTTTCTTATGCGATGTAAGCTTTAATCTTGTAAATCTTGCTTGTTGAATATCAGCTTAATCGACTTACAAAGTATGAAATAACCAAACTAATTTAATCAGATAATCCTTTAATCTGATAATCCCTAAATCTGATCGCCTTCTCATATCAGTTCCTTGACTGATCTTCTGATCAGTTGAGATACCAAACTCAACTGATTCCTCTTAACCTGGTTAGTCTCTTAACCAGCTGGTTCTGGAGATCAGTCCATCAAACATTTTAGGTGTTTTTTCTCCAAGATCCAGAAGTCCTAGTTCATTGCATAATTCTCTGAATCTGATCTCAGCTAGTGGCTTGGTTAGAATATCAGCTTTTTGTATATCAATATGAATCTTTTCCATTCTGATATTCTTCTTTTCAACATGATCTCTTATAAAATGGTGTCTGACATCCACATGCTTGCATCTTGTATGTAGAACAGGATTTTGAGTGATTGCAATAAAGACTATTATCCGTCACGAATATAGGTACATTCTTAGCTACAATGTTATAATCCTCACCACGACTAAGCGAGGCGGTTTGGGAACAACGAATTTCACTGCAGACCATATATTTCTCGCTTGATGAGTAGATGTCGCATATCGATGTCTGCTTCTTAGAAAACCACGAGATCAGTTTACTTCCTAAAAACTGACATGTTCCTGAGGTTGACTTCCTGTCAATTTTGCAACCTCCATAATCAGAATCAGAATACCCACTAAGCTCCAGATTATCATCTGATGGGTAAAATAAACCAAGGTTTACTGTCCCCTTCAGATACTTAAGAATCCGCTTAGCTGCTTCTAGGTGACTTTGCATTGGATTTGCCTGAAATCTGGCACATACACCTACTGCAAAAGTGATATCTGGTCTGCTGGCAGTCAGGTATAGTAAAGATCCAATGAGAGCCCTATATTCTTTCTGATTGGTTTTCTGACCATCCTCATCTGGATCCATCATGGACATCTCGAACTTCCCTTGCATCAGCTTGCTGAATCTTTCACATAGACTCTTGTTGGGAGATCCAAAGATGATGTCGTCCACATAAATCTGAACCATCAGAATATCTTCTCCATCTTCTATTCTGAATAAGGTTCTATCCACTATTCCTTTAGTGAAACCACTGTCTATCAAGAACTGAGAGAGTGTATCATACCAAGCTCGAGGAGCTTGTTTGAACCATAAAGAGCTTTTTCTTAAACGGTACACTTGGTTGCCCTTTTCAAAGCACGGAGGTTGTTAGACATAAACTTCCTCTGCTAGTACCCGTTTAAGAATGCACTCTTAACGTCCATCGATACCAATGAAACCCTCTCGTGGGAAGCATATGCGAAACAAAGAATGGATTCTAAAGCGGCGGCCCGGTGCAAAGGTCTCATCATAATCAATTCCTTCTGATTGTGAATACCCCTTAGCAACAAGTCTTGCCTTATTCCTGGTTATGACATTTTTCTCATCTCTCTTGTTCTTGAATACCCACTTTGTGCCAATTACGTCTTGATGAGTTGGTCTGTCCACCAATTCCCAAACTTGATTTCTCTCGAACTGTTCCAGCTCCTCCTGCATGGCTAGAATCCAGCTTGCATCTTGTAGAGCTTCCTCTATTGTTGTTAGTTCCTTCATAGACAGATAACAACAATACATGGCACTTTCACCAATCTGATGTCTAGTTTTAACTCTATCAGATGGGTCTCCGATATGATCGATCGGTTGGATGGTGGTTATCGTGTCCTTCTATTCGGATTTGCGTTTGTTTGGAGAACATCATCCATTTCTGATAATAGTTCATTACTAGAGATTGGGAGTGGTGCAGAGTTATGATCCACTTGATAAGAACATAGCTGATGTTGGACTCATCATGTGCTAAAGTCTGTTCGTGGGAACTTCAGGTGTTCCCCCTGAACCAGATGGTTCAATTGATACTGTCTCAGTTGTACCCGGCTTCTTCATCGGCGATTGTTCGTACCTTAGGATCGATTGACTGGTGAATCAGCTAGATCTGGAATGTATCTTTATTACGAGTTCTCGATCCTTTTTCCTTGATCATTAGGCGATCCATTTTACGTATGTCGTCTTTGGTTGATCTGATACTTCTTGTTACGAAAGCGATTTCTCTTGTTCGGAAGATGTTTCATCAAAGACTACATGGGGTGTTTCTTCCACAACTAGGGTTACTTTGTTGTAAACCCCCGAAAAGCCTTCTTAGATGAGGAATATCCTAAGAATATACCCTCATCCGACTTGGCCTCAAAAGTCTTCAACTGACTCTTCCCATTGTTGTGTATGAAACACTTACACCCAAAAACATGGAAGTAAGAAACACGAGGTTTTCTGCCCTTCCATAGTTCATAGGGTGTTTTGTAGTGAGCCTTAGTTAGAAGACATATGTTCTGAGTGTGGCATGCAATATTGATAAGCTTACCCGAAAAACGGCTTGGTATTGCATGTTCAACTAACATAGTCGAAAGCGAACTTCTTTGAGTGTTCTGTTTCTCCGCTTCTGCTACTCCATTCTCATTGTGGCGTTCTTGCGGTGATGTCTCATGTTGTATACCAAACTTAGTGCAAAAATCAGTAATAAAAGAGTTCAGAAATTCTGTACCTTTATCTGATCTGATTTTTACTACACTGACACCCTTTTCATTTTGTAATCTCTTGAGCAGCTCGGGTATATGTGTTGTCGTCTCATTTTTCTTATGTAAGAATACAACCCAGGTAAACTTGGAATAATCATCCACGATTACCAGAGTATATTTAATGTCCGCCGAGATCGACCGTGTAATGGTCCAAATAAGTCCATATGAAGCAAATGCAATACTCTGCTTTGGATCTTTGGTCCGGGGTTTCCTTGAATGAGGCTTTAACCTGTTTTCCCTTCTGACATGCGACACATGTCTGATCCTTAGAGAATACCTCATTCGGAAGTCCTTCCACTAAAGATAACCTTGCTATCTTGTTAAGAGTTTTAAAGTTCAGATGACTCATTCTTTTGTGCCAGAGCCAATTTCTTTACTTTTGGAACTCTTAACAATCGGTATCATTTCTTGGGCAACTGTTCCAATCTGGCATGTAGATCGTCCCTTTCCTTGAACCAGGTTAGCAAGATCTGTTGAGTGGCTCAATTTTTGATAGTGCATTGATCGATCGAGAACTCAACACTTGAATCCGTTGTCGTCCTAATTGTGAAACCGATAACGAGTTATGCTTTAAACCTTCGACATCTGAGACTCCAAAGAACACATACATCATCATTCTCTAAGGTTCGAATCCTCCGGTAAAACCAAAGTTATCATCACCGAAGAGTACACGCGGGCCTTTTTGTTCTATGTAAGAGCTAAGGAGATGTTTGCTTCGAAATCATGTGCCTTGAGCATCCACTATCGATGTACCGGATAGTTGCTTGTACACCTCCTTTGTTGGCGGACCCACGCGAACACCGCAACCAAATCGGGCTTTAGGTACCCTTTTTGGATTGGGTCCCGAGGGGTTAGGGTTGGTTTTAGGGATCCATACAAACAAGGCACTTCTATTGTGTCGCTTAGATCGAAAGGCGATTTGTCTCCCATATATATCAACATAATCATACGTCTCGTTATATGCTTTCGATTAGTATGATTATTAAATTGTGAGCCTTGGGTAACTTAGAAGACTTAAGATTTTTCTTTATATTTTGTCTTCTTTTAATCCATGGGGCTCGGTCTAAGGCAACCCTAGGTTTCTGATTATAAGGGTAGGTACGACTGCTACCATCAAAAGATTCATATCTTTTTGGCATAGGTGGTTTTTGCAGTTTACCTATAGCTTGCTTATTAGGCAGCTGACCTTGATTGGGTCTCAGATTAGATTTCCCTTTGACGGTTGTCTTTTTCTCGATACCTAATCATTGATCGAGTTGAGGTCTCTTGAAATAAACCGGGTTCTTCATTTGATTCCTCGGTGATGCTTTACCGATTAGGGGTCCATTTCTATTCCCTTTCTGATTAGGCACCTGCCTTACTTGCTCAATAGGTCTTTTTCCCTTATCAGATACAAGTTTAGCTTTTAGTGTATCTTTGTCAGAAACTCGTTTGATTACACCTTTTTGAAGTGAATCAAATGGGGCTTTTGAGGATGTGGAAGGGTTCTCATACCCAATTCCCTTCTTGTTAGTTGGTGTTCGAAAATAGGTGTTCATTTCTTGAACGGTTTTAGATGACTTCGTGAAAACCTCTATTTTCTTGCGCAAACTATCCTCAGAAGATTTTAGACTCTCATGTAGTCGGAATAGCTCATCAAATTTAGCTTGAAGGATTTTGAAATCATCAGCTTGCTGTTTGTTGATTGCTAACTGATTTTTGATCTGCTTCTCCTGATCAGAAGATTTAACTTTCAGAATGGTAAGTTCCTCAGTTACCTTCTGAGCAGTTTCAGCAGATTTCAGTTCAGTAGCTTTACTGAGAGTGTTCTCTTTAACAAGCTGATTATTTCTGATCCTTAGCTTGTCATTCTCAGCTTCCACTATAGTATAAGTGTCTACTGCATTAGAGAGATCATCAAGCAATTGCTCAGAGTAGAGCTGCAGGTCAATCTCTCCAGCAGGTGTGCTAATAATAGCAGGTGTGGAAGCAGACAAAGAAAAGGTTTGGAGGTTACCTCAGATTGGTCCTCCTTGGCCATCAGGCAGATTTCATCGTCATCTGAAGAGAATATCACATCTTCATTCTCATGGAAGTCAACAAAGACCGCTTATCGGGCCAAAATCTTCTCTGAGATGAGTATCCGAATCCTCGGAGGCGGAATAGGAATCATCAATTCCAGATGTGTCAGCGACCAGGGCTTTCCTATCTCTATAACGTTGCTCTCTTCTGTTCCGCTTCTCTTCTCTTTCTTTTGGCGTCAGGTCTGGGCAATCTGCGCTGTAGTGACCTGGTTTCTCACAGTTGAAACACGCTCCACGATCCACGGAACCTTTTCTTCCAGGTGAGTCATTCCGTCTGTAGAATCTATCAGGTGACTTCCCTTTCTGATAGTAATCTGAACTCCTTCTGTCAGATCTGTTATCTCTTCTCTCATCTGTCAGATTATCTCTTTTCTTTTCTTCTCTGTGATCTCTTCGATCATCAGATCTGGTTCTTTCTGGAGATCTGTCCGCTGGTCTCCTATCTCTTCCTCTGCTATGTTGATAATCTTTATAGAATCTGCGATACTTACCAAGTTGAATGTTTGATTTTTCAAGTTTCCTGGTAAGCAGAGCGATCTGTTCTGTCTGACTTATTATGTTTCCAACAGGTTCAGTGACCTTTGATCTGCTGCTGGTTGCTTTAAACGCAACTGATTTAGACGTTGAGGCTTCAGCAGGCGTCTCGTCTTCATCTGCTTGTCCTCTTTCGATTAAGTCAAACTCGTGAGCTTTAAGGCTTAGGAACAAGCTACTCGGCTTCATCTTTGAAATGTCTTGGCAATCCTTGATTCTGTGACTTTCATGTCCCATTCTTGGTGAGAGATCTTAAGATCTTGTAGTTGATATCTTTGTCTAACATCTCTCTACCAAGTTCTCGTAGCTTATTTACTGACATAGTAATCCTTCCATCGAGCTCGTTGATGGTCTCATTGGGCAGCATCTTTAGTTTTTCAAACTTCACCAGTTTGGCTTGTAGTCGGCTGTCTTTGATCTGATCATTTCCTTCGCATATCTCAGCTAGAGTATCCCACATTGCTTTCGCAGTTTTGAGATATTTTATCTTCTCCTTGGTGACTTTATCCATCGTCTTCATGATTATATGCCTGGCGATTGTATCTAGAGTATACAGCTTTCTTTCCTCTGCATCCATCAAGGCTGGGCTTTTTCGCACAAGACTTCCCGTGGAAAAGTCTGGATCTCCTCCAACTGCTGGGTTGTCGTGATATATGATGATGGGTCCACGTTCAATGACTTCCATCATTCTGCCGCTTATCGATCCTAGATGGTTGCACATATATATGGCCCAATCTGCATACTCATCAATTGAGAACTTTGGCAAATCATGATATATACCAGAGGTATTATCCATGGTGAGTGATTTTGGAAAAACGAATGAGTTTTAAAAACGGTTTTTCAAGATCTGTTCAAATGACCACAAAGATTTTGTAGGTCCCGAACGGGTTTTGTGAGGGCAGAAGTCTAGAGGAGAGGGGTGAATAGACTTCTGAAAATTTTTGTGCAAATCAGGTGTGAGGGCAGTTAATCCTGATCAGAGTGTGAGTGAATCAGTTTGGGCTGATAACCAACTTCTTGATCGCTCAAGGCGGTCGATTCGGTAACTATCGGTTTAAGCGATGTGTCTTGAAGCTTAAGTTTTACCCGTGTGAAAAACCAATTTTGATAAATCAGATTCCAAAGTTAATCTTTTAATCAGTTGACTGAAGTGACAAGTTTGATCAGATCAGAAGCTTGGTGCTAACTGATCTCAACTTGGAATATGTATGCGCTTTTTAGGGGTTGTGTGCGATTGTGTAATCGCTTAATCAAAGCGGTAAGGCACACAAGATTTATAGTGGTTCGGACAAACCAGGTCCCCACGTCCACTCTTCCCTATCACAAAGGGCACCTACTTAACCAACGGACTTTGTTTTATGTGTAAGTCTAACACAAGACACCAACTAGATGTTTAAGAGTTCACACTCAACCGATCCCGGAGATCGAACTAGAAACCCTAGCACGAAATCTTGCTAAACAACTTAACCTAACTTGGGGTTTGGGTAAGATTGTTTTGGTTCCAACTATGAAATCTTTTCTTTTAGATAAGTTTTAACACTACATGAAAAGATTTCTATGCTAAGAACTTATGGGATGAACACTTAATAAAAATTAATCTTCTTGTTCGTGTTCTTGTCGGAAAAATCGATATTAGCTTGAGCTTCTTGATTGTTCAATTTTTCCGTTTTTTTTTCACTCTGAAGTGTGATCCCATATTTATAGACCTTGAAATCAAAGAGCCGTTGGAGAGCAATTTGAATTTTAGGCTATATTTGGTAGACTTGCAGGCTTGATGTGACGAGCTTCAGGAACGGCATGGCCAAAAGCGTGAATTTGTACTTTGTAGCCATTTCAGAGAGGTAACATCAAATCCCGCAATTGCCGGCTCCGATCATACGTGTCTTGTTCTTATTGCAATCCTTGATTACCGTGACTTTCATGTCCCATTTCTTGGTGAGAGATCTTAAGATCTTGTAGTTGATATCTTTGTCTAACATCTCTCTACCAAGTTCTCGTAGCTTATTTACTGACATAGTAATCCTTCCATCGAGCTCGTTGATGGTCTCGTTGGGCAGCATCTTTAGTTTTTCAAACTTCACCAGTTCGGCTTGTAGTCGGCTGTCTTTGATCTGATCATTTTCTTCGCATATCTCAGCTAGAGTATCCCAAATTGCTTTCGCAGTTTTGAGATATTTTATCTTCTCCTTGGTGACTTTATCCATCGTCTTCATGATTATATGCTGGCGATTGTATCTAGAGAGTATCTGACTTTTCTTTCCTCTGCATCCATCAAGGCCGGGCTTTTTTTTTCAAGACTTCCTCGTGGAAAAATGCGGATCTCCTCCAACTATTTGGGTTGTCGTGATATATGATGATGGGTCCACGTTCAATGACTTCCATCATTCTGCCGCTTATCGATCCTAGATGGTTGCACATATATATGGCCCAATCTGCATACTCATCAATTGAGAACTTCGGCAAATCATGATATATACCAGAGGTATTATCCATGGTGAGTGATTTTTGGAAAAACGAATGAGTTTTAAAAACGGTTTTTCAAGATCTGTTCAAATGACCACAAAGATTCTTCCTCAAGAATCGATGATACTCAAAGCCCGATTAGTCCAGAGAACCACCGCTTTCTGATACCACTTGTAGGTCCCGAACGGGTTTTGTGAGGGCAGAAGTCTAGAGGGGAGGAGTGAATAGACTTAAAAACTTATTATCTGCGGTCGGTGTGATTGCGATAACTTTGATCGAGTGCAAGTGAATCAGTTTGGACTGATATCCAACTTACTAATCGCCTAAAGGCAGATCAGTTCGGTATCTATCAGTTTAACTGATTGTGCGGAAGCTAAATTTTACCCGTGTGAAAAAACAGTTTTAATAAATCTGATTCCAAAGTCAGTCTTTCAACCATTTGACTAAAGTGTCAAACTTGATCAGATCAGAAGCTTGGTGCTAGCTGATCATAACTTAGAATATGTATGCAGCTTTAATTAAGTTGTGTGATTGTGTAAAACAGTTAATCAAAGAAGGTAAATACACACAAGATTTATAGTGGTTCGGACAACCAGTCCTACGTCCACTCTTCCCTATCACAAGGGGCACCAACTAAACCAACTGGACTTAGATTATTGTGTTAGTCCAACACAGTACACCAACAGATATTTAAAGAGTTCTCACTCAACCGATCCCAGAAATCAGAACTAGAAACCCTAGTCTGAAATCTTTCTAAACAACTTAACCTAACTTTGGGTTTTGGGTAAGATTGTTTTTGTTCCAACTTTGAAATCTTTCCTAGTTCTTAAGTAGCCTATCAGCTAGATGAAAAGATTTTTTTGCTAAGAACTATGGGATGAACACTTAGAAAATAATCTTCAAGTTTGTGTTCTTCGTAAATAAATTTGATTATAGCTTGAGCTTCTTGATAGTTTCCGTGTCTTCACTCAAGAGTAATCCCATATTTATAGACCTCGAAATCAAAAGAGCCGTTGGAGAGCAATTTGAATTTCCGCCTATATTTGGTAGACTTGCGAGGATTGATGTGACGTCTTGAGAACGGCATGGCGAAAAAGCGTGAATAGTGTCTTTTATAGCCGTTTGAGAAAGCGGCAGACCAAATCCGTTGCTGCCGGCTCCGATCATACGTGTCTTGTTCTTATTGGTTAACAGAAGCACTTTTCAATGTTGTTCTACCAACTAAGGTTGACATTCTTCTTGTTCAGATCATCGGCGTATGATTTGGTGAAACATCGATTTTCACTGGTGGTGACTTTGATCGATCTGGCCGATCGATCTACTGATAGAGTCTTCGGTGCCGATTGTCTTAGCTTCAACTAGCAGACTCGGCTGATGTAGGTCTTCTGGTCTGATCTTCTGGAAGTCATCTGATCTTCAAGTCTTCTGAATTTGAACTTCATGACTTCAGCTGCGATATCTGACTTTATCAGATCGATCTGATCTTCTGTCCTTCTCTTGCCTTCTGGCCTGTCGGATATCAGTTGTTCTTTAGATCTTCAGATCTTCAGATCTTCAGATCTTCAGATCTGACCTATACATATTGAGGTTCCCCCTCAATATGTGACCTATCTTCTACATCAGTTGTTCTATACAAAAATTATCAACTGGTATTCTTATAACTGGCAATAAAAACATCAGTCAGCTAACAGGTCTGACTGGTCCTATTACATGTGTTTTAGAACTTTCATCAAAACTCTAAATTTCCCAACACTGAGTCTTCAGTTTCTTCATAAACTTACTGAGTCTTCAGTTTCTTCAAAAACTTACTAAGTCTTCAGTTTCTTCATAAACTTACTGAGTCTTCAGTTTCTTCAGAAACTTACTGAGTCTTCAGTTTCTTCTGAGTCTTTTAGTTATATACTGAGTCTTTAGAAACTTCAAAATCTAACCTGATCTATATTTGCTGACTATACATGGTGCAGATAACATCCTGAACACTCTATACTTAATCCTAACTCAGTCTATCAAGATTGTCCTGAACATGTCATACTCAGGGGTTTTGGGACCTAATCAAAATCTTCTTTATTAAATTCATCTCCCAACAGAATAGGATCAAGGGTTTTGTCTGGACGCAAAGGTGGTAGGACTTGTTCGAAGGGAGGTGCTTCAGGTATCAAGGACATGATCTTACCTTCCTTCATAACAACCTGGTAGAAATCAAGATACTTCGTTACTAGCCAATTCCGAAATTCATCATCATTTGCAACTTGGTCTTGATGAATCGGAATCCTCTCCAGAATGTATACGTCGCATAGCCCATCACCTCTTATCTGGTCCCACTTAGGAAGCAGATCTTCCCGAGCACAGAGAATGTCTTTGACAGCAGCAGGAAAAGCTCTCTCTTCCCAGACAATATCCTCTGCAGCAGCTTCTTTCGGTCTCTTCTTCCTGATGTATGCAGTGTTAAGACCTTTTGCTGCTGCTATCTTCTGCTTCTTGATAGCTTCATCCATCACCCTTTGTCTGGTCTTTTGCTCTTCAATCTGCTTGGGGGTCATCTGGATTCTGGATCTAGTCGTGATCTGCTGACTTGGCTTCTGAGTTTCAGCAGTTGACTTCTCCAGCTTGCCCTTGACTTTCCTCCTCTTCAAGGCTTGTTCAGATTCCGCTTTTTCCTCTTCTACAATCATCTTCTCGGCAAGCTCAAGACTCTTAGCCTGATCTTTTGCTTCATGTCTTTTCTGAACGGAAGAAGAGAAGTCTTCTATCTTGTCTACCCTTTGAACCACTTCAGATAGAACTGACTTCTGTTCAGAAAAAGCTTTCTCTTGAGCTATAATGGCTTCTCCATGTTGTTCAACTGTTTGAAATAATTCCACTAGTTCGGTGTCAAGAATATTCACAGTTGGTGTGACAGATTCTAGCATGGCAGATGGTGCAGGTGCAGACGGAGTAGGTACAGATGACGTTCCGGCTGATGGCATGATTGTTATGGTCTGCATCTGTTTTTCCTTTTCCTCTTCCCCCTTTTTGGTTGCATCAAAGAGGTTTGTCAATCTGATGTCCAGGGAATTGAATTGTTGCCTCAATTCATCTTTAACCTCTTCGACTGGAAGCGGAGTGATCTGCACCGTGGAAGAAGTGAGTTCTGGTCCTAGCAGTCTGTTCAAGCCATCTTCAATAAATTTTCCGGCCCGCTTAATGGACGCCTCGAATCTCTTCCACCCTAAATTCAGGCAAGTATCTGTCCTCTCCAGAGAGGACCAGACACTTTCCAGCAGTTTTCCAAGATCAGCCTCGTGTGCCGCCTTTTTGATCGTCGACTGTTCTTCCTCATCATCGAAGGCAAGGAATTTATTGTTGAGAACGGCCATCATGGCCTTTGAGTCCTCCGATGTTCGGACAAGGTTCCACCAATCAGGAGTGGTCTCCGGGACGGCGGGGTGAGATCGGTGCAAACTCAATGAGGCTTCGATACCATCACGGGCATCTATTTTGTTTCTGGTGGTGTTATCCTGGTTGATCGCTATTGACAAGAAGATGGATCTCCTGAGGATTTACGAACAAATCGACAGAAATAGTTCCCACAGACGGCGCCAAATGTTGTAACCTAGAATTTGCGTCTTGGGCAAGAAACAAGTAATCGATCGAACCTTTAGATAACGAATAACAATGGTAAATAACACCTGAGTTTGGTTACCCAATTCATATTTTGAATAAGACTACGTCTGGGGGCGTCCAAGCCAGGAATATTTTATTATCTTTATCTGCCTAAAATTCTAAGATTGTTCCTCCTTTACAATGAATAATATATGAGGTATATATAGACAAATAATTAGGTTACAGATCTTCATTGGCCTCTTTCGTGGGCTTGCTAGGGCTCTAGCCGCCGGTGCTAGGGTTTCCCTAGTTAATTCGCAATTTTCGCGTCCGGATACACTTCCCTTGCTTATGCTCCGGTACATCCGCACCATTAACTGCCCGTATCTTTCCCATATTTATCTCTTCGTCGACTTCAGTTTGAAGTCGCCTCCTACCTGTAGGTTTTTCCAAGTCGCCCCGCGACTTTCATACTCTTCTAAGTCACTTTGCAGCCTCCTCAACCCAAGTAAGGTCGCTCCTAATGACAGGTACATAACGGAAAGTCGCCTCACCTGGTCGGATTATTTCATGTCACAACAATAAGAGACATTCCTTATGCACCAGCAGTAGGAAGCCTCATGTATTCAATGTTGTGCACGAGGCCGGACATCTACTACATCGTATGCATGGTAGAAAGATATCAAAGTAACCCAGGAAATCAACACTGGACTGCTGTTAAAAACATTCTAAGAGTATCTGAAAAGAACTAGGGATAGAATGCTGGTTTATCAATCAGATAATTTATTTCTGGTGAGATACACGGACTCAAATTTCCAATCGGACCTAGATTCTAAAAAACCTACCTCAGGTAGTGTGTTTTGTATGGGAGGAGGAGCTGTAACATGGAGAAGCGTTAAGCAGAAATGCATTGCCAATTCTACCATGAAAGCTGAATAAGTAGCTACTTATGAAGCAGTGAAAGAAATGGGGTGGCTCAAGAACTTCCTAGTGGACTTGGACGTTGTTCCGAATTTGCCAAGCAATATCATGGTATTCAGTGATAACGCCGGAGCAGTTGCAAATTCAAGGGAACCGAGAGCCCACAAGGCCAGCAATCACATTGAAAGAAAATACCATCTTATACGAGAAATCGTTAAGAGAGGAGATATAGAGATGGCAAAGATCACCTCAGATGACAATCTAGCAGATCCATTCACAAAAGGTCTGCCTCAGAAAACATTCGAGAGACATGTGAAAGGAATGGGTGTCAAGTGCGTTGCTAATCTACTTTGAGTATAAGTGGGATACATGCATTAGGTTTGTGTAGGTGACATGTAGATGTCACGTAGAACACGAGACTAGCTGTAGTGAATACTTAAAAGCAGACTTTGAGCATAAGTGGGAGATTGTTGGAGTTGTACGTGAAAGTATGCTTTTAAGTAATAACGAACTCATGTAACTCTTATTTACTGAATATAAAATGTTTCATCACTGTTGCTTTAAATATAGATGAATGTTAATTATTTATTGCAAACCGTTCAATATTAGTACAATATTACATTGTAGTTAATGTGGTGACACCCGATCACAGAAGATCACATTAACAGTTCCTTGTGAATAAAAGTACAACTTCACAACCTAGATGGAATTGAACACTCCATTGGTAGAAGTTGAAGTGCAAAGCTCAGATTAGCTTGCCTTGACCAAGAGATTGCACTAGCACATTACGATGTGTTGAAGAGGACCTACAGAGAGGATAAATTCTTCTGTACCGACTTAAGGGATGAAGAATTAGACCTCAGTTGTTCTTGATTTCTTAACCTTTGTCACTTAAATAGAATGGAATGTAATTAATATTTATTGCTTTGATCTGTGTTGGGTTTAGAGTCAGACAGTGATTATATACTTTGCATTTTGGGCAAAATTATTAATTATATGGCAATTGCTAAGATTTAATACAGAGCAACATGTGCAAGCAAGTCGTGTGATTTGTCCCCTTGGTGGGCTCAGAAGTTTTATCATACCAAATCTTGCAAGTGGAAATTTATTTCCGGTATGGATAATAATGTTGAGCTGTCTTTACTCCAAGAACAAAAGATATTAATTAATATAAGGCTTTTTAGTGGCTAAATTAATTAATGGACTAAAGAATCTTAAACATGAGAAATAATAACCGGGAGCCATATTGTCGTAATATGGATTATGATGGATAGTTCAATATTAGTTTTATAGTGGAATAAATTAATATTAATGGGCTTGAATAATATTTTGGCTTAATATTAAAGTTTCATAGCCCATTGGAGGTCCAATCTTAATTCTTCTAAAGGCCCCTCAAATAGCCCAATATAATTCCAATTAATGAAAAGGAGAAGAAAATATTATTATCCTATTTTTCCCTCATATTTTCGAAAATTATGGGACAAGTAAGGGGAAAGATTTTCTTGATTTTCTTGAAAAGATTTTTATGGAAAAAGATAAGTATTCTTGCAATACAAGATTATTCCTGTTGATGTTGCACAAATGTTGTTCCAGATGTTGGACAACATTCTGCACAACATCATAAATTTGCCCTTTCTCCTAACACTGACTCCGTTTTATTAGATGTATTTTTCTAGGTTTTCTACATTGCAGGTTGAAGATAATTTTGGATATTGTCAAGCGGTTGCACTATGGTGGAGTGAGAATAGAAAGATCATGAGCGGTTACACCAAGATCATGGAGATAATGGAGGAGATGTTCAAGGCTATCCAAGCCTAGTTGATAGGACAATGCAGTTGATCTTCAAGCCTATAAATAGACTGCATTGGTCGACATTCAAGTTTGAGGAAAAGTGAAATACCATTTGCTCTACTCCAAACTTAAGATAGTTGCATCTGAGACACAACCGTGAGTGGAGTGTGAGTATCGATTCTATGTCTATTTGTACTGGTCGAGTGTATACCAACATTTCCCATCAGTATTGATTTTGTCTTATTAGATCAAGTTTTAGGTTGAATAAGATCACTATTTACTTGATTGAATAGATTGATTTTTGGTGTGTGGTTTTTCACTACACCTTTTAGGATCTTGTAAAAGGTTCTTGTGTATCTCACTACTTGTTATAGTGATGTTTTTAACCATGAGGTTCGTATAGTCAGGATTACAAACTATACACAATTTTGAAATCCTTTGCACCGCGTTTTTATACTTCCGTTGTCATATGTTATTTTACATGTTGCACAACATTTTCAACAACACTCTGAAAATACATGCACACACACTTTCAGTTGGCACCAGAGCCATAAACTTGATACACTAAGTTAAAGGTCCTGTGTTTTAAAGTGAAATGGATTATCCACAGACTCCTTCTTTAAAACCTCCAATTTTGGATGGATCAAATTATCCCTACTGGAAACCTAAAAAGCACATGTATATCAAGTCTATAGATGAGAGAGCATGACGTATTGTGTTATCTGGTTGGAATCCTCCAAAGACATTTGATGATAAAGATGGAGAATCGCAAACCAAAAAGGAGATTGATTGGTCCAATGATCAGTGCACATTGGCCAATTTCAATTTTAAAGCCCTTAATGCGATTTTTACTGCTACTAATGTTTCTATGTTTAAAGTGATATCGAACTGTGTTTCTTCAAAGGATGCATGGGATATATTGCAGGAACATTGTGAAGGATCAGAAAGTGTTCAAGGACTAGACTCAGAATGTTGGGAATCAAGTTTGAAAACTTGAAGGTGAAAGATAATGAGAACATTTCATCATATAATGAAAGGATAAGTGAGATTGCTAATGAGTCACACTCACCTTGTGATCCAATTTTCAACAATCTCTTAGTCAATAAAATACTTAGAACTGTTGATGCTAAAATTTGTGCAATAGAAGAGGCTAAGAACACTGATTTATTGAGTCAAAATGAGTTGATTAGTATTTTGAAAACTTATGAGATTAACTCAAATATGTTAGATGATGAGAAACATGATAAATATAAAGACAAGAAAGTACTTGCTTTTAGAGGTTAAACTTCTGATAATGTTGGTAAACATCCTTATGTTACTGAAGTTGATTTTGATGATGATGTTTCTGATTTATGTGATGAAAATGTTTCTGAACAATTTTCTCTTATCGCTAAGCAATTCAAATCATTTCTAAAAGGAAAGTTCAGAAGACCAAATGGTAATTTTCAATCAAAAGATAAGTTTAATCAGAATGCATCTCCCTCTAATAAAAAGTTTGTTCCGAGTCAATCTTCCAGTTTCAATCAACCTAGACAATTTAATAAGGATAAAAAGTTCAAATATGATCCTGAGTACAGAAAAAAGGTTACATGTGATGCATGTTCTGGATATGGTCACTATGCTAATGAATGTGTTAATATTATGCTTAGGAAAAAGACGAACTTTAATGTTACCTTTGGTGATGATTCTAATGATGAAACTGATGCTGGTAAATTTGAAAGAAATTCTTGTAAAGCTTGAAGTTCTTTTAACTAAAAAAGATGTGGAAATTTCTGCTTGAAAGATGAACTCAAGTGTACTACTCTAAGTTTTAAAAAGTTTCCTGCTAGCACTACTTAATTAAATAAAGCATTAATAATTGGTAGATATGGTAATGCTGGACTTGGTTTTGAGAAAACTTTTGAGAATACTCCTATATCCTGTGAACCTATTTCTTTTGTAAAAGGTGGAACTTCTTTGCCAAAACCTTTGAAAGGTAAACAAAAGAAATCTGATGGTTTGTTTAAAGAGTAGGTCATATTCGTCCATACTGTTCTATGTTAAGAAGAGACTTGTTTTACCTGATAAAGTTGAACACCATATAAAACAGGTTAACAACACTAAAAAATTGATTCATAAGAACATGTCATGTAATGTTGTGTATACATCTTTGAAAGCATGTGTTCCTGGATCTTGGTACTTTGATAGTGGTTGTTCTAGACACATGACTGGTCAAGTTAATCATTTGTCTAATTATACATCTTTTGATAGTGGTCATGTTACCTATGGTGGTGGTTCAAAAGGTAAAGTTGTTGGTAAAGGAATCTTGAATGTTCCTGGATTCCCAAAGTTGACAAATGTGTTACATGTAAAATGTTTACTTGCTAATCTTATTAGTATTAGTCAGTTATGTGATGATGATTTACATGTGAAATTTGACAAGAATTCATGCTATGTGTTTGATAAGAATGATGAATGCTTAATGACTTGCAATAGATTTGCTGATAATTGCTATTTGATTGGTTCAAACCATACTTGTAAAAGTGCTAAAGCAGATGATATTATTTTGTGGCATCAAAAACTTGGTCATGCTAATTACAGAAGTATTCTGAAATTGCATAGATTAGGTGTTGTTGTTGGTTTACCTGATCTTAACTTTGAAAAAGGAAAAATTTGTGGACCATGCCAGAAAGGTAAGCAAGTAAGGACAACACATCAAATGTTGTTAGCATGTACAACAAACAGGTATTGTGAGTTGATTCATATGGATCTTACGGGTCCTATGGAAACTAAAAGTTTAGGAGGAAGTATTCCTATGTTCTTGTAGATGAGTTTTCTAGATATACTTGGGTTATCTTTTTGAAAGAAAAATCTGGTACCTTTTTTGAGTTCAAAATTCTTTACAAAAGGTTTAAAACTGTTTTATATTTTAAGACCAGTAGGATAAGGTCTGATCATGGAAGAGAATTTAAAAACAGTTTGTTTACTAATTTTTGTGAAAAGAAAGATATTTTGCAAGAGTTTTCTTCACCTAAAACTCCTCAACAAAATGGTATTGCTGAAAGAAAGAATAGAACTTTGCAAGAAATGACAAGAGTTATTCTAACCTCAAAAAGTTTGTCTAAGAAATTCTGGGCTGAAGCTTTGAATATTGTTTGTCACATTGTGAATAGAATCTATATTCGTTCTAGTAGTAATTGTACTCCTTATGAGATTCTGAATAACGAGAAACCAAACTTGAAATACTTTCATGTTTTTTGTTGTGTTTGTTACATTTTGAATGATAGAGATCAGTTGCACAAGTTTGATTCTAAGAGTGATAAATGATTTTTCTTAGGATATTATAAGAATAACACGACATATAGAATCTATAACTTGAGAACTGATACAATGCAAGAATTTGTTAATGTGGTATTTGATGAACTTGCAAGTCTTGCAGGTAAAAGTGCTGAAGATAATATATCAGATTTGATAGAAGTATCCAGAAATACTGATGACACTGAAGATAGTAAGAATGTTGATCAGGATGTTCCTTCCAAATCTGATGCAACATTACCCAAAAGTTCAAATACTGAAAAGCTGTCACAAGATTCACAGTATCCAAAACATTTGGTTCCCCCAACAAAGAAAATAAAAAGTAATCCATCAGATCAGATCATTGGAGATGGTGTACAAACTAGAAGAAGAATGGGTATTCACATCAATAATCTTGTAAGATCAGTTTGCATGTCATCCATATGCAATCAGGTAACTTTTGAGTGTTATCATTCTGAAATTGAGCCTAAAAATGTGAAAGAAGCTCTTGATGATGAAAACTGGATAAATGTTATGCATGAAGAGCTTAATTAGTTTGAAAGAAATGATGTTTGGACACTTGTACCTAGACCTAATTATGATATTAATGTCATAGGAACAAAGTGGATTTTCAAGAATAAAACTGATGAATCTGGTAATATTGTGAGAAATAAGGCTAGATTGGTTGCTCAAGGTTATACTCAGATTGAAGGAATAAACTTTGATGAAACATTTGCTCCTGTTGCTACAATTGAATCTATTGGATTACTTCTTGCTATTACATGTTTCATTAACATTAACTTTCATCAAATGAATGTTAAAGCTGCTTTCTTAAATGGTATTCTGGATGATGAAGCTTATGTTGAACAGCCTAAAGGTTTTGAAAATCTGGAATTTTCTGATCATGTTTACAAGTTAAAGAAAGCTTTGTATGGTCCAAAACAAGCACCTAGAGCTTGGTATGGTAGACTTACTGATTCCTTACTTGAGTTTGGTTTTATGAGAGGTGAAGCTGATAGAACCTTGTTCATTAAAAATTCTAAGAGTGATATCATGGTTGCTCAAATATATGTTGTTGATAATGTATTTTGTTCAACTTGTAATGATATGCTTGAGAGTTTTGTTAAAGAAATGACCTGTACTTTTGAAATGTCCATGGTTGGAGAACTAAATTTCTTCTTATGTCTTCAAATCAAACAAATGAAAGATGATATTTTCTTTTCTCAAAACAAATATGCTAAGAATTTAGTGAAAAGGTTTGGTCTTGAAAATGTTAAAACTATGAAAACCCCTATGGGTTCAACTCAAAAGTTGAGTAAAGACTTTATTGGAAAAGATGTTAATCCTACTTTGTATAGATCAATGATTGGTAATCTTTTGTACTTAACTTCTAGTAGGCCAGATATTATGTATAGTGTCTGTCTTTGAGCTAGATATCAAGCTAATCCTAAGAATCACATCTTAATTCTGTAAAAAGAATTATAAGATATAAGGTTGGAACATGTGATCTAGGTATTTGGTACTCAAACGATACTAATAGCTCTTTAGTTGGCTATAGTGATGCAGATTGGGCAGGTGATTGTGATGACAGAAAAAGTACTAGTGGAGGATGTTTCTATATGGGAAACAACTTTATCTCTAAGCATAGTAAGAAATAGGACTGTGTTTCACAATCAATAGCTGAGTCTGAATATGTTGCTGCTAGAAGTTGCTGCACTCAACTGCTATGGCTTAAAAAGATGTTTGATGATGATGAGTTGGAAAGTGGTATTTGTTGGGGAATAAGTTGCACAGATCTATTCGGGGTGAAAATTTAAATACAAATTTAATTCTTATAATTATTACTAGCATGAATTAATCTTATATTAATTCAAATAATAATTCAACAACATATCATGCATATAATTAAATCACGTAAATCCTACGCATGCGGAATTCTACGAGTTTACTTGAACGTACCTCTTGGGATGGCAGTGATCTGGCTGATTAGACTAACCAAAAGAACTTCCAAAGTATTCCCTTAGCCTTTGTTCGACTATCCGGTAGAAGGACACTTGTGAATAATTAACAAAAGGAAAATAAATTATGTTGCACCACCTTTGTCGATTTACTAATTTTTCCAGCACATGAAATTGTCCTTGGGAATGAAAGAATCATCCCCTATTTATAGAGTAGAAGTGGTCGAATTTTTAGGTCAAAATAATGTGGGAAAATCTTTTCTTGATCTCCAAGAAATCTTGAATATATCTCCTATATTCTTTTTCCCATAATTATAATATTCCACAAAATCCCACCTACTCTATTTTTATGGATAATTTCGAAAATAATGAGGCAAGATTCCAAGATTTGGATCTTCTTGAATTTATGAGATATTCTTGTATTTCAAGAAATACATATCTTCCATAATATCTTTTCAAGAAAATCAAGAAAATCTTTCTTGCCCTTTATCTTTCAAAATTTCGAAAATCCTCTTATAAATAACCAAGTGGGAGATTTCTTGAATTTAATGAGATAATCTTGTATTCCAAGAATATATATCTTCATTCCATAACAATATTCAAAGAAAAACTTTCTCCCCTCTTATCCATAATTTTCGAAAATAATAGAAAAATTAAGCAACAATATTTATTTTATTTTAATCACCTTTTTTCAGTTATTGGACTATATGTTGGGCTACTTAGGGGGCCTTTAGGAGAATTAAGATTGGACCTTCTAATGGACTTTGAATATCTAATATTGAGCCACAATATTATTCAAGCCCATAAATATTAATTAATCCCACTACATAATTAATATTGCACTATCCATCTTAACCCATATTACAGTCAATATGGCTCCCGGTTATTATTTCTCATGTTTAACATTATTGGTCAAGGAACGGTTCAACATTATTATCCATACCGGAAACTAATTCCACTTGCAAGATTTGGTATGATAAAGTTTATGAACCTCCCAATGGGGCAAATCAAACAAGCGTACTTGCACACGATTCTTCGTATTAAATCTTAGCAATCACATGTGACCAATAATATTGCCCAAGATAAAAAGTATTGAATCTCGTTGATTCTCTACCCATGATAAGTCAAAGCAATAGTTACCAATCACACGTGATCCTATTTAAGGAACGAAGATTAAGAAATAACGAACCACTGAGGTCTAATTCTTCCTTATTCAGTTCTGAAGAATTTATCCTCCTGTAGGTCCTATTTAGTGCATCAGTCATGCACTAGTGTAATCTCTTGGTCAAGACAAGCCAATATGAGCCTTACACTTCAACCTTTCACGATGGGTTGTTCATTTCCATCTAGGTAAGTGAATGGCGTACTTTTTTTTAGTTACAAGGACCGTTAATTTAATCTTACGTGATCCGGTATCACTAAATTAACTACAATGTAACACGTCATTTACTTATTGAACAGTTATGCAGTAAATATATGTAACATTCGATAATATTTAAAGCATCAGTGATAAACAATTTATTTCAGTAAATAAGTCCGAAATTCAGTTTTTGATTATACAAAGTAAAAAGCATACTTTCCAGTATAATCCCAACAATCTCCCACTTATACTCAAAGTCTGCTTTTAAGTATACTACAACATGTCTCGTGTAGTCCGTGACATCTAATGTCACCTACACGAACCTAATAATTTCTCCCACTTATACTCAAAGCAGATTGACAATGGTCTTGACAACCATTCCTTCCACATGTCTCTCGAATGTATTCAGAGGCAGACTCTTTGTGAATGGATCTGCTAGGTTGTCCTCAGACACTATCTTTGCCACATCTATATCTCCTCTCTTAACGATATCTCGTATAAGATGGTATTTCCTTTCAATGTGTTTGTTTGGCTTTATGGGCTCTTGGTTCCCTTTGAATTTGCAAATCGCTCGGCGCATTGTCACAATAAACAAAGGATTCTCACTGGGCAAATTCGAACCACATCTAAGTCCACTAGGAAGTTCTTGAGCCAAACCGCTTCTTTTCATTGCCTCATGAAGCAGCTACTACATATTCGGCTTCCATGGTAGAATCTGCGACGCATTTCTGCTTGACGCTTCTCCATGTCACGGCTCCTCCCCCCATGCAAAACACACTACCGGAGGTAGATTTTCTGGAGTCCATGTCTGATTGGAAATCCGAGTCCGTGTAGCCAATGGGGATTGGACTATTTGACTGATAAACCAACATTCTATCCCGAGTTCTTTTCAGATACTTCAGAATGTTTTTAACTGCCGTCCAATGCTCTTTCCCCGGGTTACTTTGATATCTTGCCACCATGCCTACGGCAAAGCAGATATCCGGTCTCGTACACACCATTTCATACATAAGGCTTCCGACAGCCGAAGCATAAGGAATGTCTTTCATGTTATCTATCTCCTTTTGCGTCTTAGGGGACATTTTCTTGGATAGATGGATTCCATGTCTGAAAGGTACGAAGCCTTTCTTGGAATCTTGCATGCTGAATCGTTTTAAGACAGTGTCTATGTATGAAGCTTGAGATAAGCCTATCATCCTTTTCTTGCGATCTCGAGTGATCTTGATCCCAAGGATGTGTCCGGCTTCCCCTAAGTCTTTCATATCAAACTGTTTTGAAAGCCATGCCCTTACGTCTTATAACACCTTTACACCGTTCCCAATGATCATAATGTCATCTACGTATAGTACTAAGAATACCAATGCAGTTCGACACGCTTTTTATACACACAACTTTCAAACTCATTTTGATCAAACCCATAAGACTTTATAACATGATCAAAACAATGGTTCCAAGCTCTGGATGCCTGTTTGAGTCCGTAAATGGACTTCATGAGCTTACAAACTAGGTGTTCTTAGCCTTTTTCAATGAAGCCTTGGGGTTGTTGCATATAGATCCCTTCATCAAGACTTCCGTTAAGGAAAGCTATCTTGACATCCATTTGCCAGATTTCAAAGTCTAGATGCGCAGCAATCGATAAGAGAATACGGATAGACTTAAGCATGGCTACGGGCGAAAAAGTTTCCTCATAATCGATCCCTTATTTCTGAGTATAACCTTTCGCCACTAGTCTTGCTTTGAAGGTTTCCACCCTCCCGTCCGGTCCTCTTTTTCTCTTATATACCCACTTGCATCCAATAGGTTTGACCCATTAAGTGGTTCAACTAGCTCCCACACTCTGTTATGAAACATAGAACCCATTTCGGCTTTCATTGCTGTTTGCCAAGAATCTGCATCCTTGTCTTGGAGTGCCTCGTCATATGTCCATGGGTCTGATTCGTCTTGTCCGGGAATCAAGTCCGAGGACTATCCTATTCCCATGAATCTCTCGGGCTGTCTTACAACCCTCCCACTACGACGAGGTTCCGGTTGTGAAAGTGTGTCGTTTGGTATATCATCTAGTGCAGTTGGCATTGTGGTTTGCCCTCTTAGCTCATTTAAGGTAATCTCACTTCTGGGTTTTCTTTCGTTCATATAGTCTTCTTCCAAAAATCTAAAGTGGGTGCTTATGACCACCTTTTGATCTTGAGACCATAGAACATACACCCTTTTTTCCTCCCTCGGGGTATCCTACAAACAACCTTAATTCTCGATCAAGGATCCAATTCTGGGCTTCCTTGTCCAACACGTGGGCGGACACCCCCAAATTCTCATGTGTCTCATACTAGGCTTGCGCCGGTCCACAATTCTTTGGGAGTTTTGGGAACCAATTTGGATGGCACCAAGTTCGAATGTAAGTTTGTTGTTTCAAGGCATGACCCCGAAATTGACTTGGGAAGATCCGCATAACTCATCATAGATCTAACCATTTCCAAAAGAGTTACGTTTTTCTTAAGCTCTGCAACCCCGCTTTTGTTGAGGGTTAAGATGCGATGGTGGGATGCAATCCCTTCATCGAGATAAGTAGTTCAAAAACTCATCATCGAGGTATTATTCCTCCATGATCGGATCGTAGAGACTTGATCGTTTTTCCCTATGATTCTCTGCTTGAGCCTTAAATTCTTTGAATTTCTCAAAGGTCTCGATTTATGCTTCATAAGGAAAATATAACCGCACCTTGAGTAATCATCAATAAAAGTGACAAAATACTCATAACCTCCTCTTGCTTTGGTTGACATTAGACCACATACATCGTATGTGAGCGATCTCTAACACTTCTTTGGCTCTATTCCTCTTGGCTCCAAATGCCCTCTTGGTCATTTTACCCTCCAAACATGATTCGCGAGGTTGGAATTAGTTCAACTTGGAGAAGCTCCAAATGAACCGCCTTTCACCAACCTTTGGATCCTATTTGGATTTATATGACCCAATCTTAGATGCCAAAGAAGTGTCTCTGTTCACGTCGATGAACGTTTTCTTTTCTCGGAAATGTTGATGTGTTATAGGATGCATTTAAGTGAGTGGTGTGCCAAGATTAATTGTATAGAGATTATTAAACAACGTTGCCTGACGAATAAATTTATCAAAAAAGAGAAATGGTAACAAATTTATTAAAAGTAACCGAATATCCATCATAAAAAAGTTTAGAAACTGAAATCAAATTCTTTCTAAAATTCGGAACGTAAAGAACATCTCTTAAAATTAAAACTCTGACTTCAAAAGACAGGTGCACTTCTCCCACTGCTTCAGCTACCACTCTCGTAGCATCGCCCAGTGTGATGAGGACCTCACTCCCACTAAGTTGTCGGGTCCGCTTGAACCCTGTGTGTGAAACAAACATGATCGATGGATCCCGTATCCACCACCCATAAATGGGAGGCATACGCCGCTAAACAAGTTTCAACAACTAGTGCGTGAGAATTACCTTTCTTTCCATTCCTTTTGGGTCTGGAACAGGCTGACCTCCAATGTCCTTTTTCACCGTAGTTGAAGCACTTCCCCTTAGCTGGCTTGTTCACTCCACCACCCTTCTTCACCTTTTTTTTGCCATTGGCAACACTTGAGTTCACTTGCTTGTGGCCTTTGTCCCTTTTCTTGCTCTTACCACCCCTTGGCCTAGAAGAAGAAGAAGGTTCATTTTCAACCAAGGCTTGGCTCTTTTTCCCCAATATCGCCTCCGCCGAGACTAAAGCTTGCAACAGATCAGGCATCGAGAACTTCTGATTATTCATCTGGTAGTTCAGCCTGAATTGCTCAAAACTTTTCGGCAGAGAGTGGCACACGAAATCGATTTGGGTCTCGATATCGTATTCAGCGCCAAGTACCTCAAGTTTGTTAAGGTGAGCCATCATCTGGAGAACGTGCTACCTTACGGGTGTTCCCTCCACCATTTTCATAGAGAGCAAGTCCCTTATGGTGATCTGACGAGCCACACGGTTCTGATGTTGAAACATCGCTTTAAGACTAGTCATGACGTCTGCAGCGATCTCAACGTTCTGGTGTTGGTGTTGCAACACATCTGACATAGAAGCCAAGATGGTACACTTTGCCATTTCGTTAGATCGCTCCCAGTCAGCATACTCTTTCTTAACTGTTTTAGTGGACTCATCTTTTGGCTTTTCCGGTTTAGGTGTGGTCAGAACCCAGTTATGGCTTTGTGCATTGAGGACAATAGTAAGTTTACAATTCCAATCAACAAAATTTTCTCCAGTGGATTAAAAGGTTGCGACATGATGAACTGAAATAAAAAATAATATGCATAAGCACAAATATATCACAAGGTTTGATCACATGCATCATATTAAAATCTCAAAAAAAAATATGAACATGCATCAGCCAACATCTCAAAACAGTTTAAATAAGCCACGTGGGGTGGGTCATTATTTAAACACATTTAAGCAGGTTACAAACAAGAACAGTTACAAACCTTTAATGTCCAGATTAATAGTTGGCTCCCACTTGACCAATATAAAATTGACAGGGACTTCGGGGAAGTATATGTATATCAACTTTATACCTAAGTAATAACCATGATTAAATACATGATTATTATTTTGTATTGAACGAGCCTCGTGGGGAGGGTCATCGTCGCCACTAGTAATAACCCACAATCATCCACTTTGAATTCATTCATGTGAAAGCTATCTTTTGACCGTCCCGTGGGGGGAATTTCTCCAAAAGAATTCACAAATAAATAAATCATGGAGGTCAAAATTAATTCAATTTTATTATCCGGATAAAATTGTCAATTAATTATTTAAACATACTTAGTAATTTTGAAGGTGAGATTGTTCACTGGATAACTCTAATGCAAACACATTTAAACAAATTAAATAAAGCATAAGATAGCACAAAATAAATCAAGCAAAACAGAAAAATAAACATATTGGGCACAAATTATCCAATTGTCATGGTTTGATTTTTCTTGGCTTGATCTTGAAGAAACACCGTCTTGAATTTCTCCCACTCGATCGTCTCGAAAAATACTTCGTCTCGAAATGCCATACCAAGTAGCTCGCAGCCGGGATGTACGCCCGCATCCGGCCGGCCACTTGGCCAAGTTCAGCCTCGGCACCTCTCGGCAGTTGTGCCCACTCGCCTCGGCGACCTCGGCGAGGTCCGGCGGCTCCTCGGCGAACAACAGAATCGTAACAAGATCATCAGCGCCGATGCTTCCCGCCTCCCTTCGCCCCCCAACCTTAACCTTATCGGCCAAGATCCGCGCGCGCGCATCGCCTCCGTCCGCTGGCCCGCACAAGACTTGCCGCGTCGCTAACGCCCACCCGTCTTGCACGGCGAGATCCTCGCCAGGCCCTCGGCCTCGCCCGGCGCCCGTGCATGCTGCTTGCCGTCCGTCGCGGCGTGCCTCCTTGGCGCGTTTAAGCGCGACACGCGCCGCCTATGCCGATTACGATTTTGTCCTTTAATTCTTCGTCTCGATCCTCGTTTTTCGATCCGGTTTACAATTTATTTACAAAAATAAATAAACCTAGATCTAGACTATTCTATTGCATTGATCAAATCAAACAAATCCTAATCTACTCGTGGATTTTCTCACGAGGTAAAACGAATCCGAACGAATCGAATTAAAAACCACAATTTATATGCATGCATAAATAAACACATTAAATTCCATGACAATTGGATACCTGCAAAACAGATCTAGCAATTCTACTATCCAATTTCAAATTTAATGTCAACGAATTAAATTACAATTTAAAAAATTGAGCCAAAACCGTGGCTCTAATACCCGTTGTTGGGAATAAGTTGCCTGATCTATTAAAGGTGAATATTTAAATACAAATTTAATTCTTATAATTATTACTAGCATGAATTAATCATATATTAATTCAAATAATAATTCAACAACATATCATGCATATAATTAAATCACGTAAATCCTACGCATGCGGAATTCTACGAGTTTACGTGAACGTGCCTCTTGGGATGGCAGTGATCTGGCTGATTAGACTAACCAAAAGAACTTCTCAAGTATTCCCTTAGCCCTTGTTCGACTATCCGGTGGAAGGACACTTGTGAACAATTAACAAAAGGAAAATAAATTATGTTGCACCACCTTTGTGGATTTACTAATTTTTCCAGCACATGGAATTGTCCTTGGGAATGAAAGAATCATCCCTTATTTATAGAGTAGAAGTGGTCAAATTTTTAGGGCAAAATAATGTGGGAAAATTTTTTCTTGATCTCCAAGAAATCTTGAATATATCTCCTATATTCTTTTTCCCATAATTATAATATTCCACAAAATCCCACCTACTCTATTTTTATGGATAATTTCGAAAATAATGAGGCAAGATTCCAAGATTTGGATCTTCTTGAATTTATGAGATATTCTTGTATTTCAAGAAATACATATCTTCCATAATATCTTTTCAAGAAAATCTTTCTTGCCCTTTATCTTTCAAAATTTCGAAAATCCTCTTATGAATAACCAAGTGGGAGATTTCTTGAATTTAATGAAATAATCTTGTATTCCAAGAATATATATCTTCATTCCATAACAAAATTCAAAGAAAACTTTCTCCCCTCTTATCCATAATTTTCAAAAATAATAGGAAAATTAAGCAACAATATTTATTTTATTTTAATCACCTTTTTTTAGTTATTGGACTATATGTTGGGCTACTTATGGGGCCTTTAGGAGAATTAAGATTGGACCTTATAATGGACTTTGAATATCTAATATTGAACCACAATATTATTCAAGCCCATAAATATTAATTAATCCCACTACATAATTAATATTGCAATATCCATCTTAACCCATATTACAGTCAATATGGCTCCCGGTTATTATTTCCCATGTTTAAGATTATCTAGTCCATTAATTCATTCAAGCTACTGAAATGGCTTTCCATTAATTAATATCTTTTATCCTTGGTCAAGGAACGATTCAACATTATTATCCATACCAGAAACTAATTCCACTTGCAAGATTTGGTATGATAAAGCTTATGAACCTCCCAAGGGGGCAAATCAAACAAGCGTACTTGCACATGATTCTTCGTATTAAATCTTAGCAATCATATGTGACCAATAATATTGCTCAAGATAAAAAGTATTGAATCTCGTTGATTCTCTACCCATGATAACTCAAAGCAATAGTTACCAATCACATGTGATCCTATTTAAGGAACGAAGATTAAGAAATAACGAACCACTGAGGTCTAATTCTTCCTTATTCAGTTCTGAAGAATTTATCCTCCTGTAGGTCCTATTCAGTGCATCAGTCATGCACTAGTGTAATCTCTTGGTCAAGACAAGCCAATCTGAGCCTTACACTTCAACCTTTCACGATGGGTTGTTCATTTCCATCTAGGTCGTGAATGACGTACTTTTAGTTACAAGGGACTTTTAATTTAATCTTCTGTGATCTGGTATCACTAAATTAACTACAATGTAACACGTACAACTTATTGAACAGTTATGCAGTAAATATATGTAATATTCGATAATATTTAAAGCATCAGTGATAAACAATTTATTTCAGTAAATAAGTCCGAAATTCAGTTTTGACTATACAAAGTAAAAAGCATACTTTCCAGTATAATCCCAACAGTATTTTGACTGTTTATTGTGATAATACTATTCCTATCAATATTTCCAAGAATCTTATGCAACATTCTTTGACTAAGCATATAAGTATAAGACATCACTTTATAAGAGATCTTGTAGAGAAAGAAGATGTGAAGTTAGAATACATTTCTACTGAAAAACAACTTGCTGATATTTTCACAAAAGCACTTGATAATGAGAGGTTTCCTTCACTTAGAAAATCTCTTGGTCTTTGCTATATCTAAAAATAAACATTAGATGTTGTGACAAATGTTTCCAACATTTGAGGCAACATTGTGGTTCTGATAATGAGTTTGTCTGTTGATTTGCTTATTTTTTTAACTTTAAATGATAGTGTTATGATCTTATTGTTGAATCATGGTTTAGATACAGAGTCCTGGGCATATATCTCTTAAATGCATTGAAAAAAATAAAACACAACTTATATGTGTAATCACTGAGTAACTATGGGACACGGAGATCGCTACTACGATGTTCTCTTTTCAAAAATCAATTAATTACTACCATGAATTAATTCTAAATCAACTCAACATAATAATTAAACAAGAAAATAAGCAACATGCGTACACATAATCCACGTAAATCCTAAGCATGCGGAATCTAGGAGTTACGAGATTACATACCTCTTGTAGAGACAACCGTTGAGATGATGGATCAACCCAAAGAGCCTTCCCAAATATGTCCCACGTCCACGAACGTGATCCGGTGGAAAGATTCACACGAACGATTTTAATAAAGAAGAAAAATAAAATATTTTGAAACCACCTTTGTGGATTTCTAATATTTCCAACACATGGAATTGCATTGGGGATGAAAAATTCATCCCCTATTTATAGGACAAGGGTGGTCGATTTTTTCACTAGAAAAATAAGGAGGAAAATCTTTTTCTTGGTCTCCAAGAAATCTTGAATATATCCCATATATTCTTTTCTCCATAATTAAATTTTTCCATAAAAATCTCACTTCCCTTTATCCCATATTTTTCAAAAAATACAAGGAAAAATGAATCAAGATTTGATTTCTTGAATTTATGGGATAATCATGTATTCCAAAAATACTTATCTTTTTCCATAAAAATCTTTTCAAGAAAATCTTTCTTGTTCTTTTCCTACAATTTTCGAAAATTACTAGGAAATATAGGTAATAATATTTTATTCTCCTTTTCATTAATTGAACTTTAATTTGGGCTATTTGAGGGGTCTTTGGGAGAATTAAGATTGGACCTCCAATGGGCTATGAAACTTTAATATTTAGCCAAAATATTTTTCAAGCCCATTAATATTAATTTATTCCACTATAAATTAATATTGAACTATCCATCTTAACCCATACTATGACTTCACAATAATATGGCTCCTGGTCATTATTTCTCGTGTTTAAGATTATTTTAGTCCACTAAGTAATTAGGCCACTGAATAGGCTTTATATTAATTAATATCTTCGTCCTTGGAGTAAAGACAGCTCAACATTATTATCCATACCGGAAATAAATTTCCACTTGCAAGATTTGGTATGATAAATATTCTGAGCCCACCAAGGGGACAAATCAAGCAAGCCGTACTTGCACACGTTTCTCCGTATTAAATCTTAGCAATTGTCATGTAATTAATAATATTGCCCAAGATATAAGGTATCGAATCACATTGATTCTCTTCCCATCATAAGTCAAAGCAATAGTTATTAATTTCAAACGATTTTATTTAAGGACGGAGATTAAGAAATAACGAACCACTGAGGTCTAATTCTTGTATATTCAGTACCGAAGAATTTATCCTCCTATAGGTCCTATTCAGAGCGTCATAATGCACTAGTGTAATCTCTTGGTCAAGATAAGTCAATCTGAGCCTTACACTTCAACCTTTCATGATGGATTCTTCATTTCCATCTGGTTCTAAATTTGTACTTAGTCACGAGGAACTATTAATTTGATCTTCTGCGATCTGGTATCACCAAATTAACTATCACGTAATACGTACTTACTTATTGAACAGGTTTGCAACAAATATATATAACATTCATTCATATTTAATGCAACAGTGATTAATAATTTATTTCAATAAATAAATAAGAAATTCAGTTTGGTTATACAAAGTAAAAAGCATATTTTTCAGTATAACCCCAACACGGAGCAGGTAGCTGAAGAGGTTGGTGGTGAGGCTGGTGCAAGTTCAGAGCACATAGTCAGCACAGAAAGAGAACTGGTTGTAGAAGGGAGAACCAATTAGCTGGAAATTGTTACAGCTGCTGAGGGAGGAGATGAATGTGTTGGAGGAGAAGAGGAAGAAGAATGGAAGAGGCCCAGGATGAGTCTGAGCCATCTGACTCTGATCACCTGAGCTCTCTATTTGAAGGCCAAGAACCTACTCATCTACCCAGATCACCTACTCCCCCATCACTTCAACCCGAAACAACCTTATCTTCTCCCCTCAGACAACCCACTCTCACTCTCACCCTCGTCAACCTGAAATTCACTTACTTGAGCCAACCCCACCTACAGAAACGCAATCTGAGGCTGCCCAACCTGAAAGTGCTCAACCTGAACTGCCCCCATCTGGGCAACCTGAGCCTGAACCAGCCCAACTTGAGCCATTCAGAGAAGCCACTCCAGAGATTCTATCAGACCGATAGAAAGCCAGGTTTGTGTCTGTTGTTCACAACCCTTTTAACACCAAAACGGTCTTCGAACCAGACTCACCTGAGCAATAGAAGCCAGTGATCAAATTCTTGAAGAGAAAAGTTGACAACTACCTAAACAAGAATTATCCTCATCTAGTAGACCATCTATGTGTACGAGAGCAGGTAGCTGAAATCATATTTTGGGGGAATACCAGGCTACAAGATATCGAGGATTTCTTACTCTCACTAGAGGCGATGGGAAGTGATAAATTTGTGGATCTGGAATTGAGGATGAAGAATCTGGTAGGAGTAACCAGTGCTGCTGAGTTGGAAACAGATGATGATGTTGCCTGGTTGGTAAATAAGAAGATGGGATTTCCAGAGGATGTTTAGGAGTTTGAGTAAGTTGTCGATGAACCAGTTGAGGGTGAAATAAATGACCCTAACTGGTGAGGCACAAACATCTGCATCAGTGGTAGTGATTCCACCTGAGACCCTAGATCAAGTTTCGACGACTATTCTATATGGGGTAAAGGCATCTGTGGATGCTCAGTTCAACATCCTAGCAGCTAATCTGTTGAATCAGATGGAGGAGAGAATCAATCAGCTGGTTGAATCTGAGAGGAATCAGACTGCCTCAAAACGGGTGGAAATGCACTCTGATGTTGCTGCAAAAGAGATGCAAGAGGTTGAGTTGATGATGGAAAAACTGGGATTGGAAGTTTCCATGTTATCCGATGTTAGAGTACTTCTTGAGGAAGCATACAAATCCTTGATGCAGGCAGATTCGAGCTTTGAGGCTTCAGTAAGACGTTTCAAAACCTCCGTGACCATCGCCAAGAAGGCATTAGAAGAGGCTGTTTCAAAAATGCTTGGACCTGCTCCATCTACCTCATCTGTCCAGATACAATCATTGGAGGTAGAGGACCTCAAGAAGGAGATGCTTACACAGTTCGACAACCTGGAGAAGAATCTCAGACTCCTTTTTGATGCAACCAAAAAGGGGGAAGAAGAGCCATCAGAAAAACAAGCTGCTCCGACTGGTCAACTGACTCTGGTGTCTGCATCCAGATAAGCTGGTGAAGCTGGTGAAGTTCATGACATTGAACTGGTCGAGTTGTTCACAACAATTGAGGAACATACCAAACAGCTGGACATTCAAGACAAGGCCATATCTAAAATGATAGATCTGACTGCCATGATAGATCTGACTGCCAGAGTTGATAAAATTGACGACTTCTCCTCAACTATTCGGAAAAGAATTCAGACAGGAGAAGAGGCCAGAAGTCATGAATTAGCTAGGAAGCTTGAGGAAGAAGAAGCAGCAGAGGCAGCAGCTGAAGTAGAAGCTGAGAAGAGAAAACAACTGAAGGGAAAGCAGCCCAAGCAAATTAAGAAGAAAACAGTTGTAACCATGTCTGAACTATTGTTGTCTAAGGAACAGATCAGAGAGCAAGAAGACCAGGCGAAAAGAAGGAAAGTCATTGATGAGGCCATCAAGAGAAAGAAGCTGAGGGAAGCAACAGGTCTGGATAGAGCATTCAAGAGGAAGCAGAAGAAGAAGGCATCTGTTGAGGAAGATGAGACATGGGTTCAAAATACTCTTCCTGCTTCAGTCAATGATATCCTGGTCTGCAGAGAAGATCTTCATGAACCTTGGAAGAATTATCAAGACAGATTGGCTGTGTGACGTATTCATGATCTAGAGAGTTCCTGAAGAAGTAAATGATGACAAGTTTGCTAAACTCTTCTTCGACTGGTTGGAAGCCAAATATGAAGTCTTCTACAAGGAGGTAATGGGAGAAGGGAAGAAGATGCAGATGCGACCAACTACACCCAGATATGAATTCCTGGTTCCTCCTCTTAAAAAGAATCAGACCTGTGATCTAGTTGCATTCAGAAGAGCGTACATCGACGCACTGGAAAGAGGGAACATCATTGAAGAGGATCGCCAGAATGACGTGCTTAGAAGGATGTATGATATCTTCCAAATTCCTGAAGGCATGAGAGACAAGGAGTAAGAGATCAGAAGATGGTTCTTAGATCAGTTGTTAGGTAAATCCTGCTAGTCATTTCATGTACTTATAAACTGCCATATCTTTTAATGAAATGATTTACCTTTCTGATCTTAAGACAATGTCTCATTGTCTTCTGATTTCTATTTATGTTCTTTACATTTCATGTTATCTATTTTTCTGATTAACTGTCTTGGTTCCATCAAAAAGGGGGAAATTGTTGGGAAATTTGTAGTTTTGATGGAAGTTCCAAAACAGGTTGTAATAGGACCAGTCAAACCTAATAGCTGACTGATGAATTAGATATCAGGATAGGATGACCAGCTGAATTGTATAGACAGTTGATGTAAGAAGATATGTCAGATATTGAGGGGGAACTCAATATGTATAGGTCAAGTCTTGATCATATCAGAAGATCATATCAGAAGAGAAGATCAGATAGTCAGATGATCAGGTAGAGTCATGAAGATAAATATTCAGAAGCCTGAAGATCAGATGACTACGAGATAACAAGACCTCAGAAGACCTCGGAAGACCTACATCAGAAAAACGAAGAAAAGTCTGTAAGTTGTGCTAAGACAATATACATCAAAAGAATTAATCAGGTAGACTGATCATCTTTGACTGATCAGGTCAACTTAATCAGGTGACAACCCAAGCCTCACCTAAGTCATACGAGTTCATCAGACAAGAAGAATGTCAACCTAAGTTGGTAAAACAAACACTGAATAAGTTTACTTGTCAACCAATGAGAGAAATAAACGTATGTACGGAGCTGACAGTGCGGGATTCGGCGGATCACAGTCAAACGGCTATAAAGGACAACAAACACGCATTTAGCCATGTCGTTTCTAAGCGCTTTAAATCAGACCTGCACACCAACCTAAAATAGACCGAAATTCGAATTGCTCTCCAACAGCTAATTTAATTTCGTGCCTATATATATGGGATCAAACCTTCATAGTAAGGTTACGAAAATTATCATCAAGCTCAAGCTATTCGCAATTTCCGCAAGAACACAAAATCAAGATTATTTTCTAAGTGTTCATCTAATAGTTCTTAGCACATAAATCTTATCCTCCAGCTTTAGGCTACCCAAATACTAGGATAGATCTCCAGTTGGAACAACTCAAATCTTATACCCAAACCAAGTGTTAGGTTAGGTTTTGTTTAGCAAGATGTCATACTAGGGTTTCTAGTTCTGAATTCTGGGATTGGTTGAGTGAGAACTCTTGAAACATCTGTTGTACTGTGTTGGACTAACACATTAATCTAAGTCCAGTTGGTTAGTTGGTGCCCCTGCTAATAGGAAAGAGTGGACGTAGGACAAGTTCTCTGAACCACTATAAAAATCTTGTGTGCCTTAATCTGTTTTACCTGTTTTACACCTGTTTAACTACTGCATGCATATTCTAAGCATGGATCAGATTTGCACCAAGTAACTGATCTGATCAATTTGGCACTTTGTCATCTGATCCGATACAGACAACTTAGAACCTGATTTAGTAAACTTGTTTTTCACACGGGTTAAACTTATCTTCCACACATCAGTTAAGCTGATAGACACCGAACTGATTTGTTCTCAAGCGATCAGTAAGTTGGATATTAGTCCAAACTAATTCACACGCACTCTGATCAGGCAAACTTGCTATTCACACCTAATCCCACAAAAAAGTTTAGAAGTCTATTCACCCCTTCCCTCTAGACTTCTGTCTCACTAAAACCCATTCCGGACCTACACGGCACATGTCTGATCCTTAGAGAAAACTTCATTCGGGAGCCCTTCAACCAAGGACATCCTTGCTATCTTGTTAATAGTTTTAAAGTTCAGATGACTCATTCTCTTGTGCCAGAGCCAGCTACTGCTTTTGGAACTCTTAACAATCCGGCATGCATTTCTTGGACAACTGTCCCAATCTGCAGTGTAGATCGTTCCTTTTGTGGAACCAGTCAGCAAAATATGTTGAGTAGCTCAATTCTTGATAGTGCACTAATCAGTCGAGAACTCAACACTGAATCCGTTGTTGTAGAATTGTTAATCGATAACAGGTTGTGTTTTAAACCATCAACATACGAAACTCCAGAAACATGTACATCATCATTGACTAAGGTTCCGAACCCTCTGGTAAAACCAAAGTTATCGTCACCAAAGAGTACACGTGGGCCTTCTTGTTCTATGTATGAACTGAGGAGATGTTTTTGCCTGTCATGTGCCTTGAGCATCCACTATCGATATACCAGATAATTCCTTGTACACCTCCCTCTTATTGGCCAAACCCACGCAAAGCTGCAATCAGACCAGGCTTTAGGTACCCCAGTAGGATTGGGTCCTGAGGGGTTAGTGTTACCTTTCGGGATCCAAAAATAGGGAACTTCCATGGTAATCATCAAGATCAGAAGGCCTGATTTATCTCCCATAAGCATCTACATAATCATACATCTCTTCATGTGCATTCTGGTCAGTATGATTATGAGTGTGAGCTTTGGATGAATCAGAAGACTTGGGGTTTTTCTTGTTAGTTTGTCTTCTCTTAATCCAGAGTGGCTCAGGTGCAACTGTCCTAGATTTCTGGTTGAAGGGATAGGTACGACTACTACCTCAAAAGATTCATATCTCTTTCGCACAAATGGTTTCAGTAGTTTACCCTTAGCATGTTGGTTAGGTAGCTTGACCTGATCAGATCTTAGCTGTGACTGTCTCTTGTGAGATGGTTTAGGCTAATTTCTAATATGTTGATTAGGTTGAGGTCTCATCAGAAGAACTGGATTCTTATGTTGATTACTCGACTGATGTCAGATCAGTTGGGGTCCATTTTTGTTCCTTTTTTTCAGACATTTGCCTTGCCTGGTCAGCTGGCCTTTTTCCCTTATCTGATACAGATTTAACATAATGTGTATCCTTTTCAGAAATCTTCCTAACTTCACCTTTGAAGTGTAAACCAGGTTAGACATATGAGGATCCAGAAGGGTTATCATACCTAACACCCTTGTTATTTCGTTAATATTTTTAGAGGCTTTTCCAAAAACTTCTACTTTCTTTCGCAAACTGTCCTCACTGATTTTTAGACTCTCATGCAGTCGAAAGAGTTCATCAAACTTAACTTGAAGGACTTTGAGATCTTCAGCTTGTTTCAGATTGAGAGCCTGTTGTTCCTTAACCAGTTTACCCTGATCAGAAGTACTGACTTTCAAAAACTCTTGTTCTGTAGTCATCTTTTGAACAGTCTCAACTGATTTCAGTTTAGCAGCTCTACATGCCTCATTATCCTTGACAAGCTGAATGTTCTTAGCCCTTAGCTTATCGTTCTCAGCTTCCACTATTGTGTAAGTGTCTACTGCAGCAGAGAGATCATCAAGCAATTGCTCATTGTAGAGCTGCAGGTCAATCTCTCCAGCAGATGTGCTGAGCACAACAGGTGTGGAAACAGAGAGCACAGAAGGTTTAGAGATTACCTCATTTGGGTCAGCTTCTTTGGCCATGAGACAAATGTCATCATCAGATGAGAAGTCTAGATCGTCAAAGTCTTCAGTAGTGGTCATCAAGTAGAAATCCTCAACTGATGAGTATCTGGAGTCAACTGAAGGTAGATAAGAGTCATCGATTACTGATGTATCAGCAACCATAGCTTTTCTGTCACGGTATCATTGTTCTCTTATATTTTGCTTATCTTCTCTCTCTCTGGGAGTCAAGTCAGGACAGTCAGCACTGTAGTGACCTGGTTTCTGACAGTTGAAGCACGCTCCAGGTTCTCCTGAATTTATTTTACCAGGAGAATCATTTCTTCTATACGATCTATCAGGAGACTTTCCAGTTTGCCTGTAATCAGAATTTCTCTGCTCTGATAGGTCATCACATCTGTCATCCTTGTGATCGTCCCTACGATCATCTCTCTGATCATCTCTTCTGTCATCTCTCTTTTCAGCAGAACGATTTCGCTCTTGTGATCTATCAATAGATCTTCTATCTCTTCCTCTGTTTCTGATAGTCACGATAGAATTTTTGATACTTTCCCAATTGATCATTTGATCATTCAAGTTTTCTGGTCAGCAGGGCAATCTGTTCAGTATGACTCATGATGTTTCCTACTGGTTCAGTAGATCTGGAACTGGTACTTGTTGCCTGAAATGCAACAGATTTTGTCGTGGTAGGAGTAGCTTCAAAAGATGATTCATCTTCTTCTAGAATTCTTTCAATCAGGTCAAATTCATGAGCTTTCAGGCTGAGAAACAGGTTGCTCGGGTTCATTTTGGCAATATCTTGACAATCCTTAATCATTGTTACTTTCATGTCCCATTTCTTGGTCAGGGACCTCAAAATCTTATAGTTGATATCCTTATCAGTCATTTCACGTCCTAGTTTTCGAAGCTTGTTGACAGCCATAGTGATTCTTCCATCAAGCTGATTAATGGTTTCATTCAGCAGCATCTTGAGTTTCTCAAATTTAACTAGTTCAGCTTGCAATCTGCTGTTCTTAATCAGATCATTTCCTTCAAAGATTTCATCAAGAGTATCCCACATCTACTTGGCAGTCTTCAAATATTTGATCTTCTCGCGAGTTGTCTTGTCCACCATCTTCATGATGATATGATTTGCAATAGTATCCAGATTATGAAGGTTTCTTTCTTCAGCATCCATCAGAGTAACACTTTTCTGAACCATAACTCCAACTGGTTCTCCTGCAACACCATCAGTAGTTGGATTTTGATGATATATGATGATGGGTCCTCTTTCGATAACTTCCATCATTCTGGAACTGATTGAGCCCAGATGGTTACCCATAAGAATAGTCCAATCTACATATTCATCAACAGTGAACTTCGGCAGATCATGATACATGCCAGCAGTGTTATCCATGCTGAATTTTGTGAGTTTAAATCAGATGAATTTTAAAACAGGTTTTTCAAAGATCTGTTCAAGTGACCACAATGGTTCTTCCTCAAGAACCGATGATACTCAAAGCCAGTGGTCCGTAGAACCACTGCTCTGATACCACTTGTAGGTCCCGAACGGGTTTTAGTGAGGTAGAAGTCTAGAGGGGTGAATAGACTTCTGCAACTTTTTGTGTGATCAGATGTGATATGCAAGTTTACTGATCAGAGTGCAGGTGATCAGTATGGACTGATATCCTACCTACTGATCGCTTATGAGCAGATCAGTTTGGTGTCTATCAGTTTAACTGGTTGTGCGGAAGCTAAGTTTTACCCGTGTGAAAAACCAGTTTAATAAATCAAATTCTAAGTTTTCTAAAGTAGATCAGATGACTAAATGTCAAACTAATTAGATCAGCAACTTGATGCAGAACTGATCATTTCTTAGAATATGCATGTTTGCTTAAATCAGTAGTGTGCAGAATATGTAAAGCTGTAAACACACAAGATTTATAGAGGTTTGGACAACTTGTCCTACGTCCACTCTTTCCTATCAGCAGGGGCACCAACTAACCAACTGGACTTAGATTAATGTGTTAGTCCAACACAGTACAACAGATGTTTCAAGAGTTCTCACTCAACCAATCCCAGAAATCAAGACTAGAAACCCTAGCTTGAGATCTTGCTAAACAAACTTAACCTAACACTTGGTATGGACAAGATTTTTATTGTTCCAACTGGAATTCTATTCTAGTTTCTGAGTAGCCTAAATCTAAAGGATAAGAATTCTTGCTAAGAACTTATGGGATGAACATTTTGAATATACTTGAGTTCTTGGTGTTCTTCTTGCGGAAATTGCTTGAATTGAGCTTGTGGATTATTTCCGTAACCTTACTCTGAAGGTTTGATCCCAAATTTTTAGACCATGAAATCAAAGAGCCGTTGGAGAGCAATTTGAATCTCAGACTATTTTAGGTAGCTTGCAGGTCTGAGTTGACGTGCTCAGGAAGGCCATGTCGTCTTCGTGTAATTTTGTCATTTCTAGTCGTTTGCCCTGATACTCCATATCCTGCGTCGTCAGATTGCGTACATACGTGTTGAGATCTTAGTGGCTAACAAGTACACTCATTTGGCGCCTAGTAAAACTAGCTATGTTGACATTCTTCTGGTTTGAATCTCTTCGTATATTTTGGATAAGTAGATATGTTTATCATACTTCTGACTTTGCTTGTGTTGTACCATGGAATAGTCCAATCCAGTGAAGCGATCGGCTAGGGCGACTTTGATAAGAATTGGGAAGCCGCGAGGCGACTTCCTCGGAGTTGAGAAGGTCGCAAAGCAACTTAGAGAGAATAGGGAGGTCGCGTGCGACTTTTGAAGAAACCACAAGTCGGAAGCGACCTCAGACAAGTATTTATAGCAAAGATATGGACAACTGGAAGCGCGGATATCGCGGGGTAAGCAAGGCAAGTGTATCAAGACGTGGAAATTGCGGGATTGACCAAGGAAACCCTAGCTCTAGCGGCTAGAAACTTAGCAAGCCCATCGAAGGAAGCCCACAGAGAATTGTACCCTAATTTCTTGTCTATAAATACAACGTGTATCACTCATTGTAGAAGGATGAGATCTTAAAACTCTAGGCAGAAAATAATAATAAAATACTCCTGGCTTGGACGCCCCCAGACGTAGTCTTATTCAAAAGACGAACTGGGTAACCAAATTTGAGCATATTTCATATATGTTATTTGTTACCTGTTCGATCCCATTTAATACTATTAAGTTGCCCTAGACATAAAATCTAGGTCACAACATTGGCGCCGTCTGTGGGAACACTCTGTCGATTTGCTCAAAAATCCGCAGAAAACCCATCCCTTGTCAATGGCGATCAACCAAGGTAATGCTACCAGAAATGAGACGGACCACCGCGACGGTATCGAGGACTCTATGAGTTCACAGCGGTACTGGTGGAATCTCGTCCAGACACCGGAGGATGCAAAGGCCGTACTGGCCATCCTCCACAAGAAATGCCTCGCTTTCGATGATGAGGACGAACAGCCGCCGGCCAAGGAAGCGGTGCCTAATCCAGGAACTTCTAAGGGCAAGAATGCCCTTGTCGAGAAAGGGCGCTCCACAAGCCAACTGGTGTACGATCCGGCGAAGTACGCCATCATTCAGAATTGCAGGCTCTTAGAAAAGCTGGCAGGATCCGGCAACGTGTTCAATCGACTTGGGGGGCAAGAGGCCCGAAAAACCCCATCGGCCGCCGAGGATGAGGCGCATTCTTGGCCCCGTCACAATGACCAGGTGGAATGAGATCTAATCATGGCATTAAATTTACACCACGACAAGCTACTGAGGGAATCGGCAATACACCAGGGTGGGCTGCGGGTGACCTACCCCCCCAAAAATCATCGCGATGTCAAAATTGACGCGCTGGCCAGGACGGTCCAGCGACTTCTCGAGCGGGCTGAGAACCAAAGCAGTCCGACGGGAGCGGACCATAACCTTATCATCCCGGACTCCCCCCTCGGGACCACAGTCACTTTGGCACCCACCCAACGAAAAATCAACACGGCGGCTCTAGATCGCTACAGTGGAAGCAGGGACCCAAAAGTCCACGTGGCCAAGTATAACTCCTACATGGCCTCCATGGGCGCAACAGATGCCACTAAGTGCCGGCTGTTCTCCCTAACTTTGAGCGACCAGACCCATCAATGGTTCACCTCGTTGCCACCTTTCTCAGTGGAATCTTTCGAACAGCTCACCAGGCTATTCCTGACCCACTTCACAGCCTTGGCGCCGCGACCTGCGACCAGACAATGACTGATGAACACCCAGCAGGCGGATAATGAGTCTGATCGATCCTACATTGAAAGGATCGACAAGCTCATACTTGAGGGAGACCCGATCGGGGATGAGTCCAAAGTGCTCGGGGCCGTCTCTGGACTCAAGAAGGGAAACAAGTTGTGGCGACGTATGACCATCGAATACCAAATCAGCTATAACGATTTTCGGAGACGAGCTAGCGACCTCATCCACGCCTCAGAGCTTCTGGAATCAAGACTTTCCGATGACAGAGAGGTCACAGACTCAAAGAAAAGCTCCAAGAAAATCGGTGGTCATTACAAGGCACCTGGCAGCTTCAAACCTTTTGAAGAGAATATCCCAGTGAAATTGATGGAAGTGCTAGGTATGACACCCAGGCACGTGTACAACCAGATCAGAGATCGAGAATTACTCCTCCCGCCTTGGCCCATCAAGAACAAGGGAAAGGCAAACCCCAACAAATACTGCCACTTACCCCAACAAATACTGCCACTTCCACGAGTAAACTGGGCACTACACCAGCGAATGCAATGATCTAATCCCCCAACTTTGGAGGCTATACGAGGATGGATTACTGGACGAGTTTGTCAAGTGACCCCAGAAGAACCAGGATCAAGCTCAGAGAGGTCGCCAGCAAGCAAACCCACAGGCGGAACCGGCTCCAAGAAACGCCGGCCAGGGAGAACAGCCAGTACCGCCCATGCCAGAAGGCGTGGGAGGTCGCGTGATACACACACTATCCCCACTTGGGACAGTAGGGGGACTTTCAGTGACCGGCTCGTCCAAAAGATGGATGAAGGCAGAGATAAGAGAGATAGAAAATGCAAGAAAAATGGTGTTACCCGTCTTCACGGTAGGAGAAGAGACCAGCACAATAGAGTTCGGCAAGAAAGACAAGGCCGGGGTAGTCTACCCTAACATCGATCCCCTGGTAATCAGAGCCAATATCATGGGCACCACCGTATGCCGTTTGCTAGTGGATGGAGGGGCTTTCTGCAACATACTCTTCAAAAAAACCTTGGATGAGACTACGACGCATACATCACCCCGTGCGACCATGTCGTGAAAGGTTTCGGAGACGCAACAGTGAAGCCGACAGGAATGATTCGACTTACCGTAGAATTAGTCTCCACTTTGAATGAAGAAGTTAGGGCCACTAGGCTTTTAGATTTTTTAGTTGTCGACCTCCCGAGCTCCTATAATGGATTCCTCGGGAGGCCATTTGAACATGAATTTGAGGCTGCGTCCTCAACTTTTTATTTGTGTAAAGTTTCCCACCAAGAGTGGGCTGGTCGGCAACGTCAAAGGTGACCAAGTTGATGCAAGAGGTTGTTTGATTTATTCCTCGTCTCGTTTAAACTCCGCACTAGTATCTAGCAAACAATTATTTGTTATAGATAGCGAAGAACAATGTGAAATCTTAAATAACAATACGAGCAGGAAGAGAAATTGTGATGACCTCGACCCAGAGGATGGGGCCCGAACCAGAAGAATTTCTACTCGAAGCAGAAATAGATGACCCACGGTAGAATACCCCAAGGGCCGTCCCAGGGAAAGACCTCGAGAAAGTCAAAGTGGACCCAGCCCGACCAGATCTTGAAGTAATCATAGGCTCAAGAATGCCGGACGACCTGAAGGGAGAAGTCATCGACTTTCTCAAAAAGAATCAAGATGTCTTCACCTGGTCGCACAAGGACATGGTAGGAATCGACCCAGAAGTCGCATGCCATAAACTGTTCATAGATCCAGTGTAGGTCCCGAACGGGTTATGTGAGGGCAGAAGTCTAGAGGGGAGGGGTGAATAGACTTCTGAAAAACTTTTCGAATCGTGTGAGAGCGATAGCCCGATCAGAAGTGAATCGATTCGATCGATAATCAACTTCTTGAACGCGGAAAAGCGGTCGATTTCGGTAACTATCGATTAACTGATGTGTCGCGTGAAGCTTAAGTTTTACCCGTGAAAAACCGGTTTGTATAAATCAGATTCCAAGTTTTATCTTTTAATCGATGACGAAATCAGTCCGATCGGATCGAAAGCTTGGTGTTGTCTGCGATCTTAACTTAGAATGTATCGCTTTAAGATTGTGCGATGTGAGAGCGATTAATCAAAGCAATAAAGGCACACAAGATTTATAGTGGTTCTATTAAACCAAATCCTCGTCCACTCTTCCCTTTCACAAGGGCACCAACTTAACCGACTTAACCGATGGACTTAGATTAGTGTGTTAGTCCAACACAATACACCAACAGATGTTTTAAGAGTTCTCACTCAACCGATCCTTAAAATCAAAGACTAGAAACCCTGGATCGAATCTTGCTAAACAACTTATCCTAACTTGGGGGTTTGGGTAAGATTGTTGAGGTTCCAACTATGAAATCTTTCCTTGCGATAAGCCACGGACGATAGCTAGATGAAAAGATTTCTTGCTAAGAACTTATGGGATGAACACAATATAAAATAAGCATGGTTGTTGTGTTCTTCGATGCGAAATCGACTATATTTTGAGCTTCTTGATTATGTTGTTTGTCCAAGCATTTCCGTGTCTCACTCTGAAGTGTGATCCCATATTTATAGACCTTGAGATCAAAAGAGCCGTTGGAGAGCAATTTGAATCTCGGGCTATTTTAAATGAACTTCTGCAGGCTTGATGTGACGCGTGCTTCAGAACGGCATGGTTTGAAGGATTATAAATTTGAGAGAGCAACATCGAATCCATGATATCGGTTCATCGTGTTTCTTCCTTATTGGATGAAAGCCTTGCTTTGCGGTGTTGTTCCTCCAACTAAGGTTGGTATTCATCTTGTTCGATCGCGACGTATGATAAGATGAAACATCGATTTTCATCTTATGAGTGATCGATCGATCGATCTGACTCGATCGATCCACGATGGAGTCTTCTGGCGCTGTTGACTTATCTTCAACCGGGTGACTCGGCCGATGTAGGTCTTCGGTCTTATCTTCGGAAGTCATCGATCTTCGTATTAGAGGTTTGAGCTTCATGACTTCGAGTTATCCGACTAGATCGATTCGATCGATCTTCCGCTCGGTTTAGCGTTACGCTCTCTGTCGGATATCGAATTTCTTGATTCTTCAGATCGACCTTTACATATTGAGTTCCCCCTCAATATGTGACCTATCTATTACATCGATTTTTCTATACAATCATTATCAACCGGTCTCCTATAGCGAAAAATGTAAACATCGATCGACCTAACAGTCCGATTTGGTCCTATTACATGTGTTTTTGGAACTTTCATCAAAACTATAAATTTCCCAACAATTTCCCCCTTGATGAAACCAAAACACTTGAGAAACCAAACGATTGATAAGTATAGAACGATTAAAGAGCAAGTAATCGAAGACAAAGAGATTTTGTCTTGGGATCGAAAAAAATAAACTTTTCATTAGATATGATGATTACATGTTACATCGTAAAAGTTTTGAATTTAAAAGTTTGGCGATCCCTAGGCGTCTTACGAATCTTCACTCCTTGGGCTTGTATCCTTCGGCATTTCTCTTTGGTCTTGTGGAATGTTGAAAATCGATAGAGTTTCCATTTGACATCGATTATCCGCACTTGATCGGTTATCCGTGATTTGCTCAAGATGTCAAAGTAGAATCTCTCAAATGCCGAATCTGTCAAATGAGCCATCTCGCCTTCTTTGAGTATATTAACAGATCATACTCTTGGCGAGATATCTTTACATTTATAAGCTTGGCCTCATTTTTCCGATACTTGAAAAAGTCCGGATATTTATTACAGAACCCGGTTGAGGAACTCATCATCCGGTGATTCTTCTTTTGGAACAAGATCAAGGACAAAAGGCATCTAGAAGTCATTCATCTTATTCCATTCCTCAAACCTCTTAGCGTGTCTTGGCATTTTTTGGTATGATCTCGCCGACTCTTTGTCGGCAACCGAGGTTACAAAATTTTCCGATTAATCCTTTCTTAGCCCTTGATTTGAACTTCGTTTCAACCCTTACGCTTGTGCCCGTTTTTACTTCCTTCTTTCTTCTTGATCATCCTCTTTGGACAATTTCTGACTAGCTCCTTATCGGCTGATCGACTAAATCTTCCGGTGACTTTCTGGTGCGAGTAATCGGTCCAGTTTTTGATGTCCCAACCAGCAATTTTCTTTTGCAATTGAGCTTTGTCCATGGGCCTTGTCTTACGATGTGTCGGTTGGTTTCTCGATCCTTCCCCCTTTTTGGTTTGATCAAAAAGCGCATTGAGTGGGAAGTCGAGACCCAAAGTTGATGACAATGCGATTTAGATCATTAGCGATAAACTGAAGATTGAAATCGATTCGAGCGGTTGTGTCGATTCTTTCTTGGCGGTTTCCATTGTAGCAGAGAGTGTCCAAATCATTTTATCAAATTTCTCTTCGATAACTCGAGCCTTTTTTCTCGATGGCGTCGAGAAAAAAGATTGATTTTGATCCAAGTTTGACTTGTCATCAAGCGATTTTTGTAAGCTCGGCGGATATGGTGGTCATAGATTGGGAGAACTGATCTCGATTGCTTCGATTTGTTTGAGGCCGATTTGTCTCCTCGATCGATTAAGCACTCCCTCAATCTCTTTTTCGGAGATCTTTGAGACAAGATCGATCTCCTCGTTGATCGATGGTGATTTGAGATGTAGGAATTGGATCCATCACTTGATCGAGTTCGGTTTGTTTTGTGCCTCCGGTGGTTGGTCGTGAACCGCAACACCGTTCCACTTTCATCGACTCCCTAATTCACCATTTCAAATCTGTTTGCGAGCTTCTTGAAGCGATCTCGAATTCTCTTCTTCCGCAATTCAACTTCAATGATCGAGCTTTCCACAGATTTATCGATATGAGCTCAAATAATCCCACTTTGGCGGACTTCCTCATATCGAACTCATCCGCACCACCCATCTGCTCAACAAGTAAGATAAGATCTCGAGAAGCTTTTTTAATCTGAGATCTCTCGGTGAGGATCTCCATGACTTCTTCTCGATAAATGGGCGACCGGTTGTGGATACATCTCATCAATCTCTCGTTCAATTCTTAGTACCATTTTTCCGGTGATGGTCTTTGTTGATCTGGATCTGAGAATTATCTGTCCGCATTCTCATTGGATGAGATGTGGAAGCTTCCTTGAATCGGCGGAAGTTATCGATTGGTTCAACTGCACTTCTTTGTAGTGGCGATTATATCTGGTTGAATGAAAGGTGAACTAGCGATAGAGACATGCTTTCTGCGCCTTTAATCCGGCGGTGAATCGGCTTGAGGTTGAGAGAAATAGATTTATCGACAGCTTCTACCTCGAATCGTTTGTTGAGAAGCTTGCCTGTCGATTACATTCTTTGTTGCGCCTTATGACTCATCTTCTAGTCTTTGAGTCGGGGTAGGTTGCTTTTGCTTTCTTTGGCCTCTTCTCCCAGGCCTTCACCGTTTTCGTTTCTTTTTACGTGGAGCAACCGGTGTGGATGATGGCGCTTCTTTGCTCTTTCCTTTCTTGATTTTTTGTTGGAGTGGGCTCCTTGTCATCGTCTGGTGGCCCATATATAACTGAAGTTGATGAGAGGAAGGCATTGTAGGACTTCATCCATTCTGATTCCATTCGGTAACTTGGCGGTTTGTCTTTCAATATAATCGCAACCTTGTTGAGATTGGCTGACTCTCTTTTTCGAAAAGACACACTGGATTCATTGACTCCAAATTTTTTTGTGTTCTTGGAGCAAGATGGCTTTTCGAAGCCGTGCCAATTGATGTTCTCGAGCCCCATCAATTATTCTTTGCCATCTTTGTACATTTTGACTGATGTGAGAAATCTGGGCTAAATGAGATTCCCATGATCGTTCTTGGCAAATGTCAAACAATGATCTGTACTTTCTTTTGAGCATTGGCCCGATGAATCCATATTGGTCGATGTTTGTCTGCCTCTCTTAAGAGCTCTTCTCGATTTCTTCATCCTCATTCTCCTGTCAGGTGTGCGGGTGAGATTCGCCACTTAAAAGTGAACAGACAGTGATGTCTGCATTTGTCGATCGATTTCTTCTCCGCTATTTGTCGACATCGGTTAAATCTCCGGTTTTTTCAGATCCACACTCAAATGCGCAAATTGAAGTGCTTCATCTTGCATCACCGGATTGCGATGAAAGAAGCAATATGTTTCGATCCGGCCTTCTTGAAATTTGTTCCACCTCCATGGATTCGAGAATCCTCGGTGGTTCCAAATCGAACGAACTTATCCTCAAAAATCTTAGTTGCCCAATAATTGCACATGATCTTTCCAAGTCCATGAGTGGCCATCTACTGGTGAGATAGACTCATTAAATTTGTGCATAATCAATATCAATATCATTCCGCGGAAAACAAAAAGGCAATGAAGCATAAATTCAAAAAACAACTTTTGAAAACAATGTTTTTAACGGAAAAGAAAGATTCATCATTAAGCTTAAAAAGAAAATATTACCGATTCAAATTTTGAGAGAAGATTTTGAACTCTAAGAAATCGCTTTGAAACGTAGAGAACAATTTGAAGTTTTTCAAAGGAGAGTAATGTAAGTTTGTGAAGCGTAAAAAACTCCTAAGGTTTGATGAATCATATATAGAGCGGAGGGTACAATAAGACAAGATTTTGAAGATCAATCGCTTTGAAAAGATTATGCGCTCCAGATTTAGCGGTTTTGATCGTAGGGTTGGGAAAAACGCATACACAAAAACTTTTGGATTTAAAAGCACGATCAAGTAGCAAAGGTTAATACATGTACCCCACGTCCGCATTAAATGATTTGCAGAGTACACGTCCACAAGGATAGTGGGTACAAGTAAAATAAATAAAATCGAATACGATCCGATAAATAAGTAAAGAACAAGAGAAGAGAGATCGCGATCTCGGGCCGATCGATGTTGTTATCGATCAATATTACTTGTCAATGTTGATTCCACTTGTTGATCTTAATCATTCTCGCCTAAGCCTTAAGAAATTTCCCAACTGATCCTTTTAACTGATCTTCTCCAGTTGCATCTGATTTGTTGAAACTTCAGGCTTAGCTGATCTTTCCTTGAGTACGTCTGATTTCCCTTTTGATCCTTCTTGATCAGTTGAAGTTCCCCCTTCAACTGATATTTCTGACATAGACTGATATATCCGATTTATTGGAGTTTCAAGCTCGGCAGATCTCTCATCCGATCATGCTTGTAAATAATCGATTTTGGTTGACCTCATCGATTCTTTTTGAGAAGCCAATTCTTGGGATAAGTGTTACCGCCAAAACTTAGTCTAGAGTAGTAGCTTCTATTCCCTAAGTAGGCGTGATTGACATCGTAAATATCGCCCTAATCTCTCGATATGTCAATCAACCGTAAATTTATCCAATTATCGATCGCGTGATTTCTACATTACATCCTTTTGATGCAAATTTCTCGGATAGGCTTCTTGAACCCGACAATTGCATTTGCATCCTTGCTTGGCCTCTATAAAATTGGACCAATGTTTTTACACAACATCACCCATTCACCATACTTATCTTCTTTGTAAGAATCATGTATCTTGGTGAACCCTTGTTTCGGTGAGACTTCCTAAAACACTTTTACACCCTTTTATATGGTTTAGTCTTCTCAAATCAACCCTTTGCATCCCTTATTCTTTGTTTTTCTTCATCATCTTCGATTTCACATCGATTCTTTTGCAAAAGCTTCTCTACCACCACGGCGGATCTCTTTGTTGCAAACCGAAGACACTTCTCCTAACCGTATGCACCTTGTGTGTGTCTATCCGGATGACGTAACGGAACCATCGGACTTAGTCTCGGTATAAAATATCTTGACACATGTGCCCATGAGATCGATGACCAACTCTTTGGCACACGTGCTCCATTCAACAATTTGGAGAGCCCTACTACTCCTCCTTTTTTAGGGCTCGGGCTTAAGAATCCTATCAAGGCCTCTGTCGCTCCGGTTTTCTTGATCTTGACTTTTTGCGACCGCCTTGGGATTACATTCTTTAAAGCCTCTCTCACCCTTGTTAAGTGGGGGAAAATGAGAGTTTAAAATCTCTCTCTTTCCTTCACTACGGGGTTAGGATGAGGGTTTAGGGTTATAGGTTTAGGATTTTGGTTAACATTTATGTACTGACCTCCGGGTCTTCTTGTACTTGTAACTTCGTAATGTAACCTCACCTTCGGGTTTTTATCAATGAAAAGTTCTGTTATTTCATTTTGTTGTGTAAATTCACGCTTTCTTATGCGATTGATAATTTAATCTCTGAATCTTGCTTGTTGAATATCGGCTAAAAACGAATCACAAAGAAATACTATAACCAAATTTGATTTAATCGGATAATCCTTTAAACCGAGCATTTCCTTAAATCGATAAACCTTGAATCGATCGGTTCCTTTAAATCGATAGACTTAAAAATCGATAAACTAAAATCGATCGGTTCCTTTGGATCCAGTAGCGTGTATGTATGGATTTTTTTGCTTATCGAAGATCGGTTAAGATACCAAACTCAATGATTTCTCTCGTTACGATTAGTCTCTTAACCAGCTAGTTACGAGAGCATTCCATCAAACATTTTTAAACATTTCTCCAAGATCTAGAAGTCCTAGCTCATTGCATAAATCTCTCGAATCGATCTCACCAGTGGCTTGGTTAGAATATCGGCCTTACGTACATATCGGTATGAATCTTTTCCATTACGATATTCTTCTTTTCAACGTGATCTCTTATGAAGTGGTGTCGACATCTACATGCTTGCATCTTGTATGTAGAACTTTACGAGTGATTGCAATAGCATTCAATCGCGAGAATATAGGTACGTTCTTAGCTACAATGTTGTAATCCTCACCAGCCCGAGCGATTAGGAACAACGACTTCTGCGACCATATATTACGCTTCGGTTGTTGATGTCGCATATCGATGTCCTAAAACCACGAGATCGGTTTACTTCCTAAGAACTCGACATGTTCACGAGGTTGATTTTCTGTCGATCTTGCAACCTCCATAATCGAAATCGAGAATACCCACTAAGCTCTAGATTATCATCGATGGGTAGAATAAACCAAGGTTTATTGTTCCTTCAGATATTAAGAATCCGGCTTAGGATGCTTCTAGGTGGTGACCATTGGATTTGCTGAAATCGCACATACACCCATCGCGAAAAGTGATATCCGTCTCTTGGGTATAATAAAGATCCAATGAAGCCCTATATTCCTTCGATTTGTTTTTCGACCGGCCTCATCCGGATCCATCTTGAATCCAGTCATCATAGGAATTTTGGCTTCCTTACTATTTTGAATTCCAAACTTAGCCAAAAAAGATTCCTAGTGTACTTTGCTTGGCGATGAATATCCTTCCGAACTTTGTTTAACTTGGAGACCTAGAAAGTAATTCATCGACCCATCATGGACATCTCGAATTTCCCTTGCATCGGTTCTTTGAATCTTTCACATAGGTTCTTATTTGGAGATCCGAAGATGATGTCGCCCACGTAATCGAACCATCGAATATCTTCTCCATCTTCTATTCTCAATAAGGTTACGTCCTTGTTCCTTTAGTGAACCCACTTTTTCGATCAAGAACCGAGAGAGTGTATCATACCATCGAGTTTATTTCGAACCATAAAGAGCTTTTCTTAAACGATACACTTGGTTGCCCTTTTCAAAGCACGGAGGTTGTTAGACATAAACTTCCTCCGCTAGTACCCCGTTTAAGAAAAGCACTCTTTACGTCCATCCGATACAAATGAACCCTGCGTGGGAAGCATAAACCCAAGAATGGCTTCAAAGGCGAAGAGGTGCAAAAGGTCTCATCGTAATCAATTCTTCCGATTGCGAATACCCCTTAGCAACAAGTCTTGCCTTATTTCCGATGATAACATTTTTCTCATCTCTCTTGTTCTTGAAGATCCATTTCGTTTGCCAATTACATCTTGATGGCACGGTGCATCTACTAGTTCCCATACTTCATTTCTCTCAACTGTTCGATCTGCGTGGCTAGAATCCGGTTTGCGTCTTGTAATGCTTCCTCGATTGTAGTTGGTTCCTTCATAGACGGATAACACAATGCATGGCACTTTCACCAATCGATGTCTAGTTTTAACTTTATCGACGGGTCTCCAATTATCGGTCGGTTGGATGACCGGGTTATCCGGAGTCCTTCATTACGATTTGCGTCGGTTTTGAGAACATCGTCCGCTTTTGATAAAATCTCATTACTAGTGATTGGGAGTGGTGCGAGGTTATGGTCCACTTGATAAGAACAAGTCTCGGTGATGTTGGAATCATCATGTCTTTGATGTCGTTAGAACTTCAAGTTCCCCACGAGCCGGATGGTTCGATTCTTCTTATCTCGGTGAATCGACTTTTTCATCGGCGAGTTGATCGTACCTTAGGATCTGATTGATCCGGTGAATCAATTAGATCTGGAATGTAAATTGTCTGATTTGATTTATCCTTGATCGTTAAATTGAATCCATTTTCTCGAATATCGGGGTTACGGTAGATCGTACTTTTGTTCGATACGGGCCGATTTCTCTTGATCGAAAGATGCTTCATCAAAGGCTACATGGGGTGTTTCTTCCACAACAAGGGTTCGTTTGTTGTAGACCACGAAAACTTTTGCTAGATGAGGAATACCCTAGAAATATACCCTCATCGACTTGGCCTCAAAGGTCTTCAAATTGTTGTGTATGAAACACTTGCACCCAAAAACATGGAAGTAAAAAACACGAAAATAGGGTGTTTTGTAGTGAGCCTTAGTCGGAAGACATACGAAAATATGGCATGCGGTGTTGATTATACGCGATGGATTTGGTATCGCATGTTCATTTAACATTGTTCGACGAACTTCTTTGAGAGTTCTGTTTCTCCGATTCGGTTTCCATTCATTTGTGGCGTCCTCGCTTTTGATGTTTCATCTTTGTATACCAAACTTAGAGCAAAAATCGAGGAGTTTCGAAATTCAGACCTTTATCGATCCGATTTTTACTACTGTGACTTACCCCTTCTCATTTTGTAATCTTCTTAGTAAATCGGGTATCTTGGTTGTCGTCTCATTCTTCTTATGTAAGAATATAACCCGATTAAACTTGGAATAGTCATCCACGATTACGAGTGTATTTGTGTCCGTTGAGATTTGTAATGTTATCCATATGAATTTTGTAGTATCTCTGGCCGGATCTTTGGTCAGGAAATTCCTTTGAATGAAGCTTTGACTGTTTTTCCCTTCCGACATGCGAAGACATGTCGATCCTTTGAGAACACTTCATTCGGAAGTCCTTCCACTAGAGACATCCTAGCTATCTTATTAAGAGTTTTAAAGTTCGGATGGCTCATTCTTTTTGTTGAGAGCCAATCGCTACTTTTGGAACTCTTAACAATCGGGCATGCATTTCTTGGACAAACTGCTCCAATCACCGTAGATCGTCCCTTTTCTTGAACCAATTAGCAATATCTGTTGAGTGACTCGATTCTTGATAGTGCATTGATCGATCGAGAACTCAACACCGAATCCGTTGTCGCAGAAAAACCGATAATAGGTTGTGCTTCGGACCTTCGACAAACGAGACTCCGATTTATTTGTACATCATCATTCTCTAAGGTTCAACCCTTTGGTATAACCAAAGTTATCATCACCGAAAGAGTACACGCGGCCTTTTCGCTCTATGTAGGAACCGAGGAGATGTTTGCTTCGAATGTGCCTTTGAGCATCCACTATCGATGTACCGGATAGTTGCTTGCACACCTCCTTTGTTGGCGGACCCACGCGAACCCGCAATCGATCGGGTTTTTAGGTACCCCTTTCGGATTAGGTCCCGAGGGGTTAGGTTTGGATTTGGGGATCCATACAAACGAGCACTTCTATGGTGATCGGTCGGATCGAAGGGCCTGATTTGTCTCCCATACTGTCAACATAATCATACTTATCCTCATATGCTTTCCGGGATTTGTATGATTACTTGTGTGAACCTTGGATGACTTAGAAGACTTATGATTTACCTTTTTCCGTTTGTCTTCTTTTTTATCCATTAATGGTTCAAAAGCCCTAAATTTAACTATAGGGGGTAGGTACGATTGCTACCATCAAAAGATTCATATCCTTTTTAGATAGATGGTTTTCGCAGATTTACACGAAGCATGCTTATTAGGCGGTGACCTTGGACGGTCTCGAGATTAGACTTCCCTTTTGTAGGTTGTCTTTTCGATTCTCGATATGTTGATCGGTTGAGGTTTCTTCGAAGAACTGGTTCTTCCGTTGATTCCTCGGTGATGCTTTACCGGTTAGGGGTCCATTTCGTTCCCTTTACGGTTAGGCACTTGCCTTACTCTCAACCGGTCTCTTACCCCTATTAGATACAAGTTTAGCTTTTGGTGTATCTTTTTTCAGAATTCGTCGATTACACCTTTACGAGATGAATCGGTCGGGGCTTTTGAGGATGTGGAGGGTTTCTCATAGCCAAGTCCCTCCTTATCAATCTTTACTCAAAATAGGCGTTCATGTCTTTAACGGTTTGAGATGATTTTGAAAAAACATCTATTTTCTTCTGCAGATTTTCCTCGGAGGATTTGAACTTTCATGCATTGGATAGCTCATCGAATTTTGCTTGCAAGATTTTGAAGTCATCGAACTTCATTGTCATTAATTTCCATCTGTTCTTTGATCTGCTTTTCTGATCGGAAGCTTTAACCGAAATTTTAAATTCCTCGATTACCTTCTGGCGATTTCAAGCTGATCTAAGTTCGAAGGTTTTTGAGATCATTTTTTCTTGACAAAGTGATTATTTCTGATCCTCAGCTTATCATTCTCAGCTTCCACAATAGCATAAGTTTCTCTGCATTGGAGAGATCTTCAAGCAATTGCTCTGAAAAGCTGCAGGTCAATCTCCCAATCTTAATGATAGCAGGTGTAGAAGCGAACGAAAGGGGTTTGGAGGTTACCTCGACCGGGTCCTCCCCGGCCATCGGCGAGTTCATCATCGTCGACGAGAATATCGGATCTTCACTTTCATAGAAGTCGGCGGCCTTTCTTGATCGGCGAAGTCTTCTCTGAGGAGTATCCGGAGTCCTCGGAGGGCAGATAGGAATCGTCAATTCCTGACGTATCAGCAACCATGGCTCTTCTGTCTCTAAACCGTTGCTCTCTTTTGTTCCTCTTTTCTTCCCTCTCTCTTGGCGTCAGTGCAGGCGATCAGTCTATAGTGACACAGCTTCTCCGCAGTTGAAAACGCTCCACGGATCCACCGTTCCCTTCCTTCCAGGTGAATCACTCCTTCTGTATGACCTATCAGGTGATTTCCCTTCCTGATAGTAGTCTGAGTTTCTTCTATCTGATTGGTTATCTCTTCCTTCCTTTGTCTGACTATCTCTTTCCCTTTCGTCTCTGTGATCCCTCCGATCATCGGATCTGGTTCTTCTCCCAGATCTATTATGCGATCTCCTATCTCGCCCTCGGCTATGTTGATAGTCCTTATAAAATCTTCGATACTTACCAAGTTGTATATCTCGACTTCTCAAGCTTCCCAGTAACGCGATCTGCTACTCGACTCAATATATTTCCAATGGGTTCATTGGCCTTTGTTCCAATGGTTGCCTTGAAAGCAAGCGATTTTGAAGTCGAGGTTTCATTTTTTCATCGAACTTGACCTCTTTCAATCGGATAACTCGTGAGCTTTAAGACTCAAGAACAAGCTACTAGGTTTCATTCTTGAAATGTCCCGGCAATCTTTGATTCTTGACCTTCATGTCCCACTTCTTGGTGAGAGACCTTAGGATCTTATAGTTGATATCTTTATCACCATCTCTCTACCAAGTTCTCGAAGCTTGTTTATAGACATTGTAATTCTTCCATCGAGTTCGTTGATGGTTTTTGTTGAAAACATCTTGGTTTCTCGAACTTCACCGATTAAACTTGAAGACTACTGTCTTTTATCTGCTTCATTTCCCTCGCAGATCTCAAACCGAGTATCCCAATTGCTTTCGCATTTGAGATACTTAATCTTCTCTTTAGTGACCTTATCCATTGTCTTCATGATGATATGTCTTGCAATGGTGTCCAGTATCTTGATTTTCTTTCTTCGTGTCCAATCGATACTTCCAAAGTCCGGATCTCCTCCGAAAGGATTGTCGAGTAAAATGATGATGGGTCCTCTCTCGATGACTTCCATCATTACGCCCTTGATCGAGCCTAGATGGTTGGACATATATATGGCCCATCGCATACTCATCAATAGAGAACTTTATCATGATACATCTGGGACGTGTTATCCATCTTTGATTTTAGAAAATGAATGAGTTTTAAAACGGTTTTTCAAGATCGATTGACCACAATGACACGAGTCGATTGGTCGGAAGAACCAACCGCTCCGATACCACTTGTAGGTCCCGAATCGGGTTATGTGAGAGGGCGTAAGTCCAGAGGAGGGGTGAATAGACTTACGAAAAACTTTTTCGTCTTGGTCGGTGTGAGAGCGGATAGCTTTGATCCGAGTGTGAGGAAAAATCGATTCGATAATCAACTTCTTTACCGAAAGAAATCAACTCGATTCGGTAACTATCGATTAAACGATGTGTCTTGGGATTAAGTTTTTACCCGTGAAAAACCGGTTTGTATCATCCCAAGTTTTATCTTTTAATCGATACGAAAATCGAATCGTCGGATCGTAAGCTTGGTGTCATCGATCTTAACTTAGAAATGTGCGCTTTAAGATTGTGCGATGTGAGAGCGGTTAATCAAAGCGAAGAAGGCACACAAGATTTATAGTGGTTCGGACAAACCAAATCCCCTCGTCCACTCTTCCCTTTCACAAGGGGCACCAACTTAACCGACTTAACCGAATCGGACTTAGATTAGTGTGTTAGTCCAACACAAAGACACCAACAGATGTTTTAAGAGTTCTCACTCAACCGATCCCGAAAATCGATCTTAGAAACCCTAGATCGAAATCTTGCTAAACAACTTATCCTAACTTGGGGTTTGGGTAAGATTGTTGAGGTTCCAACTATGAAATCTTTCCTTAGCATAAAGCGACTGATAAAAGATGAAAAGATTTCTTGCTAAGAACTTATGGGATGAACACAATATAAAATAAGCTTGTAGTTGTGTTCTTCGTGCGGAAATCGACTATATTTTGAGCTTCTTGATTATGTTGTTTGTCCAAGCATTTCCGTGTCTCACTTTCTGAAGTGTGATCCCATATTTATAGACCTTGAGATCAAAGAGCCGTTGGAGAGCAATTTGAATCTCGAGGAAGGTAGACTTACGGTTTGATGTGACGTGCTTCGAAGGCATGGTTTGAAGGATTATAATAGCCGTTTGAGAGAGCAACATCGAATCCATCGACGTGTTTCTTCCTTATTGGATGAAAGCCTTGCTTTGGTGTTGTTCCTCCAACTAAGGTTGGTATTCATCTTGTTCGGATCGCGAGACGTATGATAAGATGAAACATCGATTTCATCTTATGAGTCATCATCGAATCGATCACCCACCACGATGGAGTCTTCTCGCTGTTGACTTATCTTCAACCGGCCGACTTCAGGCGATGTAGGTCTTCGGTCTTATCTTCGAAGTCATCGATCTTGAGTATTAGAGGTTTGAGCTTCATGACTTCCGGCGAGTTATCCGACTAGATCGATTCGATCGATCTTCCGATTCGGTTTATTACGCTGCATTGATATCGATTTCTTACGATTCTTGAGATCGACCTTTACATATTGAGTTCCCCCTCAATATGTGACCTATCTATTACATCAGTTTTTCTATACAATCATTATCAAGCCGGTCTCCTATAGCAAAAATGTAAACATCGATCAATAAAAGTCCTTTATTACATGTGTTTTTGGAACTTTCATCAAAACTATAAATTTCCCAACATCCAGCTCGAAAACCAATAGCTCAGAAGAGGTAAAAGTTAAATTCCTAAAATATCTCAAATAAGTCGAGGAGGTAAAAAAATTTCTGGACAATAACTTGATCACACAAGCCGACCAACCCCAGTGGGTGGTTAACGCCGTGTTGGTGAAAAAATCCAATGGGACTTGGCGGTTGTGCATCGACTTCACAGATCTCAACAGCGCCTGTCCAAAAGATTTTTTTCCAATGCCCCACATCGACCACTTGATAGACAACACGGTGGGACATGACATAATGTCCTTCATGGATGCCTTTGCAGGCTATCACCAGATAGCCATATATGAACCTGACCGGCAACATACCTCGTTCTTGACGGAAAAGAACATCTATTGTTGGAAGAGGATAGAGGATGCCCTTCGGCTTAAAAAACACAGGGGCAACATACCAAAGGCTGGTCAACCACATGTTTACCGACCTCATTGGGAAGTCGGTGGAAGTTTACGTAGACGACATAGTCGTCAAGAGTTTGAAATCATAGGACCACCTGACGCACTTAGCCCAATCTTTCGACATCCTGAGGAAATTCAACATGCGACTGAACCCCAAGAAATGCAATTTTGGGGTCGAGTCGGGGAAATTCCTGAGGCACCTAGTGAGTAAGTGGGGGATAGAGGCGAACCCCACTAAGGTCAAAGCCATATTGGACGTGGGAGTGCCTTGAAATGTAAAGGAAGTACAAAAACTCACGGGATGCCTAGCCGCCTTGAACCGTTTCATCTCCCTAATGGCAGACAAGTGCAAGCCGTTGTTCGACACTATCCAAAAAAAGTCAAAGTTTGAGTGGACACACGAAAGCCAGGAAGCTTTAGACAAAATCAAAGCTTACTTGGCGGATGTAAGTATTCTGTCGAAACCAGTTCTGGGGGAAAAACTTTTCCTATACCTTGCAGCTTCCGAAATGACTCTGAGTGCAGTCCTCGTTCGAGTAGAGGACAGGAACGAATTCCCAATCTACTTCGTCAGCTAGACATTGAACGAAACGGAGCAGCGATATCCAGCCCTAGAAAAACTGGCATACGCGCTAGTTATGAGCGTAAGGAAACTAAGGCCATACTTTTTTGACCATCAAGTCGAGGTGCTTACTTCCACACCCCTGAGAAACGTATTGCACCGACCAGACACGTTGGGACGATGCCTCAAATGGGCAATCAAGGTCAGACAATATGGTGTAACTTACGCACCCCGCCCTGCCATCAAAGCCCAGGCTTTAGCCGATTTCATCGTGGAACTCACCTTCTCATCTGAAGTCGGGTGTTCAAACGGCCCACCTTGGGAGCTATTCGTGGACGGATCAGTGACCTCCCATAAGTCGGGGGCTGGTATAGTTCTGACAAGCCCGGAAGGGACCTCGTTCCAGAATGCCATCACTTTCGACTTCCCCGCAACTAACAACGAGGCGGAATATGAAGCACTCATCAGCGGCCTAGAAATGTCAACAACTATGGGTGTCAAAAGACTGCAAGTTCACACAGATTCCCAACTCATAGCCTACCGGTCTCGGGAGAGTATGAGGCAAGAGACGACTGGATGGCAGCTTACCAAGAGGTGGTGAAAATACTATGTCAGAAATTCGACCAAATCCATGTCAAGCTAATCCCGAGAGAACAAAACTCGCGAGCCGATGTACTAGCACGACTCGCGACTTCCGAGGGATCACCAGAGATGAAAGATGTCACCATCACGACATTATCCCACCCATCCACCGCACATGCAAAAGTCGCAAACCTAGAAGCCCCAACATTGAACTGGATGACACCCATCATCGAATATTTGACAACAGGTCTCCTGCCAACAGACTGTTGGAGTAATACTGGAAAGTATGCTTTTACTTTGTATAACCAAACTAAATTTCTGTCTTATTTACTGAAATAAATTATTTATCACTGATACTTTAAATATCATTGAATGTTACATATATTTACTGCATAACTGTTCAATAAATAGTACGTGTTACATTGTAGTTAATTTAGTGATACCAGATCACAGAAGATTAAATTAACAGTCCCTTGTAACTAAAAGTACGCTGTTCACGACCTAGATGGAAATGAACAATCCATCGTGAAAGGTTGAAGTGTAAGGCTCAGATTGACTTGTCTTGACCAAGAGATTACACTAGTGCATGACTGATGCACTGAATAGGACCTACAGGAGGATAAATTCTTCAGCACTAAATTAGGGAGAATTAGACCTCAGTGGTTAGTTATTTCTTAATCTTCGTCCCTTAAATAGGATCGCGTGTGGTTAGTAATTATTGCTTTGACTTATGACGGGTAGAGAATCAATGAGATTCAATACTTTATATCTTGGGCAATATTATTAGTCACATGCGATTGCTAAGATTTAATAGGAAGAATCGTGTGCAAGTACGCTTGTTCGATTTGCCCCCTTGGGAGGTTCATAAGATTTATCATATCAAATCTTGGAAGTGGAATTAATTTCCGGTATGGATAATAATGTTGAATCGTTCCTTGACCAAGGACAAAAGATATTAATTAATGGAAAGCTATTTCAGTGGCTTGAATTAATTAATGGGCTAGATAATCTTAAACACGGGAAATAATAATCGGGAGCCATATTAACAGTAATATGGGTTAAGATGGATAGTGTAATATTAATTATGTAGTGGGATTAATTAATATTTATGGACTTGAATAATATTGTGGCTCAATATTAGATATTCAAAGTCCATTAGAAGGTACAATCTTAATTCTCCTAAAGGCCTCTCAAGTAGCCCAAACATAAAGTCCAATAACTGAAAAGGGTGTTTAAAATAAATAAATTATTGTTGCCTAATTTTCCATTTTTTTCGAAAATAATAAATAAAAGAGGGAGAAAGATTTTCTTTTGAATTTTGTTATGGAATGAAGATAAGTATTCTTGAAATACAAGATTATCTCTTTAAATTCAAGAAATCTCCCACTTGGATATTTATTAGGAAATTTTCGAAAATCCCATAACATAAGGAGGAGAAGATTTTGTTGGGAGATATTTTGGGAAATAGAATATATTGGATATATTCAAGATTGTTTCTTGGAGAAGAAGCAAGGAAATTTCTCAATGACCCAATTGACCTAAAATTTTCGTCCCCCCCTTATTATAAATAGGGGATGAAATTTTAATCCCCAAGACAGCACAGAAATTGATTTTTTCAGAAAAATATCAGCGTCGATAAAATATCAAATATTTTGAAACGTCGACAGATTGTGTTTTCTCGAAAAACTTCAATTGTGAGTGTGCAATTCCATGTGTTGGAAAAATTAGAAATCCACAAAGGTGGTGCAACATAATTTTATTTTTCCTTTTGTTAAATTGTTCGCGAGTTCCTACCACCGGATTGTTGAACAAGGATAAGGGAATACTTGAGAAGGTCTTTGGTGTGTTCGTGTGAACGGGATCCATCTTCTCAACGGTTGTCACTCCAAAAGGTTAATTCACGTAAACCCATAGCAATTCCGCATGCGTAGGATTTATGTGAACTGTTTATATGCATGATTTGTTGTTGAATTATTATTTGAATTAATATAGGATTAATTCATGCTAGTAATGATTGTTAGAATTAAATTTGTATTTAAATATTCATCCCGAATAGATCCAGGCAATTAATTCCCCAACACAGATAGGGTCCAAGCTCGGCAGCTACAATTGCGAGCAGCAAGATACACGATGATCTAAAACGAGCTATACAAGCGTGGTTTCAGCATCCCCCTACTCCGTTGCATCACACCCGAGCAAGGACAAGAGATCTTGCGCGAAATACACGAAGGAGTATGCGGAAACCACACCGGCGGAGAATCGCTGGCCCACAAGACCACAAGACAAGGGTATTTTTGGCCCACACTAAGGGTCGACGCCATCGTCTTCGCTCGCAAGTGTCATAAGTGTTAAATCTATGCTCCTTCCATCAAAAGCGCCCCAGAAGAGCTCACAAGCATCCTCAGTCCTTGGCCATTTGCAAAGTGGGGGATAGACATTATTGTCCTACTCCCAACAGCGTCGGGTTCGGTCAAATACGCCCTGGTGGCGGTAGATTACTTCACAAAATGGGCCGAAGTTGAGGCACTAGGGACCATAGATCAAAACCTGGTCATCAAGTTTATATGGCGGAATATCATATGCAGATTTGGTTTACCACAAGCAATCATATCAGACAATGGTAAACAATTCGACGGCCTCAAGGTCGAAGCATTCTTCAAGAAATGGAAGATCACAAAGCTTTTCTCGACCCCATACCACCCGCAGTCGAACGGCCAGGTCGAGGCCGTGAACAAGATCATTAAACACACTCTCAAAGCCAAGATCGAGGGGGCCAAGGGGAAGTGGGCTAGCGAGCTCCCGGATGTCTTGTGGGCCTATAGAACGACCTGCAGAAATTCAACAGGATAAACCCCCTACTCACTAGCCTTCGGGACCGAGGCGGTGGTACCCGCGGAGATCGACTTCCCCCCTTCGTTTGTCAAGTTGCCTTCGACCAAAACGAGGAAGCCTTGACCAGAAACCTCTACCTGCTCGAAGAAAAGCGGCTAGAAGCCAACATGAGAAACGCAAGGTACAAGCAAAGGTCGGAGAAGTACTATAACTCCAAAGTACGACTTCGACGCTTCAAAAAAGGAGATTTGGTGCTCAAGAAGGTACTTTCATGATCCAACCGAGGGCCCATTCAAGATCTCAAAAATTTTACCTAATGGAGCCTGCGAGCTCGAACGACCAGATGGCGCCAAGGCCTAATACCCGTGGAACGCAACACATTTGAGGAAATATTATCAATAAGTTTACACTCTTGTAATCAATTATTTATCAATAATAATGTCTTTTTCTTCATCTCAAAATTGCTGTGTAAAACCCAAAGGGATTATGTAAAGAAAACATAAGTTACCCGAGGTACAACTTTCGACATACCGAGGAAGGATCAACACCCCATGAGGGGTGACCTCCCTCGACTTTGTAAGACGACCACAAAATGAAGTCCAAACATAAAGTCGCACTAACGATAAGATGACATGGACAAATAAAAAATGAGTCGCATAAGGAAATCAAGTCAACACATCGTAAGAATGAGAAAATGAAATTTCATTAATAATGATAAGGGGGCCCGGAGGCAGATACAAAGAAACAAGCCCGGAGGCTGATACATCAGAACAACAAAAAAGAGAAAGAGAGCCTTCAAAAACACCGCCACCTCGGGCCCCTGCAGAACCACCGCTCAACCTCTCCCCGTTCCCTCCGCGAATTTCAACAAAGGGGACTTCATGTCCAACCTCGGATCGAGGGGCTAAATCCGACTTGGATTAGCAAAGAAGGAAAGGTCGGCCTGTCCTCCGCGATCCTTAATCTCGGAGAAAAGGATAATCATGACGAATTTGACAATTCGGCGACAAAGAGGGCGATGTCGATTATGAAAGACCCGGGATGGCCCAGCATAAGCCATCAATAACTCCTCAGTCCTCCCCGGAAGTCGTCCTCCTTGGCGGCCGGCACCTTCCCCTCGGCCCGGCTCACCTCTAGCCCTATTATTTTTCAGCTCACCTCGCCTCGACCTCGCCCTAAACCCTAGAAGTAGTTTGATAGCTCGGAGTTGGAGGACTCCAATCTTTTCTCGCGATCGGATCTCAGACCCATCTTGGCCGTCACAACCTTTGACTTTTGAATTCTTTTTTCCTCCAACTCGGCCTCCACCGGTGAGCAATCGGTCTTCCAAGTAGAAAACCGTCTTCTGAGAGTGAGCTAGGTCCGAGTACAAATTGCCCGTGATAGCGTTGCCATGGTCCGACACCCATGTCCACCCCGGGTCAGTTCTCTCAGAGTTCTCCGAAGAGATAGCCGACTTTGGGGGACCCTACAGGACAATATGACCCTCACCTCCCCCCATGGCCAAATTTAGCGGGTAAGCTCCGGCCGCAAAAAAGAATTCGAAGTCGACAAGGTGGAAAGAATATACAAAGATTCACACAATCAATAACTTACTCATTGACACGGTCGGCGTCCCAACCTAGCCAGGAGTAATCCTCCAGGAGCCGATCTCCTCGAGGAGCAGGGGCAGACTGCGAAGATGGGCGGAGTTGCGACCTCCCAGTCTCCTGGCCGGCCTCGTCCCTTTTCCTTTTCTGAACTGGCTTGGAAGCCAACCCTTTGTGCTTCCTCTTACCCTTGTCAGCGGCGGAGGGACCAGAGGGAATCGAGCTCGGGTCAGGGGCATCGGCGGCAACCACGTGCTTCATCTGGCTCAGCACCGACTTCTTCCGGGAAGCCATGATCGCTGTGGAGGGCTGACGGCGGTAGATAGGAATGTCGGGATCTACAAAAAAAAATCAATCGCCAAAAGTGTATAAGGGGAGGTTGAAAGCATAAGAACAAATACTCACAAAGGATGTTCAAGTGGTGAGGATAGGTATAAAGCCCAGCCTTTAACCGATCGAGCTCAGAGTTAAGGGCATTGACGTCGTGAAGACTTGGGGCAGTATCACGAACGACCTTGAAAGCCTCTTGGAAGTCCCAATACAGATCGGCTGTCGAGGGCGTGAACAATGCAAAAGAAAAAGAGAATTAGATCAGTACGACCTTGGAAGTTTAGAAAGGAAAGTATATCGTGTTCGACTCGGCGTGCGTAATCCATGGGAACACGAATTGGCAAAGTGCTCGAAGGGTCCGCTGACTCCCAAGCACCCCCGACAAACCACCACTTCCGATGCCAATCGACGACTTTATTCGGAATCCCACTAACGAGCTTCCGGCCCTTGTGAGGTCGCACGGCACTATAGCCGCCGGCTTGAATGATCGGTGACATCACATAAGCGATCTCACTGGGAGTCGGCATCCGATTCAACCCAGCCAACCCCCGAATGGTCATCGAGGAAATTATGTAGCTCCAACCGTTCGAAGTGATCTGGGTGAGGCTTTGATTCCAAGCCGCCAATAGATGGGAAATCGCCGAATGAAGGCGAAAGCGAATACCCAACTCCATTATATGTTTGTTAACCGTAATCATCCCGGGAGGCGGCTGATCGGCACTCTCATCGGAGGTCGCCCCATAGAAATGCATGTCTCGAGGCACTTTATACATGCGGCGAAGGGAGCGCACATGATTGTCGGATAAAACTGACCTGTATTTCGGAAGGTCGGGGGCCATGTACTCAGAGCGAACCGACCTCCTGGATGCAAGTTTAGGTCGCTTATACGAGGCCTCAACCGATTAAGAGTGATAGTCAAAAGCCCGCTCGTAGGCCCCATAATCCCGTGTCGGAGCTGATATACCGGCGACTTGTTCCCGTTCAGATGAGGTGGAGCGAAGGGTACCAATTTCTAGGGGAGGAAGATGAGTAATATCCCCCAACTCTCGCAAGAACTGCTCATCGACACCTCCTGTGTCCCAGATGACACGCTGGAAATCCATGGACGAAGACCAGCCTTTGTGGCCGGCAGTGGAACTAGCGCCAGCCTGTTGCCGAAGATGGGCTATCACGATGTGGTCCTAATCTAAGGATGAAGCGACCGTAGGACGAGAAGTAAACGGCGTCGAAGGATCGGAAGCCATGAGAAGGAAGAGAGTATGAAATTTACCTGAATATTCTCGTCGGAAACTCGGAATTTGGCCGGAAACGAAATGCTTGAAACCAGAGAAGAACGTGAGCGGCGCAAAAAGAAAAACGGTAACTGGAATGGAGCCCTAGCCCCTTTTATAGAAGAATACGGGGGCAAAAATGCAATAAAGTCATAAGTCGGACCCCCCTCGGAGAAACAGAGTCGCGCAAGTCGCGCGTGATCCGCACCGCCTTCACCGATTGGAGAAGCCTGCGGCGCATGACCTCATCCACCTGCAACATCATCATGGTGGACCCGTCAAATTGTGCACGGGTCGACGCAACGGTCTGCCTTCCCAAGGTTAACCAGGCGTTTTGGGAACGCGTTCCGAGGTCGACCCTCCCCAAGTCGATCAAGTTACAAGTCAAGCCCAGATCCCGATGCAGGCACGTGACCTCGACTTGAGGGGCAATTGTTGTACCATGGAATAATCCAACCCGGTGAAGCGATTGGTTAGAGCGACTTTGATAAGAATCGGGAAGCCATGAGGCGACTTCCTCGGAGTTGAGAAGGTCGCAAAGTGACTTAGAGAGAACAGGGAGGTCGCGTGCGACCTTGGAAGAAACCACAAGTCGGAAGCGACCTCAGACAAGTATTTATAGCAAAGATATGGACAACTGGAAGCGCGGATATCGCGGGGCAAGCAAGGCAAGTGTATCAAGACGTGGAAATTGCGGGATTGACCAAGGAAACCCTAGCTCTGGCGGCTGGAAACTTAACAAGCCCATCGAAGGAAGCCCACAGAGAATTGTACCCTAATTTCTTGTCTATAAATAAAACGTGTATCACTCATTGTAGAAGGATGAAATCTTAAAACTCTAGGCATAAAATAATAATAAAATAATCCTGGCTTGGACGCCCCCAGACGTAGTCTTATTCAAAAGATAAACTGGGTAACCAAATTTGAGCATACTTCATATCTATTATTTGTTACCTGTTCGATCCCATTTAATACTATTGAGTTGCCCTAGACATAAGATCTAGGTCACAGCAGCTTGATCTGATCAGTAACCTACTGATCATATTATCATGAGTCTTCTGATATGGTTGTCTTAAATCTTGTGTGTTACTTATCTGCTTTACACTTGCATTGGACTCTTAAAATAACATGCATTACTTAAGTTGATCAGATTAGACCTCAAGTTTACTGATCGGATCAGTCTGACTATTTGTCTGTTGATTAAGGGCAAAGCTTAAGTAGTTTGGAAAAGGTTTTCACACGGGTTAAAACTAGCTTCCGCACATCAGCTAATCTGATAGACATCCAACTAATAAGCTTCTGAGCTGTTAGTGGGTTATATATCAAATCATGCTGATTCACACATCGCACTCTGCAACACTTATCTGTTTTCATATGCTGCTCACGAGAAAAGTTTGAAAGTCTATTCACCCCTCCCCTCTAGACTTTCTAATCACGAAACCCATTCGGGACCTACATCACACATAATTATATCCTTTGAATATGTTTATACAACTAATCTGGGACCAAGTGAAAAAATCGTCTCATTTTCTATGAATTCAAGTATGAGATGTTCAGAGGGCTAAAGAATTTGCTGCAATTTTTTCTACTAATCTACAGAATTCAAGAATGAGATGTCCATCTTTATAGTACGCAGCCCATTATATTTTCTACTAATCTACAGAATTCAAGAATGAGATGTCCATCTTTATAGTACGCAGCCCATTATTACTTTTAGTATTGTTCCCAACGAGAAAATAATTTCGTCCTTAAATAGTAAGGATTGCCTAGGGCTTGCCTACAAATTTTCTAATCATATAGGCATTTTCATTCATAGGTAAATTTATCTATGGAATGTAATTCTTATGTAAATTTATTTATAAGTAATTTATAAACTACAAATTTTATTCGATAAATATTCTCAATCCCATATCATTCATACATTTTGTTGGGAGATGAATTTAATAAAGATTTTGATTAGATCCCAAAACCCCTGAGTATGACATGTATCAGGACATCTTGGTAGTTTAGGATCAGGTTTCAATATATATTAAGATTCAGGATTATCTGCACTATGTATAGTCAGCAGATATAGTTCAGGTTAGGTTTATTAGATTTTGTCCAAGAACTTCGGAAGAATCACAAGACCAAGAGAGAGCTGAAGAGTAAAGATCCTGAAGACAGAAGATCCTGAAGGTTGTTTTGTACTGAATCAAAAGACCCTGAACAAGTCACTTCCAGTTCAATTGTGTTTTGTTCATTCTTAGTACAAACAAAGGGAATGTTATAAGTTCGTGAACACTAAGGAAATTATCAGTTCAGTGTGGTTGACTAAAAGAGCCGTTTTGTTTGTCTCTGTTCAAAGGAAGATTTCGACTAATGAGAAGGCGACAACAACATACTTTACTGATATTGAAAGCGACATATCCCTGAATAATGTCAGCACTGATATCTTCCAGTTCACAGAAATTGGTGATTGGCTGCGTGGTTGGATATTTCCTAATACATGCAAGGGTGTATTCAAACCCTAGAAATAGTCGTTCATCAATAACCAAAAGAGAAAACCCTTGAAGGTGTCTCTCCAACGGATAGTTTTTTCAAGAGTAGACTCTTAGTGAGTTGTCTATAAATACCAAGGCCTTGTTCACAACCAAGGTTACGGGAAATCAAAGCAAATCCAGAGCAAATTCGTATTCAAAGCATACATTGTGAAGCACTCGAAACCCTTAGAATTTCCCAAGTGTTTCATCTTAGAAGAGAGCTCATTTACTAAGCCTAGATTTAAGATATATCCAAAGCTTAGTTAGAGATATCCTAGTAGTTTACTTATGTTTGATTGTAAAAAGATATCTCACCTTAGTTGGAAACCAACCAAAACCCAAACCCTTTGATTAGGTAGTTTGAGTGTGTAGTTGTTGGAGAAGTGAGAGTTGTAAAGAGTGAAGTAAGCTGCTGTGTTAAGTCTGAAAAGCTCTAGAGAAGAAGTTAGTAAGCTGCTTATGTTCAGTCTGAAAGCTTGTGTGTGTTGAGTTAGTAAGCTGTAGTAGTTCAGCCTGAAAACTCGTGGTAGAAAGTTAGTAAGCTGCTAAGTTCAGTCTGAAAGCTTAAGGTAGTAGAAGTAGTGAGTTAAGGAATTTCTCTGAGGATCAGAGAGAGTGGACGTAGGAGCTTGAGCCTCTGAACCACTATAATTGTTGTGTTGTTTGCTTTCTGTTTTGCATTCTATCTTGTTGCATATTTTCACTGAAAACATACTCAGTTTTCTGATATTAAGTTGGAATCAATCCACTGAAGTTGCATTAACTTAATCACAGCCTTTGTTGGAATATAGAGGCACGTAAAACACGTGATCACATGAGCAACGGAAATTAAAGTTCACCAACAACGAACAATTAATTGCATACAGATTACAATAATCATAACGAGAAATCTTACAGTAACTCGAGTGCAGATTTCTCTACTACGGTATCCACGTAATCCCCAATTACAGACTTGCACGGATTTGCCAGCATTAAATCCCGAGATAGATTTGCTAGGAAAATCCAAACTCTAGATCTTATGGAGAAAATATGAAGTAACGTTATTTGTGAATTCCCAAGAGATTGTATATATAGGGAGGCTCAGCTTAAATCTTAAGCTAGTCCAATTAGGGAAATAAAAATCCTAATCTTGAATTAAATTAATTTCTTTTAATTTAATTCCCTAAATATAAATCTCTACGGATTTAAATGTCTTATATGAAAATCTCTACGATTTATTTCCATATACATTAAATCCTACAAGTATATTCCAAATATAATTATTGGGAGTTATTATTTAATTAAATCCAATTTAATTAAACATTAATAATAATTAATTCTTAATTAATCTATTATTTATTATTTCTCCATAAATCAAATATTAAATCCAATTTAACATTTAATCAACTAACTGTAATCCGTAAAAGTGAACTACTTGTTGTGTGACCCATAGGCCCTCATATACCGAGCGATTAGTCAAACTAATGGTCTTAATTGAACCCTAGACAATAAATCAGACATTCTCAATATATGAGGTACGTTGCGAGAAAAGTGCAACTACCTGTAACTGAAACATGGGCTATTACGATTTCCTCCTTTCATTCGCGAATACTCGATTAGTCTTGAACATGATGAAGTGTCTATTCAAATAACTTAATCAATTTATCTATAATCACTAATTGATCATGTATGTCACACTTAGCCACAAAGTCTAAGTTGACGTGCATCGGCCAATGACTTAGATCCAATTATGATGAGAAGATGAGTATTCTCTCTAAATCCACTTTGAGGAATGAATCATATTCTTGGCTCAACTACCACGCACATGCACTTCGTGATGAACCCAATCCAAGCTATATCTACCCATGGAAGGGTGCAAGTGTCGGTCATGGTCAAAGTTTATCATCCCACACATGTCGTGCGTATTGACCTCAAGTCAAAGGAGTATCGCATCGCTCCCACTAACCGAGACACACGTAGACACATATAGTGGAACTACATCAAACGGTTTCTCGGATGGGTATACCAATACCCTCTAAGGTATTTGTGCATCCATCATGAGATACCTAGTATCTCGTAGTAAGTGAGATCTTACTACACTCTCTAAGAGTATGATGCAGATCGCACACCAATCTCCATTGCATCATCAATATCCCATTCTTGATGATCCTTGATCGGGGCTATTTGAGAATCATGCTTAAGTCATTTGAGTTCTCACAACCTCAATGAGAGCAATGACTCATGGGAACACTTGCATGAATAAATGCAAACAATCAAACATAATATTCAAACAAGTGTATTGCCATACATTAGTATTAAGTGAACTATAATATTAAATCAAACTGAATATCATCAAGTACTATGTCCTTACAATAGATTGTCTCTAGGACACTAACACTAACAATCTTCCTCTTGGACAAGAGTCAATGACCTACATGGCTAACCCCTAGACCATCAAATGTCTAGTGTGTACATGAACACTCAGTGTTTTGGTGAAATGATCTTCCAAGTTAAATATGTGGGAATACATTTTAATTCTATTTCTCCTATCGTTATGATCTCCCGGATCAAATGATAAGTCTAGGTACATGCTCATTTTTCTTGTTGATCTTGGTTCCTTTGCTTGTGCAATCACACCAGCTGTTGTCTCAATAAAGCTTTATTAGACAACTGGCACTCGGAACTACCCCTATTTCTCTTAAGAACTATAAAATCCAGACAGCCTCCATGAGGCTTCTGATACAGCAATGTACTCAGCTTCGATTGTTGAATCTGTGGTCCTTTTGCTTGGAACTATTCCAACTGACCGCCTCATTATTGAGAGTGAAACGTAAACTGTGATTTGTAATCATCATAGTCGGATTGGAAACTTGCTTCAGCATAACTAGTCACTACTGATTCTGACTTTCCACTATAGACAAGGAAACAGTCTTTAGTTCGTCTAAGATACTTCATAATGGACTTGACAATAATCCAGTGAGATTCACCCGGATTCTGTTGGTATCTATCAGTGATGTTGATAGCGTAGGCCATGTTTTGCCTAATGCAAGTCATGGCATACATGATTGACCCAATTGCATATGCATATGGGACATATTTCATGTGCTTGATATCAGTCTCAACATCGTCTTAGATCTATCCCTTTGGATCTTGATCCCTAATATGTAGCAAGCTTCACAAAGATCCTTCACCATGAAGGTCTTCGATAACCAATCTTCAACCGACTGCATTAACGGGATATTGTTTCTCAAAATCAATGTGTCATTGACATACACGATTATGAAACAATATTCTTCCCGTTGTGTTTACAATAAACACGAGGATCTTCCGAATTTCTGATGAAGTCAAAAAAATTTGATAGCTTCATCAAATCGGATATTCCAACTCCTAGAAGCTTGTTTCAATCCATAAATGGATATCTTTAGCTTGCATACTAGATTAGAATTTGACCTAGATGTGAAACCTTCCAGTTGAGTCATAAACACTTCCTTATCAATGTCTCCATTGAGGAAAGTTGTTTTGACGTCCATCTGTCAAATCTCATAATCACAGTGCACTGCTATCGCAAGTAAAATTCAAATGGACTTGATCTTTACAACTAGTGAGAAGAATTCATCACAGTCAATGCCTTCGCGTTGACTATAACCCTTCGCCACTAGCCTAGCTTTGTAGGTTTGTACTTTGCCATTTGTATTGGTCTTTTGCATGAAGACCCAATCGCAACATATGGGTCTAACCCCTTTAGGCAACTCAACCAAGTCCTAGACTTGATTGGTGTACATCGAGTCCATCTCGAATTTCATGGCTTCATGCCACTTCCCTAAATCAATATCTGATATTGTTTCAGAATAAGTATTAGGATCGTTCTTATCCGGTATGTCCACATTAACTAGTTCCTCCAAGGGGTAACCGTATCTAATGGGTGAATTATAATTCCTAATATACTTACGGAGTTGTGGTTGTGCAGGCTGTACATTCTGATCGTGAAAATTTTTGTGGTGCATCGATTTCATCAATGTCCGAAGAGTCCTCAAGAGCTACACTTTCAGATGCCTCTTGGGCGGGAGTTTGAACTATGTTGTTCTCATTCAGCCCACTTGGAGGTTCTTGCACTGGAAAGCCTACTCCAATTACGCTCCCACTGGCTGAAAGATGATCACCTAGTGAAAGACTCCCACCTTGAAAGTTGTTGAATGCTCCCACTGATTCCTTGTCATGTTGCTTTGACAAGATGTCAGTCTCTTTGTTAATTTGTGGTTCTTGAATTTCTTCAAGTTCTATCAGCTTACGACCTTGTTCCTTAAAGACATAGTCTTCTTCGAGAAACTTGGTCTGCCTAGAAACAATCACTGATTATTTCTCAGGTAGATAGAAGTAATATCCTTTAGTTTCTTTAGGATATCCCACAAAGTAACCCTTTTCACCTTTGGATTCCAACTTGTCGATAAGCATCCTTTTCACAATCACAGAGCAACCCCATGTTAGAAATGTGTAAAAGTTGGCTTCCTGCCACACCATGGTTCATATGGTGTATGCTCAACCGATTCAGATGGAATCCTATTCAGAATGTAAATTAAGGTTTGTAATGCGTATCCCATAAGAATGTTGGAAGACAGGAAAAGCTCATCATGGACCTCACCATGTCTAATAGGGTTTGGTTTCTTCTCTCGGACACACCGTTCATCTGAGGTGTTCCGGGAGTAGTCCATTGTGACTGGATTCCATGTAACTTCAAGTAATCAGTGAATTCATGGCTAAGGTATTCACCTCCTCGATCCGATCAAAGAGTCTTGATACTCTTACCAAGTTGCTTCTCTACTTCAGCCTTAAACTCTTTGAATTTCTCAAAAGATTCGGATTTGTGTTTCATAAGATACACGTATCCGTATCTAGAGAAATCATCAGTAAAAGTGATGAAGTAGCCGAAGTGACCCCTAGCTAGAGTGGGCAATGGTCCACAAACATCGTTGGAGATCAACTCTAGAACTTCTTTGGCATGCACCCCTTTCCCAGAAAATGGTCTATTGATCATCTTGCCCATGAGATAAGATTCACAATGTCCATAAGACTCATAGTCGAATGGGGTTAAGTAGTCTAACTTTCTTAACCTTGTAATTCTTTTCATTTTTACATGATCAAGTTCTACAATGCCAAAAGTAAGTCAGGTTTTCATGATTACTAGGTTTGAGTCTTTTACTTTGTATATTAAGAACATCATATCCATAATGCAGCAATTACATGTTGCGAGTAATAGAAAGAACTAGATGACTATCATTAAATTCTAATCTAAAACCGAAGGGTAAGTCTAACACATAGGTCCCCACACGTTCAGTTAGCAACTCTTGCTCCGTTTCCACATGTAAGACGACTTCACCCACCCTAACTGCCCTATGACACATGAGCCCTTTCACATTAGTGCAAATGTGAGAGCTAAATCCAGTATCCAATACCAAGCAGTTAGCGCTATTAGTGGACATGTTTATCTTAATAACAAACATACATGTTCTAGTGCTAGAAGCACCTAGTGCATTCCTTTTAGCAACTAGAACCTCATAGTCCTTCTTTCAGTGCCCTCTTCTACTTATAGTAGAGGCATACATCCTTGTCTATCCGCTCCTTCCTTTGAACACCATCTTGATGATAGTGAACTCAAAAGTCTTGAGCATATTGTGAAGTTCAGGCATGATCGCATCCATCTTATTCATATTGTAGTTCACAATGAAGCTAAAATATAAATACAGAAGCGACAGGGGGATAGCTTAAATGAAAACGTTGGTCTTTTAGTTTAATGCCTAAATTACCAAGTTTCTCAATTAGACTTACCAACATTAGCATATGAGGTGAAATCTTCCCTTCTTTAGCTAATCGGCATCTGAACAGATCTCTCATCACTTCATAAATCTCATAACGAGATTCAGAATCAAAGAGATCCTTCAAATGCTTGAGCATTGAGAAGGGGCCCATTTCCTCACGTTGCCTATGTATATCGGGAGTCATGCCGAGCAACATCACACACTGAACCTGGGAAGCATCCTCTTGATGCTTCTTCTGAGTTGCTACGTCAAACGTGGCTGCCTCAGAGAACCAGCTGTAGGGGTAACCGGGATTGGCGTGTCCAACACGTACTCAATCTTTTTTTGCCTTATCACCAAACACATGTTTCGATGCCAATCCAGAAAATTTGGCCTAGCCAAGTTTGTTTGTTTCCAAAACACATCTCAATAATAGTTATACATTTCAACTAACCAAGAGAAATAAAATAAAACGGGAATTAAACACATAATTCCTATGATCAATATTCAGCAATCAAAATAAACGTGGCCTTTCTTTTGTATTTATTTATGTTTTCATTATTTTCACATATTCAACGACCTCATCGGAAAAATACAAATTTATATTTAATATAAATCATAATGGACTAGGATCCACATTCCTACTATCATAATATCTGCTTGGGTTGATTACTATGACAGCAGAACTGGTAAGTCTCCAAACCAATTGCAAAATTTGCAACTCCTAGTGGATTGAACCTAGTTCAATCGGATGCCCCTTGACTTTCGTTTCCCTGCTTGGGCTGGTGAAACAAAGTCAAGTTGATTTACAACCATCAAGCGGTGACACTACGTGTCCCTATAAAAGTCCCGTTAGATGAAGATCCGAGCAAAAGACTTGGGCCTTAAATACTCATTGGAACGAAATCTCCGGTTTACTTTTAATTTCGATGGAAGGCATCGTTCAAATTAATAAAAATCATATTTTATTGAGGAACATTTTCAAAGGCGGGGTATTAATTGCTTAATCAAGATCCAACATATTAATCTATATCACATTTGAGCAATGATTGGGCGCCGCCTACTCAAACATGATTTTACACATACTAACACTTATATGGGCGCCGTCTACCCAAACAATAAATACGGTCCAACAGTTATTGGGTGTCGCCTACCCAAAGAGTTATAATGCGGACTGTAAAAACGTTTAACGAATTAAAATATAAAGCAGTTAAAATAGTGGGATTTAATAATTCCTTTTAAACCGAATTTTAAAATCCAATTTTAATTCGATTTTAAATTATTAAAAATTAATAATTAATCAAATCAATTATTATTAAAAGTCCAACTTTTAATTTTCATTAAAATTAATCTAATTAATTTTAAATAAAATCCAATTAATTCATAAAACCTTTTAGTTTTATTTAATTCGTAAGGGCTCAAGTGCAAATATCGTGATTCTGCACCAGTCCGTTTAAAATCTAATTTTCAACGCGACCCCTTCCTCATCATTGCCCGAAACCATCCATCAATCGGGACAACCGATACCAACAATCTCAACTACAATTTCATCAAGGGTAATCCAATTAACCGATTTAATTAGCCAATTTTGTCAGAATTTCATCACTCAATCTTATTGAATCCGAAATCAGTGCAACGATGTAACTCAAAATGAACGAAATCAGTCACATGCAAAGCTGGAAACTGCAATTTCCAGAAGCAATCAAAACCAAAATCGCAAGTTCGAGTTCAAGCAACAAGTGAAACAAGCAACAAAAAACCCAGAAAACATCAAGGCATTCGTCGGACCAAAACCAGAGACAGCGGCGCAACGACGCAGTCGCATGGCCGAAACCAGAGGGCGGCACGAGTTGCCTCTGCCGCCTTAGCTCACGGGCAACTCGCCGCCACTCCCAAGGTTGCACATCGGAGTCGTACACCATCACCACGCATCCAGTTTCGAAAACGAGGTTGCAAAGAAGACGACGGTGAGACGGAAAGTGGCTTCAAAAACTAGAGTCGCGATCGGAAAAAATGGAGGAAATCGAATCAGCTGCGCGCCTCCTTCGATTCGTCTCGATTCTGGTGGCGTGCCACCACAACTCAAGTCAGGGGTGCACCGCCGCGAAAAGAGACGGCACGGAGGTGGTTCAGCGCATGAAGATGACGACGAATTGGGGCGAGCCACTCGATCTGCGAGTCCCCGCACGCGTCGTGAGGCCACGACGCCTAGCGTTTGCCTCGAGCGACGCAGCATGACGTCGCGCTGAGTGCTCTGATCGGCAATGCGGCGGTTCTCCTCCCAGAGGAAAACCCTAACAATTTGGGGCTTTTTCACATATGAGGAAGAAGACCGAACGAAATAAGAAAAAAGGGGTGCGCTTAGCAGCCGTGCCCCAAGTAAGAATAAAAAAAATTAATTTATTCACAAAAACCTTTTATTATGCAATTAAACATGAAGAGCTTGAGCTCTAATGTCACTATTGGAATATAGAGGCACGTAAAACACGTGATCACATGCGCAGTGGAAATTAAAATTCACCAACAACGAACAATTAATTATATACAAATTACAATAATCATAACGAGAAATCTTACAGTAACTCGAGTGCAGATTTCTCTACTACGGTATCCACGTAATCCCCAATTACAGACTTGCACGGATTTGCCAGCGTTGAATCCCGAGACAGATTTGCTAGGAAAATCCAAAATCTAGATCTTATGGAGAAAATATGAAGTAACGTTATTTGTGAATTCCCAAGAGCTTGTATATATAGGGAGGCCCAGCTTAAATCTTAAGCTAGCCCAATTAGGGAAATAAAAACCCTAATCTTGAATTAAATAAATTCCTTTTAATTTAATTCCCTAAATATAAATCTCTACGGATTTAAATGTCTTATACGAAAATCTCTACGATTTATTTTCATATACATTAAATCCTACAATTATATTCCAAATATAATTATTGGGAGTTATTATTTAATTAAATCCAATTTAATTAAACATTAATTATAATTAATTCTAAATTAATCTATTATTAATTATTTCTCCATAAATTAAATATTAAATCCAATTTAACATTTAATCAACTAACTGTAATCCGTAAAAGGGAACTGCTTGTTGTGTGACCCATAGGCCCTCATATACCGAGCGATTAGTCAAACTAATGGTCTTAATTGAACCCTAGACAATAAATCAGACATTCTCAATATATGAGGTACGTTGCGAGAAAAGTGCAACTACCTGTAACTGAAACATGGGCTATTACGATTTCCTCCTTTCATTCGCGAATACTCGATTAGTCTTGAACATGATGAAGTGTCTATTTAAATAACTTAATCAATTTATCTCTAATCACTAATTGATCATGTATGTCACACTTAGCCACAAAGTCTAAGTTGACGTGCATCGGCCAATGACTTAGATCTAATTATGATGAGAAGATGAGTATTCTCTCTAAATCCACTTTGAGGAATGAATCATATTCTTGGCTCAACTACCACGCACATGCACTTCGTGATGAACCCAATCCAAGCTATATCTACCCATGGAAGGGTGCAAGCGTCGGTCATGGTCAAAGTTTATCATCCCACACATGTCGTGCGTATTGACCTCAAGTCAAAGGAGTATCGCATCGCTCCCACTAACCGAGACACCCGTAGACACATATAGTGGAACTACATCAAACGGTTTCTCGGATGGGTATACCAATACCCTCTAAGGTATTTGTGCATCTATCATGAGATACCTAGTATCTCGTAGTAAGTGAGATCTTACTACACTCTCTAAGAGTATGATGCAGATCGCACACCAATCTCCATTGCATCATCAATATCCCATTCTTGATGATCCTTGATCGGGGCTATTTGAGAATCATGCTTAAGTCGTTTGAGTTCTCACAACCTCAATGACAGCAATGACTCATGGGAACACTTGGATGAATAAATGCAAACAATCAAACATAATATCCAAACAAGTGTATTGTCATACATTAATATTAAGTGAACTATAATATTAAATCAAACTGAATATCATCGAGTATTATGTCCTTACAATAGATTGTCTCTAGGACACTAACACTAACAGTCTTAACCACTGTTTTCACTAAGAATAAGATTTTCAGCAAAGTAAAACGAGTATAAACTTAAGGCCTGCACATTCCGCACTCTAGATAAGCTAGTATAGATAATTGTCAAACTGGTCAAACTCTTCTAAATAGTCAGTAAGATTATTATCTACTCCAAGATTATTCAGACTCTGTTGTAGAAACTCATAATCAGTTGAGCTAATCTGAAGTCTCTGAAAGTCGCTCAGTGTTATTGTCTCAGTAGACTCTGACTCAGGGCACTTTGTGCTTCTCAGGACTAAATCTCAGGACAACCTAACTCTCTGATTATAGTATTTTCTGAAAAGTTTAAAATCACTATACACGTGTATTCCCCCCCCCATACACGTGTGAAACTCATTTACCCCCGGGACCAACAAGTGGTATCAGAGCAGTGGTTCTAACTGACCACTAGCTTTGGTAGCCATAGTCTTGTTACTGAGAGACTTTTGTGGTCTACTTAATAGATCTTCTGTTGATATCTTACAAGGCTCTTCCATCATGCCTTCTAAGAAACTACCTATGTTCTCTGTTGAGAACTATGATCTATGGAAACTGAAAATGCAGGCACATCTGTACTCTAAACATGAGAGAATGTGGAGAGTTGTGTCTCAAGGACCTTTTGAATATAAGGTTTTTAATCCCAGATTGACTGATAATGAAAGAGATGATCCAAGGGATGAATTTCCCAAATCTGATGATCAGCTTACTCCTGAAGAGAGGAAGTTGGTTAACTGGTTAACTTGGATTACATTGCTAAAGATAACTGTATAGCACTATTGATGATGGTGTTATGGGAATGATTTCCCACTGTGACTGCCAAAGAAATTTGGGACACACTTGCTATAATGTGTCAAGGCACTGATCATATCAAAGAAAACAAATTATTTGTGGCTATTGCCAAATTTGATGGTTTTGAAATGGAAGATGGTGAATCTATTGAAAGACTTGAGGTCAGATTCACTAGCATTATGAATGATCTGAGTTCTCTTGGGAAAAGATATCCCAAAAGAGAAATTGCTTTGAAAATTCTTAGAGGACTTTCTAAGAAATGAGATATACATTCTGTGGTGATTGAGAACACCAAAGATATTGCTTCTATGTCATATCAACAGGTTTTCTCTGAATTGAAAGCATATGAGTTTGTCATTGATAAGAAAACTAAGAAACCTGACAACAAAGATGATACTTCATCTAACAAAAATGTGGCTTTCAAAGCACAAGGAAAAATCTGCAACTCTAAAGAACCTGAGATCTCATCTAACAAAATTCAGGATGAAAATGATGAAACAATTGCCCTAATGGCAAGAAGGTTTGAGAAAATGAACAGCAGATTTGGTAAGTATAAGAGGTATTATAAAGATACCAGATACAGGAACAGGAACAACTCAGAAGCTGGAGAGAAGTCTACTGAGAAGAAGAAGGATCACAAAGCTGAAGGATCTTCATCAAGAAAGAAGGACTACAAATCCAAAGATGACAATGATCATGATGATGATACCAACAGATGCTACAACTGCAAGAAGAAAGGTCACTTCTAGTATGACTGCCCTGAGTTGAGTCCCAAGGAAAGAAAAGATAGGCAAGCCAAGAGAGACAAGAAGTATTCCAGCAAGAAGGCAATGGTTGCTGAAGAAGAACATTCTGAGGAAGGATCTAACTCCTCAGAAGAGATGTTCTCAGATAGTGATAGTGATGATGTCTGCCTTGTTGCTATTGAGGAGGTAAATTCTTCTATCTCTGTTGCTTCTCCTACACAAGCACCTGAGTTATCAAGTTCATCTGTAACCAGTAATTTTGACCTGATGGGTTCTTTTGAGAATCTGATGAAGGACTATTCTGTGTTACAAGAACTGTTCATAGAAACTCAAGAGCAGAATGAAGTACTGACTGCTGAGAATCTGAAGTGAAAAAACTCTAATGCTGCTGAAATCACTTCTCAATTGATGGGAGCAACTGATGAACTTGATGTTCTGAAAGTACAACTCTCAGAGAAAGAGAAGGTGGTAGAGGCCCTGAAAGGAAAGTTAGAGAAATCCACTGAAGAGAATCAGCTTATCAGAACTGAGTTCAATGACCTCTTTGAGAAACATGAAACTCTAATGAAAAGTGAGGATAGTTTGCAGAGAAAGTTAGCTCTATTGAATTCTGCATCTCATGCAATAGATGAAATTCAAAGTTATCAAAGACCTGCAACTATAAAGGCTGGATTGGGATATAATCCAGGGGGAATCTCACACGATCTTCTGAATGCTGCTTCTACAAGTGGCACTAAGACTGTGTTTGTTAAACCGGCGGTTCGTACAGATCTTCTTATTGAAGAACAACCCCGTGTTGTAGACAAGGGTAAAGGACCTATGGTTTCAGAGAACCTGAAGGTTCAGGAAAGAAAGCCCAAACCTCAAGAAAAGACTAGAAAACCTGAACACTCAGTAGGAAATCCTCTGGCCAGTACTTCAAAGCCTCAGGCTAAGAATACTAACCTGAAGAAATCTGCCCTGAACCATCAGAGGAATCCTCAGAAGAGAAACACTCAGCAGAGAAATTCTCAGATAAGGAGACCAAGTCCTCAGGTTACTGAAAGTCCACAATTTCAGTACAGGCAACCTAAACCCCACTTGCCTAAGGGTGAAGGTTTCCTGAACCCACGTCAGCATAGACAGAGATCAGTTGCACCAAAGTCAAAGCACTGAAACAAGAGGCCTAAACCAAAGAAGAACTCTAAGGCTCATGTTCATGCTAAGGCTGGCACTCATACACAGGGAACTACCAAGGCATCTAAGGTGGTGAATGTGTATGTAGATGTTTATGGAAGACAAATCAGCCACTCTAAAGTGATTAGAGTTGTCAGGCAGATTTGGGTTCCAAAAGGTACAGCTAACCTGGTAGGACCCTACACCAAATGGGTAACTAAGGCCGATTTGTTTTTCAGGTGAAGGATAAGGGCACTGAGCTGAATGAAGACAACATAGCCCTGATGAGTGGAACTGAAATTGCACCTGCTGCATGGTACTTGGACAGTGGATGCTCAAGACACATGACAGGATACAAATATTTACTCACTGACTATGTTGAACAGAAAGGCCCTCATATAACATTTGGAGATAACTCCAAAGGACAGACAGAAGGATATGGAACACTTGAAGTTGATACTGTTCATATCCATGGTGTATCATATGTGTCTGGTTTAAAGCATAACTTGCTTTCAATCAGCAAATTCTGTGATAAAGGATTCAGTGTTGAATTCTCAAAGAACTTGTGCTATGTGAAAGATAATGTTTCACAACAAGTTTTACTAACTGGAACTAGAAAAGAAAATGTGTATCTTGTTGATTGGAGACTAACTCTTATGGATACATGTTTAATGGCCAAGAAGGTTATTGAAACCAGTTGGTTATGACACAAAAGACTGAATCACTTGAACTTCAAGACCCTAAATAAACTTGCAAGATTAGCACTTGTTAGGGGGTTACCAACTAAAGTATTCAGTAAGGATCATATATGTGATGCTTGTCAGAAAGGTAAACAAATTAGAGCTTCATTCAAAAGTAAAGTAGAAGTGTCTACTGATAGAATACTTCAACTATTACATATGGATCTCTTTGGTCCAGTAACACCTGTAAGCACAAATGGTAGAAAATATACATTGGTAGTAGTTGATGACTACTCTAGATACACATGGGTCATATTCTTACTCAGTAAGAAGGAGACTCAGACAAAACTACCAGAATTACTGAAAAGGCTCAATAATGAAAAGAATCAGAGTGTGGTCAAAATCAGATCAGATAAAGGCACTGAGTTTATCAACCATATTATATCTGACTATTGTGCAGCAAATGGAATAGCTCATGAAACATCAGCTGCAAGGACCCCTCAACAGAATGGTGTTGCTGAAAGAAGAAATAGAACCTTGAAAGAAGCTGCAAGAACAATGATTGCTGAAGCTGAGATTCCTAAGAGATTTTGGGCTGAGGTAGTCAACACTGCATGCTACTCTCAGAACAGATCCATGCTGACAATGAATCAAGGCAAAACACCATATGAGTTGTGGAATGAAAGGAAGCCTCTTGTTTCTTTCTTTCGTGTGTTTGGTTGTAAGTGTTTCATACACAATAATGGTAAAGATCAGTTGAAAACTTTTGATAGCAAAGCTGATGAAGGAGTATTCTTGGTATATTATGAAATTAGTAAAGCATTCAGGGTTTACAACTGTAGGACCCTTATTGTGGAAGAAACACCTCATGTTGTTTTTGATGAATCTACTTGTGTTCATAAGAAACATGAAGATGATTCAGGAGACTTGACAAAGAAGATCACCAGACATAGCCTGAAGAAGAATGTCAAAACATCATCTAAGCCTGAAAAAAAATAAGTCAATCACTTACTATGAATGGAGTGAAACTGACTCGGAGGAAGAAGAGACTCAGGATGAAAATACTCAGGCTGGTGAAACTCAGGATGATAGTTCTCCACTTAAAGAAAAACCAACACACTGGAGATGACCCATCTGAACAAAACCCAGTTCAGACTCAGGTATGTAATGCCGATGAAGATGTGGTCACAGCTGAGGCAAACTCTGAATCTATCAACCAAGGGGGAACAAATGTCACTGACAATGTTCTGAATGGAATTTCCCCTGAGGAAGATGATTCCCTTTTTCCTTTCTTGTTGTTCCCTGAATTCAATGAATTACCTGAACCTAACATTTTCGATGTTGAGGATGCTACTGAAGGGGGAACATCCAGAAGAACATGGTTAGATAGCCATCCTGCAACTCAGATTGTAGGAGATCCATCTGAAGGAGTTAAGACCATAAGGTTTCATGGAGAAAGTGCCTTGTTCTGCTGCTTCCTATCTGAAAAAGAACCTACTGAGATTGAAGAAGCTCTTCAAGATTCCTTTTGGATTATTGTTATGCAAGAGGAGCTGAATCAGTTTGCAAGGAATGAAGTATATGAGCTGGTAGATAGACCTAAGAGGCACAATGTGATTGGAACTAAATGGGTATTCAAGAACAAAAGAGATGAGAACAATGTCATTGTAAGAAACAAGGCAAGGCTAGTTGCACAAGGTTATTCCCAAGAAGAAGGCTTGGATTATGATGAAACATTTGCACCAGTTGCAAGACTAGAAGCCATTAGATTGTTTCTTGCATATGTTGCTCACATGAAGTTCATAGTATATCAGATGGGTGTGAAAAGTGCATTTCTGAATGGTGTGCATAAGGAAGAGGTTTATGTGGAACAACCTCCAGGCTTCTATAAGAATGACCAAGTTTACAGGCTCAGAAAAGCCTTGTATGGTGTACAAAATTGCAATGCAGTTAGAATTCCTATGAATACTAACTACAAGATGGATCCTGATCCTGAAGGCAAGTCAGTTAACCACACTGATTATAGAGGGATCATTGGATCACTACTCTATCTCACAGCAAGTAGGCCTGACATTACTTTTGCTACTAGGATATGTGCAAGATACCAAGCCAATCTGAAGGCTAGTCACATGGAAGCTGCCAAAAAAAATTCTGAGATATCTTAAGGGCACTGTGAATAGAGGATTGTGGTATCCAGCTGATGATAACCTTGAATTAATTGGTTATTCAGATGTTGACTCTGGTGGTTGCAGAATTGACAGGAAGTCCACTTTAGGAACATGTCAATTTCTTGGAAGCAAACTGATATCTTGGTTCTCTAAGACACAAACTTCAGTTGCAACTAGTACTGCTGAAGTAGAATACATGGCTGCAGGAAGCTGTTGTGCACAGATTCTTTGGCTAAGGCAACAATTGTGGGATTATAAGATTATAGCCAATGAAGTACCTATATTTTGTGACAATAATAGTGTTATTGTTATTTCACAAAATTCGGTATTGCACAGCAGATGCAAACATGTGGATATCAGGCATCATTTCATTTGAGACCATCTTGAAAAGAAAGATATCAGGTTGGAGAAAATTCATACTGATAAACAAAGATCTGATATTCTTACTAAGCCTTTGGCTGAGTCAAGATTTCAGGAACTATCAGTAGAATTAGGGATGTTGGACCCTGGTGAGTAAAACTTACTGAAGAGAAAAGTTCTTCGGATGCATGAAGTTATTCAGTAAAAATAACTCAGGACAAAAATCTCTCAGGATGAAAACTGAGACTCAGGATGATTTCTGTCAAGGTCAATATTCAATAAGGTTTAAGTATTTAATTAATCCTGAACCAATATTCTACTCATGCATTTACTCACAGCATTTATTTCACTCAGTAATCATTGGAAATAAATGACTAAAGACCTGAACTTTAAGCGGGAATGTTTGAAAAAATTCTATTGGCTAGAATTTCGGCAGAGAACCGAAGGGTTGCCTCGAACAGAGTGAAACATCATTTTGTCACCCTAATTACTGTTGTTTGTTACATTACTCTGATTATTTGCCATAAATAGCAAATAACTCTCAAAATTATAGTATACACCAGATTAAATCTCGATCGTTCATTTCTTTATCCTTCATGATTTGATCCTAGCCCTTGATCTTTTCTTCAGATCATATAAATACCCCAGAAATCCTTTGCTCAAACAATTTTACACTCTATCTCTTAAAATCTTCCCATTCTCCAAACCCTTAATCTTCATACCTTCAAACCTCAAATATTCTTACAATGGATTTTCCCAGTTATGTAATGATCAAAGACCTCGCAGAAATGGAGAAGCCATACTTTGAGCATGTTGTGGCAATGATTGAGAACAAAGCTACCACAATGGAGGAAGGAGCCTTGAATATGCTCCGATTGGCTCGGTTGAAGAGATTGGTAAGCAACACGCCGAATTTAGAGTTACCACAAGAGGTTCTACAATTTGTGGTCAACTTACGAGAAGGTGCAGAAGGCTCCCTAGTCTCGCAATTAAGTCTCGGTACATACGCGAAATCAAAAACCGAAGTAGTATTACAAAGGAGGTATGTTTATCTCTCAAAAACATTAATGATGTATTTGAGTTGTGTGATATAGGGGAGAATCCTGTTGTATACATGTTAGGACAAGAACAGGAAATTTTGGATAGATTTTCTGAATCAAAAATTGAATTAAAAGGGGCTTTAAACAAGAAGTGTTTAAAACCTACATATCGAGTTCTTATTAATATTGTGGCCAAGTGCATGATGAGCACCTCTGGAAGCCTAGAGCAAGTAAGTCGGAATAAGTTGAGACTTATGGCCGCAATTGAAGATTCGCCGTCAAGAGAGTTTAATTGGTTAAAATTTCTTGTGGATTGCATATTAGCTCAGAATCAGAAGTTGAAATATGCAAAGGGGGCATTTACAAAGAATGGAAAAGTCTTATTTGGAATGAAGATAAGCTATCTGATTGAAACATTGCCGAGGAAGAACATGTTTCTATTGTCTGGTAATGCATTTTCCCGGAACAGGATCATGTTTCGGAAACCTAAGTCGCAGATGCGAAGACCTACAACTTCTGATAGTCCAAGTTCTACTGCTCAGGATGAGCCTGATTGCAAGCTCAGAATCTGATCAAGATACTCGAACTATTGCTGATGTGACAAAGAGGAAAGGCAAGAAAGCTATTGTGAAAGAAGTTGAGGATCCGGAGAAAAGGAGAAAAGCTCTTGATCTCCTGAAAGTTAAGAGGGAAGTTGGAGACAAAAAGAAGGCTCAGGAAGAGCAGAAAAGGAAGAAGAAAAAGCATCTCAGGACAATCAGCGAGATGGCCTCAGGAGAAATATCTCCATTGGATACTCTGGTCAAAGCCGTCTCTCAAGTTGTTGAGAAGGAATCTGAAAAATTACCTGAAGAAAGAGGCGATGAGGATGTCTTTACAGAGATACTTCATACCAGTATCGGTACTGACAGGATTACACAAGAGATCGTCACAGGTTCTCAACAACCTGCTGAAGAAAGCCAAATTCCAATCCCACCCTCACAACCCTCAAAGTCAAATTCACTAATTCCTTCAGAGGCTCAATCTAGCTCTGAAGAGGAGATACCCGTTCCTGAACTCAGGAAAGGTGAGGCAGAAGAGAGAGAATGGAGGCAGAAGGCCGAAAGATTTGTAATGGACAAATATCCAGAACTGACTAACTATCCTGATCTTCAGGGTATGTTTTTCAGGTTGAAAACAGCCATGCTCATTGTGAATCAGTCCTTTGCCATGATGCTTAAGATAGTGAACTTCTGAGGAGAAGAGTTCTGGGCAGAGGAAGTGGTTGAGCTTGATGTTTTTTCCGGACTTGGTAAGCGAAGGCTTAGGATAAAGAATACTGAATTTGATGAATTGGTCAAGAGAAAGGTTGCTGAAAGGAAGAGTGATGTTCAACCTGAGGGTGAAGATGAGGATTAGGACAAAGATGATCAAGGTCCACCTCATGATAAAACTGACAAAGATATTCCTGAAGGGAGTCAGAAAGGTACTGAGGCAGGAGTAACTGCTCAGGGGGAATAGGCTCAGGAAGCTCCAACACTTCCACTGATTACATATGGAGAAACCCCTCAGGAGCCTGCAGCCACTCTGACTGAATTTGTGGAGATTGGGCTACAGACAGAAACTGGAGAAGAGACTACAGTTCCTCCACAACCTTCAGTTGATCTCACTCCATTGATTGAGAAATTAACTAAGTTCGAGCATATCATTGATCAGATTGCGAAGCTTGAACCTCTGGTTGGGGAAGTGTCTAAACTTGCTGAGGCACAAACTTCTCAGGGCGGAATCATCACTACCCTTAGCACATCTATGGTGACCAACAATCAGGTAAATCTACTATCTACAACTTTTGATAGCAAATTTACTGATTTTAATGCAAAGATGAGTGATGTGGCTAAGGAGATGAAGGAAGAAATGGAGAAACAGTTTGAGTTGAGATCAAAAGTGCTTGAGGATTTGCTGAAATCCAAGACTGAGGGATTGATAAAATCTGTTATTTAGGATGTAAGCACCTCACTGATGGAGAAGATGAAAGCAACTTTTGGTGGTCTTGCTGAAGACACCAGCACTGGATTAAACGTGTTGCAACGCATTCAGGATGAACACTTTCAGGTGGCGGCTGAGGTTCGATCGATTGGCAGGGAGCAGATGCAGATGGACAGAACCTCTCCCAACTGATTGTCAATTATGATGCCAAAAAGGGGGAAAGTTATGACAAGCTTGCAGCTTTGCCACCCTTGGAGAAACAGATCGAACAATTCCCCACTGAGGTGATACGTGGTGGAAAGAGAAAAGAACCTGAGGTACTAATCCATCCTGAAGCTGCAATGGAAGTCATAGAACAACGGGCAAAAAGGCAGAGGAAACATGAATCCAGTAAGCAAGGAGAGGCTCATGGAATCCTGATGCCTCAGAAGAGGCCTGAACAATTTGTTGCATTTGTAGAAAGGCCTCAGAAGAGAAAAACAAGTGCTAAACCAGTCAGTCGAAAGCCTACTCAGAGGAGATTAGTTGGTGGGTTTGAAGAAGAAGAAGAAGAAACTCAGGAAACAACTGTTCAGAAAGATGATTCTGAAACTGATGATCTCTTCAAGGAAGGTTTTGGAGAGTATGATGTCTCTTCCAAAAGACTTAACTGGGATTTGCATAATTTAGTTAAGGTTATTGAAGTTGAGAAGAAAAAGAAAGTTGTTGTCTCTGTATCAGGATCTGAGATGACCAGAAAAGAGAGAGAAGAAGCTAAAAGAAAGCTTGGAGGCTTTCAAAGAATGGTTCTCAGGAGAAGGGGTACCAAGCAGAGGAAGAGGATGTGGCCTCATGTAGACAAGTGGATGCCGATTGAACTGAATGACAGATGGGAAACAGCCAAGAGGGAGTTTGTCTTCAACTATGACATTTTCTAGACTTGGTCTCAACCCAATACTGATAGAGATGAGCATTCATTACCTACATTCTGCAGAACTTCACTGATATATGCCAGAAATGGTTCAACATATTTGATTCTCTGGGTTATCAGTTGAAGGCTCCTGGTCAAATCAAGTACCCTCCACCAAAATTCAAGAACGGGATGATCAACTATGACTTCATTCATGCAGACTTTGTGGATCAGGCTAAATATCTGGAGCTGACAGGGAATGATGCTCAGACAATCCAGAAGAAGGAAGAATTGAAGAAAAGATACTATGGTATGTTCACTCTGGAGCCACCAGCAGATGAGATTGAATCTGATGATGAATGATGTTGTTTTGTTTCAGTAGAGTAAAGATAAACCGTTGTATCTTGTACTCATGGTTTTGTACCTTAATGAAAAACTCTACTGATTTTTGTTGATCTAAAAGATAATTTCTCAATATCTTACTGATTATTTGATGATTCCTATTTTACTTGTTCTTACTTGCTATAGGAATTGAAACCTGATTAGATGATAGGTTTATTTTCTGTTGTAATTGCAAGCTTGTAACAAGATGGTTTTGGCATCATCAAAAAGGGGGAAATTGTTGGGAGATGAATTTAACAAAAATTTTGATTAGATCCCAAAACCCCTGAGTATGACATGTATCAGGACATCTTGGTAGTTTAGGATCAGGTTTCAATAGATATTAAGATTCAGGATTATCTGCACTATGTATAGTCAGCAGATATAGTCCAGGTTTGGTTTATTAGATTTTGTCTGAAGAACTCAGAAGAATCCTGAAGACCAATAGAGCCTGAAGAGTAAAGATCCTGAAGGTTGTTTCGTACAGAATCAAAAGACCCTGAACAAGTCACTTCCAGTTCAATAGTGTTTTGTTCATTCTTAGTACAAACAAAGGGAATGTTATAAGTTCGTGAACACTAAGGAAATTATCAGTTCAGTGTGATTGACTAAAAGAGCCGTTTTGTTTGTCTATGTTCAAAGGAAGATTTCGACCAATGAGGAGGCGACAACAACGTACTTTACTGACACTGAAAGCGACATATCCCTGAATAATGTCAGCACTGATATCTTCCAGTTCACAGAAATTGGTGATTGGCTGTGTGGCTGGACATTTCCTAATACATGCAAGGGTGTATTTAAACCCAAGAAACAGTCGTTCATCAATAACCAAAAGAGGAAACCCTTGAAGCTGTCTCTCCAACGGATAGTTTTTTCAAGAGTAGACTCTTAGTGAGTTGTTTATAAATACCAAGGCCTTGTTCACAACCAAGGTTACAAGAAATCAAATCAACTCCAGAGCTCATTCGTATTCAAAGCATACATTGTGAAGCACTCGAAACCCTTAGAATTTCCCAAGTGTTTCATCTTAGAAGAGAGCTCATTTACTAAGCCTAGATTTAAGATATATCCAAAGCATAGTTAGAGATATCCTAGTTGTTTACTTGTGTTTGATTGTAAAAAGATATCTCACCTTAGTTGGAAACCAACCAAAACCCAAACCCTTTGATTAGGTAGTTTGAGTGTGTAGTTGTTGGAGAAGTGAGAGTTGTAAAGAGTGAAGTAAGTTGTTGTGTTCAGCCTGAAAAGCTCTAGAGAAGAAGTTAGTAAGCTGCTTGTGTTCAGTCTGAAAGCTTGTGTGTGTTGAGTTAGTAAGCTGCAGTAGTTCAGCCTGAAAACTCGTGTTAGAAAGTTAGTAAGCTGCTGAGTTCAGTCTGAAAGCTTAAGGTAGTAGAAGTAGTGAGTTAAGGAATTTCTCTGAGGATCAGAGAGAGTGGACGTAGGAGCTTGAGCCTCTGAACCACTATAATTGTTGTGTTGTTTGCTTTCTGTTTTGCATTCTATCTTGCTGCATATTTTCACTGAAAGCATACTCAGTTTTCTGATATTAAGTTGGAATCAATCCACTGAAGTTGCATTAACTTGATCACGGCCTTAACCACTGTTTTCACTGAGAAAAAGATTTTCAGCAAAGTAAAACGAGTATAAACTTAGGGCCTGCACATTCCGCACTCTAGATAAGCTAGTATAGATAATTGTCAAACTGGTCAAACTCTTCTGAGTAGTCAGTAAGATTATTATCTACTCCAAGCTTATTCAGACTCTGTTGTAGAAACTCAGAATCAGTTGAGCTAATCTGAAGTCTCTGAAAGCCGCTCAGTGTTATTGTCTCAGTAGACTCTGACTCAGGGCACTTTGTGCTTCTCAGGACTAAATCTCAGGACAACCTCACTCTCTGATTATAGTATTTTCTAAAAAGTTTAAAAATCATTATACACGTGTATTCCTCCCTTCCCCATACACATGTGAAACTCGTTTACCCCCGGGACTAACACATTTTCCTTGTATAACTTAATTGATTAAGCTTGTTTAGAGAATAAATATATAATTGACCTTTATAATCATTTATATATTTGTATATACATTGTATTATCATCACCTTAATTTACGGCATCAATCTAATCAACCAAAATTTCACAAATCTACACTTAAAGAAAAGAGAATTACCTACGGAATATTCTAGTATGCCTATGAAATTCCCAACGAAAATATTTAATTCATCCCATGATTTTGCAACTTTTTAATTTTGGTTCTAATAACTTACGTTTTAATTTTCATACGCATTTCCGCCCTCTAAAACTATCTTTAAATTGGAAAAGGATGAATCATATTATATTATATCTGTAAAATTAGAATTCATTTGAAATTTTGAATGAGCTGAATAACCCTTTACATGTCATTGATCTAAAATACTGAAATATATAATCCCTTATTTTGATTATGTTTGGGTTTCAATACTTATTAAAATAGATACTTAAATTGCAGTTTATTGAGTTCAAGTTGCCTGATACTTAGATTATAATAGAGCTACTTAAATTTAAAAATAGAGGTAGTAAATGAGTGCAATTTTCTAGAGATGTGGAAGACAAATAAATAAAATGCACAAAGCAAAACAGTAGAATAAATTTGAATATAGTAGAAACTCCATACAATCATGTTATCGGGACCGGAACTACAAAGAAAAAGGATAGTGAAACATTATAACTGGGCATCAAATTACTGTCAACATATACACTAATTTTCTAATTTCTGCGCAAACCATCGAACTAAACAAAATATATTGGTATTCCTGGATCATTGCCGGAGTTTTTCTCCCGCGTTTGGTAATCTGATTTCTTTGAGTAATTTGACATTGGATGATAATAATCTCAATTGTGTTATTCTTAGTGTTTGAAGGTGAGAATGTTACTTTTTCGTTCCAAATTCTAAGGCAAGCGACAAAAGATTTTAGTGAAGAGAATGTAATAGGTATAGGGGTTTTAAATCGTTTACAAAGGGGAATTACAAGATGGGAATAAGAGGGCCGTTCAGAATCTAAATAGCTTTATGTGAATCACCCTTAACCGGTTTAGTTATACAATTTCCACAATCGTAGGAGAAATTTGGATTGCTATAGCCGACAGTGAGAATTCAGAGCAATTGAAATCAAACTTCATTAGACTCACATAATTTCATTCAAGAATGAATCACCACATACCCACTCAACTGACGCATTTCATTTTCATTCATCATCATCACCAAACTGAAAAAACACCAACAAACCTGAATATTAAAATTTTCATATATAATAGATGCCACATAATACAATTGCAGATTTTTCATCACAAAAAGGAAAATTAGATTCAAACCATAATATTTTAATTACACAATTTTATATCCTTTGAATATAAACATACAACTAATTTGGGACCAAGTGAAAAAAATGACTCATTTTTTATGAATTCAAGTATCAGATATTGAGAGTGCTAAAGAATTTGCTTCAATTTTTTCTACTAATCTGCAGAATTCAAGAACGAGATGTCCATCTTTATAGTACGTAACCTATGAATTACTATTATTATTATTATGTAAGATACTATTTTCTATATTAATTAATTTATCAATATTCTCACTCCCATATCATCCATACATTTTCCTTGTATAACTTAACTGATTAAGCTTATTAATCATCTACATATTTTTATATACATTGTATTATCTGCACCTTAATTTACGACACCAATACAATCAATCAAAATTTCACAAATAAACAGTACAAGAAAATAGAAGCGAAATATTTTAGTATACCTACGGAATTCCCAACAAAAATAATTTTGTACTTAAATAGGAAGGATTGTCTACGGCTTGCCTACAAAATTCCCTAATCGTATAGACATTTTCATTCATAGGTAAATTTATCTATGAAAAATGTCATTCATCGGTAAATTTATTTGTAAGTCATTTATAAACTACAAATATTAATTAATCAATATTCTCAATTCCAAATCATCTGCACCTTTTCCTTGTATAGCTTAATTGATTAAGCTTATTTAGAGAATATATATATATATATATATATATATATATATATATATATATAGTTGACCTCTATAATAATCTACATATTTGTATATACATTGTATCATCTACACCTTAATTTACTGCACCAATGTAATCAATCAAAATTTCACAAATCTACACTAAAAGAAAATTAGCAACCTGAAATTTTTTTAGTGGTACATAAAATAAAATAAAACAAATAAATCAAATGCCTAGCTAACAAAACATTCAGAGTGAAAATTGAAGCATAACCTAATTTTGGAGAAGGTGCAATTGGAATCGAATTTCATTAAACTCACATGGTTTCTGATCATTACACAAGTAAACTGATATGCATCTTCATTCACAATGCAACAACAATGAATCAAAGTGTTCATTGTGTGCAAATTTAACTAAATTCTCTTGATTGAGTATGTGATATTTTAATTGGTTTCATTGATTCCACAGTGCTTATATAGACATATGAGTATCTTTAGAAATAACAGCAAATTGACCTAAATAATCTACACAAGGAAATAATATAACTTGTTACTAAAGTAGTATCAAAACAAATCTTGACTATAATGGACGTATATTTTCTGGAGATTTTCCGAAATCAATTTAATTTTATTACCATAGATACACGTAAAAATTGTTTTAAATTGGGAAAGGGTGGAGATTTATTAGTTGTGATTCACATAAGTTACAAGTGACACAAGAGTAGAAAATATTAACAAACAAACTAATAAAGTATTCTAAATTCATAAAAAAGTAAACTATATACACATAATAATAAACATTCGATAAGATGAGAGTATGACAAAAGAACTTCAAGTATAATCCCGTAAATCTGTCAACACCTGAAATCACAAAACAAATATATATAAAAATTTAGTAATTACAAAATAATCATACATGAAAATTTTGGAATAAATTCATAATATAAAATTTAAATGAAAAAATTACCCAAAACCTTGAACGAAAAGTTAAGCAAATGTTCACCTATAGCTTTCTTCATGCTAAGATGAGTACCATTAAATATTATTATATGAGAAAAAACACCAACATATTTTTCCTCAAAAAATTAAGCCCTAAGACTGAACATCATAATAATTTTATACAGTCGCCAAATTTAAAAAACCACATTTCTTCATAAAATATTATTTCAACTTGATGTTCACAAATCTAAGAATCACACATTGAGTATTGTCTCAAGATGAATACTTGATTGTTAGTCACATTGCTAAACCTCTCCTGAAACTGCAAGGGCAAAGACTAACAAAAGCCAACATAATAAAAAATAAATAGATGTGTTATATAAATGTATATTAATATTTGAAATACAACATTTATAAAAAGAAAAAAAAACTTACCATACACTCAAAATTTCATCATGCATTAATTAATATTTGAGACATTAGCATTAGCAACATGAAGAAATTTTAGTGGAACATGAAATTAAGCAAATTAATCAAATGCATAGCTAACAAAACAAACAAAGTGCAAATTGAAGTCTGGCCTGATTTTGGAGAGGGTGCAATTGGAATCGAATTTCATTAGACTCACATAGTTTCTGATCATTACACACCTCAATTGATATGCATTCTCATTCAAAATGCAACAACAATGAAATGTTTATTATGTGCAAATTTACCCAAATTGACGTGATTGAGTATGTGATATTTTAATTAGTTTCATTGATTTTATTATATACACGTATGACTATAGAAATAATAACAAATCGACATAAATTATCTGTACAAGGAAATAATGAAACTTGTTACAAAAGTAGTATCAAAACACACCTCGACTATAATGGACATATATCTTTTTGGAGATTTCTCAAAAGAAATTTTATTATAATTACCATATTTACACGTAAAAATATTTTTAAATTGGGAATCATGTTATATTATATCTTTAAAATTAGAATCCGTTTAAAAATATGACTGATTATAATTTAAAATATAGTTTACTATTATCCATATTCAACAATATAGATATAAATTATTTATCTTGCAATCAAAATAAATTTATTTGCCTTTTATATTGTAACTTGTACTTGAGGGATACACAATTAACCATTATTGTTAAGATAAATTATAAATCAAGTAAGAGAAAATTGGGAAAATTGAAGACATAATTTACTATTATCTATAAACAAAATTTATATATATATATATATATATATATATATATATATATATATATATATATATATATATGTATAAATAGACTATTTATCTTGTAATCAAAATTTTATCTCATTAAATAAATTTATTGCCTTTTCGATATTTGAACCTTTTATATTGTAAGTCGTACTTGAGGGATAAATAATTAACCATCACTCGTAAGATAAAATATCAATCAAGTGAGAGCAAATCAGGAAAATTGGTTTGGCAGGTTTTCTTTCAAGAATTTTAGCCATATAAATTAAATCAATCAAATATCGGATGTTGTGGAAAAAATAACTCAATCTCATTCAAAATGCAACGACAATGAATCACCATATTCTATGCAAATTTACCCAAATTGGCGTGATTAAGTATTTGATATTTTAATTATTTTAATTGATTATGCTGTGTTTACATACATATATGAGTATCATAACAAATAACAATAAATTGAACTAAATCATCTGCACAAGGAAATAATATAACTTGTTATAAAAGTAAAATATCAAAATAAATCTTAACTATAATGAACTCTTCTTTTCTGGAGATTTTTCAAAATCAATTTGATTATAATTACCATATGTATACATGTAAACTATCTTTAAATTGAGAAAAGATGAATCATATTATTTTTTATCTTTAAACTTAGAATCAATTTGAAATTTGAATGATATAATTGAATATACAATTTACAATTATCTATAACCAAAAGTAAAAATATAAAACATAAATAATTAAGCCGTCATTGATAAGATAAATTATAAATCAAGTCTGAAAAATGAGGAAATTTATTTGGCTGGTTTTCTTCAAGGGTTTTACTCATTTAAATTAAATCAATCAAATTCCAGATATTGTCGAATGTAGTAACTCTATCCCAATAAATCTTTAAAGTCACTAGTATATGAATTACACACCCTAAGTTAACAAATCATTCAATAAATAATTAAAATATGTTATTCGTGAAACAACCGATAAACACATTGTGCTAACGATATAAGATAAAGTACTAGAAACATCGAGGTTACTATATAAAATATACACTTTCCAATTTGGTAGAATAAATTAAAATTTTGAAATTTATATGCATTTGAATTTGTCTAAATAGAACTGGAGTTTGTGATATTCTATTAGCAGGTGGCAAATACAATATACATTATTATGGATATATACTACATAACGAGAGATTTTCTTAAATAAATATTAGCATTAATCATTGAATATAACATCAGTGAGCTTTGATTAATATGATGAAGTAGTATATTAAATATGTGTTCGTAAACTCAAAACTAAAAAATATGAGTGTAGAAGTATTTTTTTAAAGCTGTTAAACTAAGTTTTTTTTTTAAATAAATATATAATTTTAATATTTTCTCTCTAGTTTGCAAACATCCTTGAAAATTTCGTCCACTTCTCAAGAATACTCACAATACAATAAATTCCACGGTTAATGGGAAAAATATATTTTTCATCCCAAGATTTTGCCACTTTTTAATTTTGGTTCTAATAATTTTTATGCTTTGATTTACATACGCATTTCTGTCCTCTAAAACTATCATTAAATTGGAAAAGGATGAATCATATTATATTATATCTGTAAAATTAGAATCCATTTGAAATTATGAATGAGCTCAATAACCCCTTTACATGTCATTGAGCTAAAATACTGAAATATATTAGACAAAAACTTGTATGCAATATTGCATACTATGATTTATGTTCAATTTGACCCAATTTAGTCCCTTTTTGTTTTCGCGGGACGGGCCCCCTAAGCAATTCTTGCGGTTTCTTGCGCCGCACAATAGGACCAGATTTCAGTTGGTTTCACGACGATGTTTCTCTAGGTCTTTCCTTCACTTCTCTTATTATTCTTTTTCTTTTCTTCTTTTCCTTATTCAGATTATTCCGTATTCTTCTTCCTTTCTTCAATTTTCTCATCCTTGCAAATTTACAGGTCCTTCAGTTTTTTTTTCTCTCGATTTTCTAATACAATATTTCAGATCATTTTTGCACTCTTCTAACATTGTTCTTTAAATTTGTAATTTTGGACTAAGGATTTCTTTTCACGCTTGTACTGATTTTTTTCATGTAGTAACACTCTTTTGTTCATAGGGTAACATTATTTTGTTCATGTAGTAGCACATCAAGTTGTTCTTTAAATCTGTAGTTGTTGGGATATGAATTTAATAAAGAGATTTTGATTAGATCCCAAAACCCCAGAGTATGACATGTTCAGGATAATCTTGATAGACTGGATCAGGATTCAGTATAGAGTGTTCAGGAAGTTATCTGCACCATGTATAGTCAGCAGATATAGATCAGGTTAGATTTTGAAGAAATCAAGACTCAAGAATTTCTAAAGAAAATCAAGACTCAAGAAAGTTTCAAGAAATCAAGACTCAAGAAGTTTCAAGAAATCAAGACTCAAGATGTCATCAAGACTCATTATGACATCAAGACTCAAGATGACATCAAGACTCAATATGTCATCAAGAGTCAATTGTCATCAAGACTCAAGATGTCATCAAGACTCAAGATGACACTAAAGACTCAAGAAGTCATCAAGACTCAAGATGTCATCAAGACATCAAGACTCAAGACACTAAAGACTCAGAAGACATTGAAGACTCAAGACATCAAGACTCGTAAGACATCAAGACTCGTAAGATATCAAGACTCAAAAGATATCAAGACCCAAAGAGTTACTAAAGACGCAAAGAAAATATCGATACTCAAGATAACCCTCAATGTTCCGAGGCACTGAATAATATCTATCTGAAGATTACAAAACTGAGAAAAACGTGAATATTCAGAAAAATAGATATTGCCCAAGACATTCATATGCAAACAAAAGGAACTAAGTCTAAGTGTTGTTTAAGGTTATCTCATTCAGAGAGATTGACCAAAAAGAGTCGTTATGTTTGTCTACATTTATCAAGACAAGAACCAATCGAGGGAAGACATCACCGTATTTTTTATCGACAATCGAAAAGCGACAGTCACACCAAGCATGTCAAGAGTACTATGTTCCGCATCGCAAAAAGTGGTGATTGGCTACATGAATGCATATTTCCTATAACATGCAAGGGAGTATTCAAACCTTAAATATAGTCGTTCATCAAACACCATAAGAGGAAACTCATGAAGCTATCTCCTCCAACTGATAGTTTTTCAAGAGTGACCTTGGTGAAGTTGCCTATAAATACTAGTGACCCTTTACATTGAGAGGTTACGGGAAATTTGAAAGCAACTCAAGAGCTCATTCGTATTATTGCAAATTGAAGCACTCGAAAACCCTAGAATTTCCCAAGTGTTTCACATTGGAGAGAGCTCATTCACTAAGCCTAGATTGATAAGAAATATCCAAATCTTAGTAGAGATATCCTAGCCTTTGCATTGTTCTTATTGTAAAGGATATCTCATCCTAGTTGAAAACCAACCCAAAACCCAAACCCCTTTGTTAAGGTAGTTTGTGTGTGATTGTTGGAGAGTTGAAGTTGTAAAGAGTTAGTAAGCTACAGTGAGTTAGCCAGAAAACTCTAGAGAAAAAGTTAGTAAGCTACTTGTGGTAGTCTGAGCACTTGTGTGTGTTTGAGTTATTAAGTCAAGCAGTGAGTCACCCGTAAAAACTCAAAGTAGAAAAGTGAGTAAGCTACAGTGAGTTAGCCAGAAAGCTTTAGGAAGTGGTTAAGGAATTTATCTGAAGGTCATAGAGAGTGGATGTAGGAGCTTGAGTCTCTGAACCACTATAATTTATGTGTTGTTTTGCTTTCTGTACTACATTACTATCTGTTGCATGTTTTTCACTGAAAGCATAATTTCATCGATATTCATTGGAACCAATCCAATCGAACTTGCATCAATTGATCACAAACTTTTAATCAACGCTTTTTATTAAATGGAAGATTTTCAAAGAAAGCTAAAAACGAGTATAAACATAGGGCCAACCATTCCAAGACACTTGAGTAGCTTTAAAACAGATAGTTACCAAATCGAACTAACTCTCTATCGAGGGTTCAAGAAGATAATTATCCGATCCAAGCGCTTCAGATCTCTGATAAAACTTAGGCTCGGTTGGAGGCTAATCAAGCTTCAAAAAGCAACAGATCATTGTCTCAATGAGACTTTGACTCAGTATGCGATTTGTGCTTCTCGTACAAATCATCGGGACAACCTCACCCATCCGACCTCGAAAAGAAAAGTTTTAAAATCAATTTAACACGTGTATTCCCCCATACACGTGAGACTCGTTAGCACCGGATCAACAAGTGGTATCGGAAAGCGGTGGTTCAATTTGACCACTTGCTTTGGTAGCCATAGTCTAATTTTGCTTTGAAAGACTTTGGTGGTCTCATTGAATAGATCTGCTTTGTCGATATCTTACAAGGCTCAGTCATCATGCCTTCTAAGAAACTTCCTATGTTCTCTGTTGAGAGCTATGACCTATGGAGATTAAGAATGCAGGCTCATCTGTATTCAAAACATGAAAGAATGTGGAGAGTGGTTTCTAAAGGACCATTCAAATTTACTGTTGTGAATCCCAGAATCACTGATACTAAGAGGAATGATCCCAGAGATGAATTTCCAAAGTCTGATGATCAACTTACTCCTGATGAGAGAAAGTTAGTCAATCTTGACTACATTGCTAAAGATACTTTGTATAGCACTATTGATGATGGTGTTATGGGGATGATTTCTCACTGTGAAACTGCAAAAGAAATATGGGACACACTTGCTGTTATGTGTCAAGGCACAGATCATATTAAGGAAGACAAACTTTCTGTTGCTATTGGAAAGTTTGATAGCTTTGAAATGGAAGATAGTGAATCCATTGACAAACTTGAGGTCAGATTCACTAGCATCATGAATGATCTGAATGCTCTTGGGAAAAGATACCCATAAAGAGAAGTGGAACTGAAAATTCTTAGAGGATTATCTAAGAAATGGGATATACATGCTGTGGTGATTGAAAACACCAAAAATATTGATTCCATGCCATATTAACAAGTTTTCTCTGAACTGAAAGCTTATGAGTTTGTGATTGACAAGAAATCTAAGAAATCTGACAGCAAAGATGATTCTTCATCTAGCAAGAATGTGGCTTTCAAAGCCAAAGAGAAATCCTGTAAGTCTAGAGAGTCTGAGAACTCACTTGCCAAAAATCAGGATGAGCTGGAGGATAAGATAGTACTGATGGCAAGGAGGTTTGAAAGACTCAATAGCAGATATGGGAAATGTTGGGAGATGAATTTAATAAAAGATATATGATTTTGATTTGATCCCAAAACCCCTAAGTATGACATGTTCAGAATGATCTTGATAGTTGAGTCAGGATTCAGTTTGAGAGTATTCAGGATGTTATCTGCAAAATTATAGTCAGCAGATATAGTTCAGGATAGGTTCTGAAGACTCAAGAACTCAAGATGTTTCAAGAAACCGGGTTTCAAAGATGAAACCGGTTGTTCTCAAGACTCAAAGATGAAATCGAGATATCAAGACTCGGTAGGATACTGAGGAACTGAAGACTCAGCATGAAGATTCAAGATTACCAAGATGACTCGAAGACTCAAGACTCGAAGACCTCAAGACTCGTAAGACTCAAGACGCAAGATCAAGATCAAGATCAAGAATATCAAGGCACAATACCATCAAGACTCAAGAAGGCAATCAATGCTCAAGATAAACCCGAATGTTCCGAGGCAATCAATATATCTATCTGACGGATGCAATACTGAGAAAAACGCGATTCCTTAGAAAGTTAGATATTGCCAAGACATTCAAATGCAGACAAAAGGAACTAAGTTAGAAGTGTTGTTAAGGTTATATCAAACTCGAGTTTGTAACCAAAAGAGCCGCTGAAGGTGTCTACCTTTAACCGGAGACAAAAGTCAAAAAGAGGAAGACGACATCATCGCATAACATCGACAATCGACAAAGGATGTGTCAAAAAAAAGATGTCAGATGTACAAAAGTTCCAGACTGCAAAAAGTGAAGATCGGCTACATGAAAGGCTATTGCCTAAAACGTGTTAGGGAGTTTCAAACCCTAAATATAGTCGTTTCTCACACACCAAAAGAGGAAACTCACGAAGCTATCTCTCCAAAGGATAGTTTTCAAAAGTGACCTTGGTGTATGCCTATAAATACCGGTGACCTCTACATTGTAAGGTTACGGAAATTTATACGCAACTCAAGAGCTCAAACTTATTCTTGCAAAGTTAAAGCACTTTCGAAAAACCTAGAATTTCCCAAGTGCTTCTATATTGAAGAGAGCTCACTAAACTAAGCCTAGCTTGATAAGAATTATCCAAAGCTTAGTCGAGATATCCTAACCCTTTGCATTGTGCTTCATTGTAAAGGATATCTCATCCTAGTTGGAAACCAACAGAGAAACCCCAAACCCTTGAGAAGGTAGTTGGAGTGTGTTTGTTGGTGAGAAGAGTTGTAAAGAGTTAGTAAACTACGCGGAGTAGTCAGAAAACTCTAGAGGAGAAGTTAGTAAGCTACAGGGGTAGTCTGAAAGCTTGTTTGTGTTTGAGTAAGTAAACTACGGAGGTAGTCGAAAAGCTCAAGGTTGGGTTGAGTAAGTAAACTACGGGAGTAGTCGAAAACTCGAGGGCGAAGTTGAGTAAGTAAACTACGCGAGGTAGTCAGAAAGCTCAGAAGTGATTAGTGAATTTCTCTGAGGATCAGAGAGAGTGGACGTAGGAGCTTGAGTCTCTGAACCACTATAATTGTTGTGTTGTTTATTGCTTTCCTTATCTGTGCTTAACTGTTGCATTGACTTGATTTTGAAAGCATACTTTTCACTGATATTCAGTTGGAATCAATCCACTGAAGTTGCATGTAATTGAATCACAGCCTAATCACTATTTCATAAAGGGAAGGTTTTCAGCAAAGCTTAAAACGAGTATAAAGTAAGGGCCAACCATTCTGCACGACTGAGTAGCTAGAACAGATAGTTACCAAACTGAACTTACTCTTCTGATGGTTCAGTAAGTTAGTTATCTGATCCAAGCAACTTTGGATCTCTGACACTCAGGACTCAGTTGGGATTATCTGATGACCATACAAGGCTACATTGCAAAAGACACACTATACAGTACAATTGATGATGGTGTGATGGGAATGATCTCTCACTGTAATACTGCTAAAGAGATTTGGGATACACTAGTTGTAATGTGCCAATGCACAGATCATAAGAAAACAAACTTTCAGTGGCAATTGGAAAGTTTGATAGTTTTGAAATGGATGATGGTGAATCAATAGACAAATTGGAAGTCAGATTCACTAGCATCATGAATGATCTAAATGCACTTGGAAAGAAATATTCACAAAGAGAAGTTGCATTGAAAATTCTTAGAGGTCTTTCTAAGAAATGGGATATTCATGCAGTGGTGATTGAAAACACCAAGAACATTAATTCAATGCCATACCAACAAGTCTTCTCTGAGCTGAAGGCATATGAATTTGTAATTGATAAGAAATCCAAAAAGGCTGACAGCAAAGATGATTCATCATCTAGTAAGAATGTGGCTTTAAAAGCCAAAGATAAAACCTGTAAAACTAGAGAGTCTGAGAACCCCCATGCCAAAAATCAGGATGAGCTTGAGGAAAAGCTAGCACTGATGGCAAGAAGGTTTGACATACTTAATAGTAGATTTGGAAAATACAAAAGCTATTACAGGAACCACAGGTACCAGAAGAAACCTGAGGGCAAATCAACTGAGAAGAAGAAGGACCTGAAAGCTGAAGGATCTTCATCCAGAAAGAAGGACTCCAAGTCCAAGGAAGAAAGTGATCAAGATGATGATACCAACAAATTCTATAATTGCCAGAAGAAAGGTCACTTCCAGTATGATTGTCCAGATTTGAGTGCTAAGGAGAGAAGAGAAAGGCAAGTTAAAAGAGACAAGAAGATCTCTAGCAAAAAGGTCATGGTTGCAGAAGAAGAACACTCTGAGGAGGGATCTAGCTCTTCAGATGAGATATTCTCAGACAGTGAAAGTGATGACATTTGTCTGATGGCCATTGAGGAGGTAAACTCTTCTTTCTCTGTTGTTGCTCCTACACTAGCACAAGAGTTTTCAAGTTCCACCGAAAACAAATATTTTGACCTCGATGGATTCTTTTGAGAATCATGAAGGATTATGTTTGTTTTTGTAAGGATCGCTAAATAGAACTCAAGAGCGTAATAAGGAACCGAAAGTTTTGAAAATCTAAAATGGAAAGACTCTAGCAATAATCGAAATCACTTCTCAATTAATGGGAGCTACCGATGAATCGATGTTCGAAAAGTACAACTCTCGTGAGAAAGAGAAGTTCGATAATGACCCTAACTGAAAAGCTAGAGAAATTCACCAAGAGATTCAAATTAATCGTGACTAAGTTCAATGACCTCTCCGAGAAGCATGAAACTCTACAGAATCCGTGGAGGATAGTGTACGTGCAAGAAGTTAACTCTATCAATAATGCATCTAATGTAATAGATGAAATTCAGAGTTACCAGAGATCCGGTCACTATAAAATTTGATTGGGATACATTCCGGGGAACCCCACAAGGTCACCTCGAATGTCGTGATCAAGTAGCAAGAAGACAATCTTTGTAAAACCAAAGGGCACCTACACTTCAAATCAAGAAATGCCCAAGGTGTTAGACAAGGGTAAAGGACCTATGGTCTTAGTAAAATTGAATGATCAGGTTAGAAAGCCCAAACCTCATGTGAAGGCTAGAAAACCCGAAAGGATCGATTGAAAAGTTTCGTGCAAGTGCTTCAAAGCCTCAAAGCTAAGAATGCAAACCCGAAAGGCTCCACATCGAACCATCGAGGAATCCTCGATGAGAAACACTTTCAGCAGAGACATTCTCAATCAAGAGACCAAGTCCTCAAGATCTTTGAAAGACCAGATTCAAAGACAGTAACCCTGAACCCCACTTTCCTAAGGGTAAAGGTTACCTGAACCCGAGTCAATAAAGATTTAGACCGGCTGCACAAAAGCCTAAGCATCTGAACAGAAGGCCTGAACCAAAGAAGAATTCAAAAGCCCATGTTCATGCTAAAGCTAGCACACATACACAGAAGACTGCTAAGGCACCCAGAGTAGTGAATGTGTATGTTGATGTTTATGGAAGACAAATTAGCCACTCTAAAGAGATTAGAGTTGTCAGGCAGATTTGGATTCCGAAAGGTATAGCTAACCAGATAGGACCCTATACCAATTGGGTACCACAGATCTAATCTGTTTTTCAGGAAAACAGAAAAGGGCACTGAACTGAATGAAGAAATCTTTAGCCCTGTTGAAAGAAGATCTGAGATGTCATTGTTGGAAGATGAATCTCCTTCATGGACTTCAAGAGAAATCAAGCTGAAGAAGGAACTTCATCAGAGATCATGTCGAGAAGAAGGACATAAGGATGGAGAAAATTCATACTGATAAGCAGAGAGCTGATATCTTGACTAAACCTTTGGCTAAATCAAGATTTTAGGAACTTTCAGTTGAGTTAGGGATGTTAGAACCAGGTGTATAGAGTAAAATCTGAAAAATTGAAGATTTTCAGATGCATGAAGTTTTTCTCAGAATTCTACTGAGAAGCTCGGGGATAAAATGGAAATACCGAATCGAGTCTCGTGAAACTCAGATTCATCAAGGTCAAGATTTCGAAGAGCATATAACGAACCCATTCAAGATTTCAAAGATATTATCGACATTTTTTCAAAGTCGATTACTCGAGAAGACAGATAGAGAGAAATTAGTCTCAAGAAGTAATGACTACGCGACTCATTTATTGCTCAAGTAAAACTCAAGAATCATTCGCAATAAATACAAAACACCGAGGAATGTTTTTTGAGCGGATCGCTTTTAAATTAAGAAGAAGTCAAAAATCATTTAATGCTCATTACATTAATGACCAATGAGGATGTTTTCATGGGCTACTTTTCGAGATCGCTTGTTCAGATAATTCGATTAATCGGAGATTAATCTCAACCGCTGCTTTTCACCTAACCAACGCGATTCCCCACGATTTCGGGCTATATATACCCCAATAAGTCATTCAAGCCAAAATTTTATCAAACCCTTCATTCCCAAATCCTCTGCAAATAAAAATCCCCTTTGCCCAGAAAATCCCAAACCCTAAAGCTTCATTTCTAAAATGGCCCCAACCTTGTTCGAGAGATTAGCCAAAACCAACAAGCCATGGTGTGAGTTCGTTGTCTCACTCGAGAGCACAACCAACACAAAGCCAGAAGAGGAGGCTCTACACATGATTCGACTAGCTAAACTCACTCATCTAATCATGGCCAATTGCACCAGGGAGTTTGCGAAAGAGGTAATCGAATTCATCTATAACTTGAAGATAGATGAAGAGGACTGTATGCATTCTAAGATTACTGTATCACATTTAGAGCAGTCATCGAAATACATCGATTTCGAGAGGGATCTGTATATAGTTCCGGTAAATCAATGATGTTTTTTGAGCTCGTGATAGAGGAGGGATCATCGATGTATATGTCGCAGAGAGCAGAGTACTTAGATAGGATTGCCGAGAATCTGTTAAATTTGAGGCGACATTGCATAAGAGACACTTGAAGCCACAATATCGAAGTTTGATGGATATTGTGAGCAAGAGCATCATGAGTCTTCAAGGGAGTTTTCAAGCGCAGATCAAGACTCAAGCTCGGTTGATGGCGTGAATCGAGGCCTCACCCACCACCAACTTCAACCGGGCTGAAATTTTTGATTCAGACGGTGAGTGAGCAGACCAAAGTTTTGAAGAAGGTTGACGGGGCGATCTCAATAAAAGGCAAGATCCACCATGCCACCAAAATTGCTTATATTTTGGAGATGTGCAGAGAGGAGGAGGATATCTTCTCCAATTCGACCCCATTCCCTAAGTCCAAATTTCTCTTTAAACCCATTGCTGCAAAGAAGCAGGCCATCAGGGGGAAGAGAGAAAAGAAAGCAGACCACCTAAAGTCAATTCTTCGCCGAAGAGGCTCAACAAAACAGGGGGAAGGTTTTGTTGGAAGCAAAGATGGAGCAGGGTGCAAAAATAATGAAGCAGAAGAACCTTTCCCCAAAGCGCAGAAGATTGGTGGTTCTCACCTATGAAGATGGCAGTGATTCTGAGGAGATTCAACCTGAGGGTCAAACCACTCAGAGTTCGCCATTGCAAGTTTTGGCTCAGGTTATCTCAAAGGCACAAGAACAGACTGAGGAGCAGGTCTTCTCTGAGGTGCTTGAGACATCTCTAAGTTCACATAAAATTTCTCGGGAAATTTTCAAAGGAACTCAGCCCTCGAGATTCCTACCAAAGAAGTGCCAGACGGACAAGCAAGAGCCAACTCGAGTCAATCTAAGGATACGCCAGCTCAGCCTCGTAACCCACTCGAGATGCAAATCGAGGACTGACCGCACAACCTTCAGAGGTCAGCGAGACTCGGGAGTAGAATATTCTTGATGAGCTCTGAGAAAGATCTACTTTTGATCCTCAGCCAGGCTTCAACTAAACCAGAGAGCCCGAGATGGAAGAAGGGCGAGGGCCGAAGAAGGTGAGGAGGAGCAAGGGGGACGCGGTTCATTCTTGACCGCTACCCCGAGCTCACTTTCATACCCCGATCTACAAGATGTTTTCTTCAGATTATGGACAATTGTGTTCATCCTCAATCGACTCTTCCCAGATGCTTGATATTGCCGCTTTCGGAGGGGAAGATCGGTGGAATGAGGAAACAACCTTTCGACCGACTTCTCGTGGTTCGGGCGGACAAAGCTCGGGATGAAAAACTCGATTTTGATGAGCCGGTTCAAAGGAAGTTAGCCGAGAGAAAAACTATCAAGTTGGTGCCCCTAGCAAATGAGACAAATCTCAAGATGGAGATGGGGACCAACAAGGAGAAGCCGAGGATCGCCTCGGATGGAAAAGGAGACTTCGCTGTCGATCAACTCCGAAATTGGTCAACCTCGTGATCGAAGTTAAGACTTTCAGTACCTTTTGGCACTATTAACAATTATGCCAAAGTTATTTTTGAAAGTTCTATCTTTAATTCTCAATTGTCTCGATAAATGCATCGAGGCTCAATTGGAGACCGAGCTCGTGGATGAAGTCAAGCTCAGATGATCAAACAAAGACAGAAGGTGCAGGAGGTTCCTGAGATTGATCTCACTCCCTTGATGGAGAAACTTGAGAAGGTTGAGCCAATGATGATCAAGATTGCTCAGATGGAAGAAACATTGGCCAACCAAGCTCAGAAGATGGAAAGTCTTAGTCACTCTTCAGAGCTGGTGCAAATACAAAACACTTTGACCTCACAGATGACCTCCATGGAAGAAAAAGTCAATGAAAAGTTTGGAGGAGTCAAGGCCGAGCTCGATCTTTGAAATGAAACAGAAGCGCCAGAGTCAACCGATTTCTAGAGGTGAAATTGGCAGAGAGAAATGAAATGATGATAAAATCTGTTGTTGAGGAAATGAGCTCAGTGCTCATGACCAAGATGACAGAGATGTTCAAGGAGGCACTCTCTGGCCAGTTTGCCCATTTATCTGAAGAATTTTCGGTGGCCAAGAACCACATCAGGAGGCTGGAAGACGAACAAGATTAGATAGCAGGAGAGGTTCGCTGTGTGAGCAAAGAGCAATATCACATGGACACAAAGACTTCCGCACTTCTTCCAAATTACGGTGCCAAGAAGGGGGAAAAGGAAGGTGAAGACCTCAAAAAGTTCATGGCACGTACTTTGGAGAAGAAGGCCCAGAAAGATGCTGAAATGTATAACCTAGCCAAAGCCTTAAGAGAAGTCGAAGCTACTGAGAAGTTGAAGTTCGCTCAAGTGGAGAAGCCCATCTACACTCGAGTTTCTGAGCAAACCATGATTGATGTTGCAAGAGAGAAACTGAGTGCTAGAGCAAAGGTTGGAACAAGCCAAGCTGCTGCTGATTTACCTATAAAGAGGAAAGCCTTGGGCGATGTTCAACCCGAAAAGCAAGCGTCAAAAGGCTTCAAAAGCCAATCCAGAGAAAGTTCGATTCGATGATGAAGAAACAGAAGAATCTGAGTCTCAACCTCAGAAGAAAGTCTTCAACACGAGAGATGCTCTGAAGACACTCCAAATAGAACAAGCTAAGAAAAGTCGCCGCCGGCCTCGGGAGCGTCTGTGATCGAAAAGAAGATAGACGAAGAGCGTAAGCGAATGAGTGAATTCGTGAAGTTTATGAGCAAAGAGGAAAGGGACATCAAAAGCACTTAAGTGGCCCCACGTTGATAAATGGATGCCTATCAAACTCAACGATATGTGGGAAGAGGTCAAGAGAACCTTCTGGTTCAATTATGATGTTCTCAGGGAATGGAGAGGGGATAGCTCAGATCAGAATGAAGCATTCATTGAATATCTCCTAACCTTCTATCCAAAGTATCTACAAAGCTGGATTAACCTTGCGGATGAAGGAGAGGTACAGATAGTAGCCCCTGGTCCATATTCATATCCTTCTCCGAGACTTGGTAATGGCTTGGTGAATGAGAAGGCCATTACTCAAGAAATTGCTCAAGATCTTTGGTCATTGGGTTTAACAGAAAACAAATCCGGATATTATTAAGGAGAGAAATGAGTCAAGAAGAGATTTTTTCTAATGTTCGACACGAGGTGCCCGCTGATGAAGTTGAGAATGAAGCAAACTGAAGAGCAGAAGACTGAAGAGCCAAATCAGAAAACTGAAGACTAAAGACTCAGAAGATTATGTAATCTTTAAATTTTTGTCTTTTTGATTTTGTTGATAAACTCATTGTAATCTGTAATGGGATACCAATCATCAATGAAGATTTATCATTATGCTCAAAAGATAATATCTCATTATCTTATTTACATGTCTTTTATTTTGATATGCTTGAATGAATGTCTCTGAACTGCTTGTATGTTGATAAAAGGGAAATTGTCTGAATATGGGGGAAATTGTTTAAGTATTTGGTAATGAACTACTTAAAGAGATTCATTACTGAAGAAATTGCTGAATGATTTAAATTGTTGGGAGACTCTCTGAAATTGTTGGGAGTTTCTCTGATTTAAGAAATTGTTGGGAGACAACCAATCTTGTAATAGGATAAACTGAAACCTGAGTATAGGTTATATGTTTGTAACAAGATAGGTTTTGGCATCATCAAAAAGGGGGAAATTGTTGGGAGATGAATTTAATAAAAGATATATGATTTTGATTTGATCCCAAAACCCCTGAGTATGACATGTTCAGAATGATCTTGATAGTTGAGTCAGGATTCAGTTTGAGAGTATTCAGGATGTTATCTGCAAAATGTATAGTCAGCAGATATAGTTCAGGATAGGTTCTCAAGACTCAAGAACTCAAGATGTTTCAAGAAAACCAAGTTTCAAAGATGAAACCGGTTGTTCTCAAGACTCAAGATGAAATCGAGATATCAAGACTCAAGAGATACCGAGGAACCAAGACTCAAGATGAAGATTCAAGATCGGTCCAAGATGACTCGTAAGACCTCAAGACTCAAGACGCAAGATCAAGATCAAGATTGAAGATCAAGAATATTGAAGGCACAATAATTACTGAAGACTCAGTAAGGTACTGAATGCTCAGTATAAACCTGAATATGTTCCGAGGCACTGAATATATCTATCTGAAGGATGCAATACTGAGAAAAACGTGATTCCTTAGAAAGTTAGATATTGCCAAGACATTCAAATGCAGACAAAAGGAACTAGGTCAGAAGTGATGTTAAGGTTATATCAAACTCAGAGTTTGTAACCAAAAGAGCCGTTGAAGGTGTCTACCTTTAACTCGGAGACAAAAGTCAAAAAGAAGAAGACGACATTTGTACCATCTTGACAAAGGATGGTCGTTGAAAAAAAAGATGTCAGATGTACAAAAGTTCCAGACTGCAAAAAGTGAAAACCGACTACATGAAAGGCTATTGCCTAAAACGTGTTAGGGAGTTTCAAACCCTAAATATAGTCGTTTCTCACACACCACAAGAGGAAACTCACGAAGCTATCTCTCCAACGGATAGTTTTCAAAAGTGACCTTGGTGTATGCCTATAAATACTGGTGACCCTCTACATTGTAAGGTTACGGGATATTTATACGCAACTCAAGAGCTCAAACTTATTCTTGCAAAAGTTAAAGCACTCGAAAAACCTAGAATTTCCCAAGTGCTTCTATATTGAAGAGAGCTCACTAAACTAAGCCTAGCTTGATAAGAATTATCCAAAGCTTAGTCGAGATATCCTAACCCTTTGCATTGTGCTTCATTGTAAAGGATATCTCATCCTAGCCCAAACCCTTGAGAAGGTAGTTGGAGTGTGTTTGTTGGTGAGAAGAGTTGTAAAGAGTTAGTAAACTACGCGGAGTAGTCAGAAAACTCTAGAGGAGAAGTTAGTAAGCTACAGGGGTAGTCTGAAAGCTTGTTTGTGTTTGAGTAAGTAAACTACGGAGGTAATCAGAAAGCTCAAGGTCGGGTTGAGTAAGTAAACTACGTGGAGTAGTCGTAAAAACTCGGGTAGAAGTTGAGTAAGTAAACCACGCGAGGTAGTCGAAAGCTCGAAGTGATTAGTGAATTTCTCTCGAGGATCGAGAGAGAGTGGACGAGGGAGCTTGAGTCTCGAACCACTATAATTCTTTGTGTTGTTTATTGCTTTCCTTATCTGTGCTTATCTGTTGCATTGACTTGATTTTGAAAGCATACTTTTCACTGATATTCAGTTGGAATCAATCCACTGAAGTTGCATGTAATTGAATCACAGCCTAATCACTATTTCATAAAGGGAAGGTTTTTAAAAAAGCTTAAAACGCAGTATAAACTAAGGGCCAACCATTCCAAGACGATCGAAAGTAAATTAGAACAGATAGTTACCAAACCGAACTTACTCTTCCGAGGGTTCAAGAAGTTAGTTATCCGATCCAAGCAACTTAGGATCTCGACACTCGTGACTCGGTTGGGATTATCCGAGGTATCTGAAAAGTTAGCCAGATCACTGTCTCAGTAGACTTTGACTCAGAGCAATCTGTGCTTCTCACAACCTAATCTTCAGGATTATCTGACCCAAGCTGATCTCAGTAGGAAAAAGTTTTAAAAACACTGAACACGTGTATTCCCCCATACACGTAAGACTAAGTTGCAGACCGACCAACAGAAATATAAGAAATATTACAGAATCACAGTACAAGAGAGACTCAAAAGCCGAGGATAGATACACTGAGAAAAGAAAGGACCAGAAAGCTGAAGGATCTTCATCCAAACAGAAGGACTCCAAGACCAAGGAGGAAAGTGATAAGGATGATGATACCAACAGATGCTACAACTGTCAGAAGAAAGGTCACTTTCAATATGACTGTCCTGAGCAAAGTGCTAAAGAAAGAAAGGAAAGACAAGCCAAGAGAGACAATAAGTTCTCCAAAGAAGAAAGTTATGATTGCCGAGGAATAAGAACATTCTACGAAGGTTCCAGTTCCTCGATGAGATTTTCTCGAGATATAGTGATGAATGATGATATCTGTCTTATGGTGGCCGGAGGAGGTAAATTCTTCTACCTCTGTTGTTGCTCCTACACAAGCACATGAGTTCTCAAGTTCAACTGTAAACAGTAACTTTGACCTGATGGATTAATTTGAGAATCTTATGAAGGACTATTTTGTGTTACAAGAATCGCTCATTTGAAACTCAAGAGCGTAATAAGGAATCGATCACGAGAGTCCGGGTGGAAAGACTCTAAAAATGCTGAGATCACTTCTCAATTGATTGGAACTACTGATGAACTAGATGTTCTGAAAGTACAACTCTCAGAAAAAGAGAAGGTGATAGAAATCCTGAATGGAAAATTAGAGAAATCCACTAAAGAGATTCAGCTTATCAGAACTGAGTTCAATGACCTCTTTGAGAAGCATGAAACTCTAAAGAAATGTGAGGATAGTGCTCAGAGAAAGTTAGCTCTATTGAATTTTGCATCTAAAGTGATAGATGAAATTCAGAGTTATCAAACACCTGCAACTATAAAAGCTGGATTGGGATACATTCCAGGGGGAACCTCACAAGGTCTTCAATCTTTCTTCAAGTAGCACCAAGATTGTCTTTGTTAAACCAAAGTGGCACCTAATCTTCTTCTTCAAGAACCGCCCGAGTTTTTAGAGCGAGGGGTAAAGGACCTATGGTTTCAGAAAAACTGAAGGTTCAGGGAAGAAAGCCCAGACCTCAGGAAAAGGCTAGAAAACCTGACCACTCAGTAGGAAATCTTCAGGCTAGTACTTCAAAGCCTCAGGCTAAGAATACCAACCTAAAGAGATCTGCACTGAACCATCAGAGGAATTTTCAAAAGAGAAACACTCAGTAGAGATATTCTCAACTGAAAAGACCAAGTCCTCGACATTGAAAAGACCCCAATTTCAAGACAGTAACCCAAAACCCCACTTGCCTAAGGGTAAAGGTTTCCTAAACCCAAGTCAGCAGAGACAGAGACCAGTTGCACAAAAGCCAAGGCACTTGAACAAAAAGACTGAAGAAGAACTATAAGGCTCATGTTCATGCTAAGGCTGGCACTCATACACAGGATATTGCCAAGGCACCTAGGGTGGTGAATGTGTATGTAGATGTTTATGGGAGACAAATCAGCCACCCTAAAGTAATTAGAGATGTTAGGCAGATTTGGGTTCCAAAAGGTACAGCTAACCTGGTAGGACCCTACACCAAATGGGTACCTAAGAACCGATCTGCTTTTTTGGTGAAGGAAAAAGGAATCGAAATAATGAATACAACATAAATATCGATGAGTGGAAATGAATTGGCTCCTGCTGTATGGTATCTGGATAGTGGATGTTCAAGACATATGACAGGATATAAGCAACTAATCACTGACTATGTTGAGCAAAAAGGCCCTCAAATCACATTTGGAGACAATTCCAAAGGAAAAATTGAAGGATATGGAACTCTTGAAGTTGACTCTGTTCATATCCATGGTGTTTCATATGTGTCTGGTCTAAAACATAACTTGCTTTCTATCAGTCAATTCTGTGACAAAGGATTCAGTGTTGAGTTCTCAAAGAACTTATGTTATGTGAAAGACAATACTTCACAGAAAATTTTACTGACTGGTACTAGAAATGGAAATGTGTATCTTGCTAATTGGAGTTCAACTCATAAAGATACATGTTTGGTTGCAAAAAGTTCCACTGATACCAGTTGGTTGTGGCACAAAAGAATGAATCACTTAAACTTCAAAACCCTGAACAAACTTGCAAGATTAGCACTTGTGAGGGGGTTACCCAATGAAGTGTTCAAGAATGAACATGTATGTGATGCTTGTCGAAAAGGAAAACAAATCGAGCATCTTTCAAAAGCAAAGTAGATGTTTCTCTCGATAGAATACTACAACCAAGTACATATGGATCTCTTTGGTCCAAGAACACTGTGAGCACTAATGGCAGAAAATACACACTTGTGATAGTTGATGACTACTCTAGATACACATGGGTCATATTCTTGCTCAGTAAGAAAGAGACTCGCATAAAAAACCTGCTGAACTCATCGAAAAGGCTCAAGATCAAAAAGAATCTGAGTGGGTCAAAATCGATCGATAAAGGAATTGAGTTTATCAATCATATCATATCTGATTATTGTGCAGCAAATGGAATAGCTCATGAAACATCAGCTGCAAGGACCCCACAACATAATGGTGTTCTTTGAAGAAGAAATAGGACTACGAAAAAGAAGTTCGCAAGGACAATGATTCTTTGTCGATATTCCTAAGAGATTTTGGGCTGGAGCTATCAACACTAGATGCTATTCTCAGAACAGATCCATGCTGACCAAGAATCAAGGAAAAACTCCATATGAGCTGTGGAATGAAAGGAAGCCTCTTGTTTCTTTCTTTCGTGTTTTTGGTTGCAAGTGTTTCATACACAATAATGGTAAAGATCAGTTGAAAACTTTTGATAGCAAAGCTGATGAAGGGATATTCTGAAGTCAGTAAAGCCTTCAGAGTTTACAACTTTAGGACTCTTATTGTGGAAGAAACACCTCATGTTGTTTTTTGATGAATCTACTTGTGTTCGGAAGAAATGAACATGACTTCGTGGAGAACCGATCAAGAGAATCACCGGACTTAGCCTCGAAAAAGAATGATAAAACATCCTCTCGAACACGAAAAAGAAGAAGTCGGGTCACTTTCTATGAATGGAGTGAATCGGACTCGCACAAAGAAGTTCGGGATGGAAAAACTCGGGATGGTGAGACTCGGGATGGAAATTCTCCAATCGAAGGAAAGCCAACACACCTGAAGTTTAACCAATGAACATACAACAGATTCACTCGTATGTAACGCCGATGAAGATGTGGTCACAAAATCTATCAAGGCAAACTCGGAATCTATCAACCAAAGGGGAACAAATGTCCCCGACAATGTTCAATGGAATTTCCCGAGAAAGATGATTCTCTTTCTCCTTTCTGAGTTGTTCCCCAATTTAATGAACTACCTGAACCTAACATTTCTGATGTTGAGGATATTACTGAAGGGGGAACATCCAGGAGAAAAAGAACCTACTGAGATTGAAGAAGCTCTACAAGATTCATTTTGGATTACTGTTATGGAAGAAGAGCTGAATCAGTTCTCAAGGAATGAAGTTTGGGAGCTAGTGGATAGACCTAAGAGGCACAATGTGATTGGAACTAAGTGGGTGTTCAAGAATAAGAGAGATGAAAACAACAACATTGTGAGAAACAAGGCAAGGCTAGTTGCACAAGGTTATTCCCAAGAAGAAGGCTTGGATTATGATGAAACCTTTGCACCTTGTTGCAAGACTAGAAGCCATCGATTGTTTCTTGCATATCTTTGCCCACATGAAATTCACGATCTATCGGATGGATGTGAAAAGTGCATTTCTGAATGGTGTGCTTAAGGAAGAGGTTTATGTGGAACAACCTCCGGTTTCGGGATATAATGACCAAGTTTACGTGCTCAAAAAAGCCTTGTATGGTCTTAAGCAAAGACCCGAAGCATGGTATGATACCCTTTCTCGGTTTCTTCATCGACCATGGTTTTATCAAAGGAACTGTTGATAGGACTCGCTTGGGGATAGAAGATGGGAAATACATCTTACTTGTTCAGATTTATGTAGATGACATCATATTTGGATCTCCAAATCATCAGTTGTGTGAAAAGTTTTCTACCCTGATGAAAGGAAAGTTTGAGATGTCAATGATGGGGGAGATGAATTTCTTGGACTTCAGGTGAAACAAACTAAGGAATGAATTTTCATCAATCAAGTAAAATACACCAGAGATCTGATTGCAAAGTATGGTGTACAGAATTGCAATGCAGTTAGAATTCCTATGAATACTAACTACAAGATGGATCCTGATCCTGATCCTAAAGGCAAATCAGTAAATCACACTGATTATAGAGGGATCATTGGATCACTGCTATATCTCACAACAAGTAGGCCTGATATAACATTTGATGTTGGGATATGTGCAAGATACCAAGCTAATCCTAAGGCTAGTCACATGGAGGCTGCCAAAAAGATTCTGAAATATCTTAAAGGCACTGTGAATAGAGGATTATGGTATCCAGCTAATGATAACCTTGAATTAACTGGTTATTCAGATGCTGATTATGGAGGATGTAGAATTGACAGGAAGTCTACCACACGAGCTTGTCAATTTCTTGGAAGTAAACTGATATCATGGTTTTCAAAGAAACAGACCTCGAAGAGCAACCAAGACTACCGGGTCAATACATGGTCTGCAGGAAGTCAAGTTGTGCATGCATTCTTTAGCTCGCATAAACAATTGAGGGATTATAAGATTATAGCCAATGAAGTACCTATATTTTGTGATAATAATAGTGCAATTGCTATTACACAAAATCCGGTATTGCACACCAGATGTAAGCATGTTGATATCAGACATCACTTCATCAGAGATCATGTTGAGAAGAAGGACATCAGAATGGAGAAAATTCATACTGATAAACAGAGAGCCGATATCTTGACTAAACCTTTGGCTGAATCAAGATTTCAGGAACTATCAGTTGAATTAGGTATGTTGGATCCAGGTGAACGAAGCAAATCTGAAAAATTGAAGGTTTTCAGATGCATGAAGTTTTCTCAGGTTTTTTACTGAGAAACTCAGGATAAAATTGAAAGTACTGAACACTGAGTCTTGGGAAACTCAGTTATTCTGAAGATCAAGATTTTCGATATTATCGACCTTGTTAAGTACTCGATTATAATTGACTTTATCAAGATCGAAGACTCGATTATCATAATCGACCCTTTTAGTACTCAATATTATACTGACATTTTATCAAGGTCAAAACTCAGTAAGACTGATGGAGGAAATTAGTCTGAAGAAGTATTGACTCATGCAACACATTTATTGTCTAACTGAATCTCAGTAATCATTGGCAATAAATAACATAACACCTGAAGGAATATTTGGGCGGAACCTTTGAAATACACGAAGAAAGTCAATGGTCTGTAGGAACAGTAATTAAATGCACTGTTCATTAATCACCAATAAGGATAAATTGGTGGCTTAATATTTGTGAAATTGTCTTTTCATATACCCGATTTAGTCGGTGTTTAATCTCAACCGTCGATTTCTTCATCTATGCGATTTTCAACAAATCAAAATCCTATATCTATTGAAGAATTCCTTCAAAGCCCGACTCCAAATAACCTTCATCTTCACAAAATACTATGCTTCAAAAAAACCTCTCGATTGCCCAGAAATTATCATACTTCTCAAAACCCTTCAAAAAAATTCTTCAAAAATGACGTTCTCTGTATACGACAAGCTTGCCATCTCTAACAAACCTTGGTATGAATATGTCGTATCTCTCAAAAGCTCATCAAATGCAACTCACGAAGAAGAAGCGTTGCATATGATTCGATTGGCAAAACTCACTTGCCTGGTTGCGAATCAACCAGAGGCTGAATACGCAAAAGAGGTAATAGAGTTTATCTCGAATTTGAAATTAGATGAGGAAGATTGTACAGAATCGCAGATTACTGTATCGCATTTAGAGCATAGTTCAAAGTATGTGGATTTTGTTAGGGAATTGTATATCATTCCTAAGAATCTTAATGCCATATATGAACTAAGCGATAGAGGTGAAGACCCTACGGTTTATATGATGGGTAGGGAGCAAGAATATCTGGATAGAATTGCAGAGCATCCAGTTAAGTTCGAAGTAACTCTGAATAAAAGGCATTTGAAGCCTAAATATCGAGTATTGCTGGACATTGTGAGTAAATACATCATGAGTCGGTCCGACAGCTTTGAATAGATAAGCACACCTAAATTGAGGCTGATGGTGGCGATTGAAGATTCACCCACCACTGCATTCAACTGGTTACATTATTTAATCAAAGTGGTGAGTGATCAAGCAAAGCAAGTTCAGAAGGTGAATGGGTCTGTTGTCATCAAAGGGAAGATCCTACATGCAACCAAGATTGCACACATCTTGGAAATGTGCAGAGAAGAGGAGGATATATTCGCCAATTCCTCATCCTTTCCAAAGTCAAAAATCCTGTTCAAGCCACCAACAACAAAGAAGACTTTGAAAGGAAGGAAAGAGAAAAGCTCGAAGTCTCAGGAGGAGACCACTGAAGAAGGAGCTGTTGAAGCCCAACAAGCAAGGAGGAAAGCCCTGATGGAAGTGAAAAGAGAAAAGGGAGAAAAACTTAATAAGAAAACACTGGCCCCTCATAAACACAGAAAGCTTCAAACTATTACTGAGGAGGAGGTCAGTAACACTGAGGAAATCCAACCTGAAGGCCAGCAAGGACTGAAATCTCCACTGCAAGTTCTGGCTCAGATTGTGACAATTGCACAGGAAGAAACTGAGGAACAGGTGTTCTCTGAGGTAGTCGGAACTTCTCTGAGCTCAGATAAAATTTCTCAGGAAATATTCAAGGGACCTCAGGTTCCTACTGAAGAGATACCTGTTCAGACCTCAGATTAGACTGAACCTCAGGATCTGCTGAATTTGGATGCGATCCTGAGTGAACCATTCCTCGATCCCTAGCACCTGAACTCATTCAATCTGATCCTACTGATCCTGAGAGTCCAAAGATGAAGAAGGGAGAGACAGAAGAAACTGAATGGCGCAGCAAGGGGGAACGATTCATTCTTGATAGGTACCCTGAGCTGAGCGCATATCCTGACCTTCAGGATCTCTTCTTCAGACTCAGAACCACAGTCTATATCCTGAATCAGACTCTTCCAGAGATGTTGAACATAGCCTCCTTCAGATGAGAGGATTGGTGGAATGCTGAGACTGCTGTTCTGACAGAGTTCTCTGGATTCAGGAAGACAAAGCTCAGGATGAAAATTGCTGATTTTGATGAGATAGTCAAGAAGAAGGTGGCTGAGAGAAGGGAAGCTGATGTTGATGCCTCCAGCTCTAAAAATCCAGAAGGAGATGAGGATCAAGATATAGAGGGTGATAAGCAAGAAAATGCTGAAAATTAATCTCAGATGGAGAAGGAAACTGATGCTGGTCAAACTGATATCTCACATCCTCAGACTGAAGTTAGCACTCTTCAGGTATCTTTTGGCACTATTAAACATTATGCCAAAGCTACTGAAATTCCTATCTTTAAATCTGTTATGTCTGATATGCAGACTGAGGCTCAGGTGGAAAAAGTTGTATACACTCCAGAGATTGATCTAAGTCCTATATTGGAGAAATTGGAGAAGGTGGTGCCAATGGTGGAGAAAGTGACTCAATTAGAAGAAACCTTGGCAAGCCAATCTCAGAAGCTAGAAACTCTGAGTTCATCTTCAGACATCCTGCAACTACAAACATCTCTTGCTGATAAAATGACTACCTTGGAAGGAAAGGTTGATGTAGTCAAAGCTGAGCTCAATGTAGAGATGAAGCAAATGTATCAGGAAAGAACTGCATATCTAGAAGCCAAGCTGGTTGAGAAGAATGATCTGATGATCAAGACAGTTGTTGAGGAAATGGGCTCTATGCTCATGACCAAGATGACAGAGATGGTGCAAAATGTCTTCTCAAACCAGTTTGCACCGCTTTCTGAAGAGTTCTCAGTAGCTAAAAATCACATGAGAAGATTAGAAGATGAGCACGATCAGTTGGCAGGGGAAGTGTGAAGTATAAGCAAAGAGCAATATCATATGGATACAACACTTTCTCAACTTCTTCCAAGATATGGTGCCAAAAAGGGGGAAAGGCCTGGTGGCAAACTTAGTGATTTGTTGGCACAAACCTTGAAGAGAAAGGCTCAGAAAGAAGCTGAAGAAAAAATAATTGCTGATGCCTTAAAAGAAGTTGAAGCCACTGAGAAGCTCAAGTTCAAAGAAGCTGAAGAACCTATCTACACTCAAACTTCTGAGCAAACTATTCAGGAAGTAATTTCTGAGAAACTGAGTGGTAGAAGGATGGTGGAAACAAGCCAAGCCGGTGAAGAACAAGTCAAACCTGAAAAGAGAAAGGCTGTGGCATTTGTAGAGCAAGAGAAGAAGAAAAGAGCTAAAGCTTCTAAATCTACTCAGTGGAAACTGATAATAGATTTTGAAGAATCTGAGGAAGAAGCTGAAAAAGAAGTCTTCAACACTAAGAAAGCTCTGAAAACCCTTCAAGTTGAAAAAGAGAAGAAAATTGTTGCTTCTGTATCAGGTGTTCCTGTGATCAGGAAAAAGAAAGAAGAAGAGCAGAAAAGAAGAAGTGGTTTCAAGAAGTTTTTGAGCAAAAGGAGGGGTACAGAGAAAGCTCAGAAATGGCCGCACATTAACAAATGGATGCCTATTCAATTCAATGATGCGTGGGAGGAAATCAAAAGAACCTTCTGGTTCTACTATGAGATTCTGAGGGAATGGAGGGGAAGCAGCTCAGATATGAATGAAGCCTTCATTGAATACCTGTTGACATTCTATCCTAAGTACCTGCAAAGTTGGATTAACTTGGCAGATGAAGGTAATACGCAGATAGTAGCCCCTGGTCCATATACTTACCCAGCTCCAAGACTTGAGAATGACTATGTGAATGAGACAACCATTTCTCAGGAGATTGCTCAATATGCCATCCAACTAGGCCTAACAGGAAACAACCCTGATATCATCAAAGCAAGGGATGAACTGAAAAAGAGATACTATGGGATGTTCAATCTGGAAGTGCCAGAGGATGAAGTTGGTGAAGATTGAAGATTCTGTACTTCTGTTTTTTTTTTCATTGTAATTTGTAACTCTGATCTTACATCAATGAAAATTTTATCTTATGCTCAAAGATAATATCTCATTATCTTTTTACATGTCTTTTATGTTTGATATGCCTTATGTTTTGAAATTGTTGGGAAAATTGCCATTTTGGATTGTAATAGAAAAACTGAAACCTGAGTATAGGTTAGGTTGTTGTAACAAGATGGTTTTGGCATCATCAAAAATGGGGAAATTGTTGGGAGATGAATTTAATAAAGAGATTTTGATTAGATCCTAAAACCCCCGAGTATGACATGTTCAGGATAATCTTGATAGACTGAGTCAGGATTCAGTATAGAGTGTTCAGGAAGTTATCTGCACCATGTATAGTCAGCACATATAGATCAGGTTAGATTTTGAAGAAACTGAAGACTCAGTAAGTTTCTGAAGAAACTGAAGACTCAGTAAGTTTCTGAAGAAACTGAAGACTCGATAAAGTTTCAAGAAACTCAAGACTCGAGATGTCATCAAGACATCAAGACTCAAGATGACATCAAGACTCAAGATGTCATCAAGACATCAAGACTTAGTATGACACTAAAGACTCAGTATGTCATTGAAGACATCAAGACTCAAGATATGTCATCAAGACTCAAGATGACACTAAAGACTCAAGAAGTCATCAAGACATCAAGACTCAAAATATGTCATCAAGACATCAAGACTCGTAAGACATCAAGACTCGTAAGACATCAAGACTCAAAAGAATCAAGACTCAAAAGATATCAATCCCAAAGACTACAAAGAAAAAAATCATCGAATACTCAAATATAACCCAATGTTCCGAGGCACTGAATAATACCTATCTGAAGATTATAAAACTGAGAAAAACGTGAATATTCAGAAAAATAGATATTGCCCAAGACGTTAAGGTTATCTCATTCAGAGAGATTGACCAAAAAGAGTCGTTATGTTTGTCTACATTTACTGAAGACCAGAACCAATCAGAGGAAGACAGCACTGTACTTTACTGACACTGAAAGCGACAGGTCACTGAAGTATGTCAGTAGTACTATGTTCCAGACTGCAAAAAGTGGTGATTGGCTACATGAATGCATATTTCATATAACATGCAAGGGAGTATTCAAACCTTAAATATAGCCGTTCATAAAACACCATAAGAGGAAACTCATGAAGCTATCTCATCCAACGGATAGTTTTTCAAGAGTGACCTTGGTGAAGTTGCCTATAAATACTAGTGACCCTTTACATTGAGAGGTTACGGGAAATTTGAAAGCAACTCAAGAGATCATTCGTATTATTGCAAATTGAAGCACTCGAAAATCCTAAAATTTCCCAAGTGTTTCACATTGGAGAGAGCTCATTCACTAAGCCTAGATTGATAAGAAATATCCAAAGCTTAGTAGAGATATTCTAGCCTTTGCATTGTTCTTATTGTAAAGGATATCTCATCCTAGTTGGAAACCAACCCAAAACCCAAACCCCTTCGTTAAGGTAGTTTGTGTGTGATTGTTGGAGAGTTGGAGTTGGTAAGAGTTAGTAAGCTACAGTGAGTTAGCCAGAAAACTCTAGAGAAAAAGTTTGTAAGCTACTTGTGGGTGTGTTTGAGTTAGTAAGCTGCAGTGAGTCAGGCAGAAAACTCAAAGTAGAAAAGTGAGTAAGCTACAATGAGTTAGCCAGAAAGCTTTAGGAAGTGGTTAAGGAATTTCTCTGAAGGTCAGAGAAAGTGGATGTAGGACCTTGAGTCTCTGAACCACTATAATTGATGTGTTGTTTTGCTTTCTGTACTGCATTACTATCTGTTGCATGTTTTTCACTGAAAGCATAATTCACTGATATTCAATTGGAACCAATCCACTAAACTTGCATCAATTGATCACAACCTTAATCATTGTTTTATTAAAATGAAGATTTTCAGCAAAGCTAAAAACGAGTATAAACATAGGGCCAACCATTCCGCACACTTGAGTAGCTACAACATATAGTTACCAAACTGAACTAACTCTACTGAGGGTTCAGTAAGATAATTATCTGATCCAAGCGGCTCAGGATCTCAGATAAAACTCAGCTCAGTTGGGCTAATCTGAAGCTTCTGAAAGCAACTCAGGATCATTGTCTCGAAGAGACTTTGACTTCGTATGGCATCTGTGGATTCTCGTGGGCAAATCATCGGGACAACTCCCACCCATCTGACCTCAGTGAAAGAAAAGTTTTAAAAATCACTGAACACGTGTATTCCCCCCCATACATGTGTGAGACTCGTTAGCACCGGGACCAACAGTAGTCTTGGACTGAAGATTTCTTCTCGTGCTTGTATTGGTTGTGTTCATGTGGTAACACATTTTTCTTCGTATGGTAACATTTTTTGTTCATGTAGTAACACATATTTTTTTAGTAATTTATCACTGTACACATGTCGTAGTAATACTAAGTGAATATTCATGTGTTACCATATGCATAACAATGTGTTGGGAAATTTATAGTTTTGATAAAAGTTCCAAAAACACATGTAATAGGACCAGTCAGACCTGTTAGCTGATTGATGTTTATATTACCGTTTATAGAATACTAGTTGATAATTACTGTATAGAACAACTGATGTAATAGATAGGTCACATATTGAGGGGGGACCTCAATATGTATGAGTCAGATCTGACGATCCAAAGAACAGCTGATATCCGACAGGCCAGAATGCTAGAGAAGAACAGAAGATCAGATCGATCTGATCTAGTCAGATATCTCAGCTGAAGTCATAAAGCTCAAACTCGTATTACTTGAAGATCGATGACTTCCGTAAGATCGCACCAAGACCTACATCACCGAAGTCCGCTAGTTGAAGCTAAGTCAACCGCACCAAAGACTCCATCGTAGATCGATTCGGCCTGATCGATCAAGTCACCACCGTGAAAACCGATGTTTCACCAAATCATACGCCGATGATCCAAACAAGAAGAATGTCAACCTTAGTTGGAAGAACAACACTCAAAAGTTGTCGTCATAACCAATAAGAACTAGACACGTATGATCCGAGCCGGCAATTACGGATTTGATGTTTCTAACGGCTATAAAATACAAGTTCACGCTTTCACCATGCCGCTCCTCAAGACGCCACATCAATCCTCGCAAACCTACCAAATATAGCCAAATTCAAATTGCTCTCCAACGGCTCTTTGATTTCAAGGTCTATAAATATGGGATCACACTTCAGAGTGAAGACACTAAACACCGAACAATCAAGAAGCTCAAGCAATTATCGATTTCCGCATCGAAGAACACGATCAAGAAGATTATTTTATTAAGTGTTCATCCCATAAGTTCTTAGCATAGAAATCTTTTCATCTAACCGATAGGCTACCTTAAACACTAGAAAAGATTTCATAGTTGGAACCAAAACAATCTTATCCAAAACCCAAAGTTAGGTTAAGTTGTTTAGCAAGATTTCGCATCTAGGGTTTCTAGTTCTCGATTTACGGGATCGGTTGAGTGAGAACTCCTTAAATATCTATCGGTTGTCTTGTGTTGGACTAACACATAAAACTAAGTCCGGTTGGTTAAGTTGGTGCCCCTTGTGATAGGGAAGAGTGGGCGTGGGGACCGGGTTTGTCCGAACTACTATAAATCTTGTGTGCCTTTACCGCTTTGATTAATTGTCTACACAATTGCATAACCTTTAAAAGCGCATACATATTCTAAGTTGAGATCACCTAGCACCAAAGCTTCGATCCGATCAAGCTTGACACTTCAAATAAACCGTTAAAAGACTAACTTTGGAATCTGATTTATAAAAAACCGGGTTTTTCACGGGGTAAAACTTAAGCTTCCGCGCACACATCGCTTAAACCGATAGTTCTTCGAATCGATCGCTTTTCCGGCGATTAGTAAGTTGGTTATCACCAAACCGATTCACTCAAGACTCGATCAAAGCTAATCGCCATCACACCGACTGCACAAAAGTTTTCGAAGTCTATTCACCCTCCCTCTAGACTTACGCCTCACAAAACCCGCTTCGACCTACAAGTGGTATCGAGGCGGTTGGTTCTACGCACCAATCGACTTTGTGTATCATCGATTCTTGAGGAAGAATCTTTGTGGTCGACTGAACTGATCTTGAAAAACCTTCTTAAAACTCATTCTTTTTCCAAAAAAAAAAAAAAAAAAACTCAGCATGGATAACACCTCAGGTATGTATCATGATCTGCCGAAGTTCTCAATCGATGAGTATGCAGATTGGGCCATATATATGTCCAACCATCTAGGTTCGATTAGTGGCAGAATGATGGAAGTCATCGAAAGAGGACCCATCATCATATATTACGACAACCCCGCGGCTTGAGGAGATCCAGATTTTGCCCCGGAAGTCTTGTACGAAAAAAAGCTCAAATTGATGGATGCAGAGGAAAGGAAATTGCATACTCTAGATACTATCGCAAGGCATATTATCATGAAAACAATGGATAAGGTCACCAAGGAAAAGGTTAAGTATCTCAAAACTGCGAAAGCAATGTGGGATACTCTAGCTGAAATATGCGAGGGAAATGACCAGATAAAAGACAAATTACCTCGCAAGCCAAACCGGTGAAGTTCAAAAAAAAAATTGCAAGATGCTGCCTTCAACGAAACCATCAACGAACTTCGATGGAAGGATTACAATGTCAATAAACAAGCTTTGAGAACTTGGTAGAGAGATGTCCGATAAAGATATCAACTACAAAATTTTAAGGTCTCTCACCAAGAAATGGGACATGAAGGTCACGGAATCAAGGATTGCCAAGACATTTCAAAAATGAAGACAAGTAGCTTGTTCTTGAGCCTTAAAGCTCACGAGTTTGATTTAATTGAGAGAGGACAAGCAGATGAAGATGAGGTGCCCATCAAGCCTCAATCTTCCAAATCGATTGCTTTTAAGGCAACCAACAACAGATTGAAGACCAATGAACCCATTGGAAACATCATAAGTCGGCGAGTAATGATCGCTTTCGCTACTTTACGAAACTAGAAAAATCAAATACTCAACCGGGTAAGTATCAAAGATTTTATAAAGATTATCAACATAGCCGAGGAAGAGATAGGAGATCGCATAACGGATCTCCGTGAAGAACCGAATCCGATGATCGGAGAGATCACAGATGAAAGGAAAAGAGATAATCTAAATGATGAGAGAAGAGATAACCAATCGATGTAAGAAGCTCGCACTACTATCGAAAGGAAAGTCACCGATAGATCATACAGACGGAGTGATTCACCCGAAGAAAAGGTTCTCAGGATCAAGGAGCGCTTCAACCGTGAGAAGCCAGTCACTACAAATACAGACCGCCTGCACTGACGCCAAGAGAAAGGGAAGAAAAGAGGAACAAAAGAGAGCAACGGACATAGTGACGTAAAAAGCCATGGTTGTTTACACGTCAGAATTGACGATTCAGATTCCGCCTCCGAGGATTCTCGGATACTCCTCTCAGAAGATTTCGTTCCGATCGCTAGTGGCCGCTGACTTATGGAAATGAAGATCCGATATTCTTTCGATGATGATGAGATCTCGCCTCGATGGCAAAGGAGGACCAATCTGAGGTAACCTCCAAACTCGCGAGTTCGCTTTACACTCGCTATCATTAGCACACCGCCGGAGATTGACCTCCAGCTTTTTACTCGAAAGCAATTGCTTGAGGATCTCTCCAATGCAAGAGACACTTATGCTATAGTGGAAGTTTAAAAATGACAAGTCGAGGACCGTAAATAATCACTTGCTAAAGAGAATGATCTCAAGAAGGCCTCTTCAACTTAAATCAAAACCGCCGTAAGGCAACCGAGGAATTTAAAATTCGAAAGTTAAAGCTTCGATCGAGAGAAGCAGATCAAAGATCACCGGTAATTAACAAACAAAGAAAGTCGATGACTTCAAAATCCTCGCAAGCAAAATTCGATGAGCTATTCCGAAAGCATGAAAGTCTAAAATCATCCGAGGATAATCAAGTAAGAAAATAGAGGTTTTCACAAAATCATCTAAAATTGTTCAAGACATGAACACCTATTTTTTCAACAACGATTAACAAGAAGGGACTTGGATATGAGAACCCTTCCACATCCTCAAAAGCCCCTACCGATTCATCTAAAAAAGGTGTAATCGACGAAGTTTCTCGACAAAGATACACCAAAAGCCAAACATGTATCTAATAAGGAAAAAGACCATTGAGCGGTAAAGGCAGTGCCTAACCGTAAGGGGAACATAAATGGACCCCAAACTCGGTAAAGCATCACCGAGAATCAACAGAAGAACCCGGTTCTTCCGAAGAGACCTCAACTCGATCAACAGATCGAAATCGAAAAAAGACAACCCAGAAAAAGGGAAGTCTAACTGAGACCCAATCAAGGTCACCGCCTAATAAGCATGCTTCGTAAACCAAAAACCACCTATGCCGAAAAAGATATGAATCTTTTGATGGTAGCAAAAGTACCTACCCCTATAATCGAAATCTAGGGTCAGCCGAACCAACCACACCGATGAAAAAAAAGACAAACAAAAAAAGATAAATCCCAAGTCTTCTAAGTCATCCAAGGTTCACACTAATAATCATACTAATCGAAAAGCATATAATGAGACGATGATTATGTTGATAGGTATGGGAGACAAATCAAAGCCTTCCGATCTAACCGATCACAATAGAAGTGCTCTGTTTGTATGGATCCCCAAAACTAATCCTAACCCCTCGGACCCAATCCAAAAGGGGTACCTAAAAGCCCGATTTGGTCAGCAGGATCGCGCGGGTCCGCCAACAAAAAGGTGTGCAAGCAACTATCCGGTACATCGATAGTGGATGCTCAAGGCACATGACCGAAGCAAACATCTCCTCGCTCTTACATAGAAATGAAAAGGCCAGCGTGTACTCTTTTTCGGTGATGATAACTTTGGTTATACCAAAGGATTCGGAACCTTAGAGAATGATGATGTACAAGTAACCGAGTCTCGTATGTCGAAGGTCCAAGCACAACCTATTGTCGGTTTTCACAATTTTGCGACAACGGATTCAAGGTTGAGTTCTCGAACCGACCAATGCACTATCAAGAATCGAGCCACTCAACAGATTTTGCTAATCGGTTCAAGGAAAGGGATGATCTACACAAATGATTGGAACAGTTTGTCCAAGAAATGCATGCTCGATTGTCAAGAGTTCCAAAAGTAGCGGTTGGGCTCGCACAAAAAGAATGAGCCATCTAAACTTTAAAACTCTTAATAAGATAGCAAGGATGTCACTAGTGGAAGGACTTCCGAATGAAGTATTTTCAAAGGATCAGACATGTGCTGCATGTCAGAAGGGAAAACAGGTCAAAGCTTCATTCAAGGAATTCCGGACCAAGATCCAAAGCAGATCTATTGCAAAATGCTTCATATCGATTTATTTGGACCAGTTACACCAGTCAGTCTCAACGGACGCAAATATACTCTGGTAATCGTGGATGACTATTCCAAGTTTACAGGTTATATTCTTACATAAGAAGAATGAGACGACAAATCGAAGATACCCGAGCCGCTAAAAAGATTACAAAATGAGAAGGGTGTCGTGTAGTAAAAATCGATCGATAAAGGTACAAAATTTCTGAACTCTTTTATTACTGATTTTTGCTCTAAGTTTGGTATACAGCATGAAACATCAGCTGCAAGGACGCCACAACAAAATGGAGTAGCAGAACGGAGGAACAGAACTCTCAAAGAAGCTGCTCGCACGATGTTAGCTGAACATGCAATACCAAGCCGCTTTACGGGCGTATAATCAACATCGCATGCCATACTCGTAATGTATGTCTTCCGACTAAGGCTCACTACAAAACACCCTATGAACTGTGGAAGGGCAGAAAACCTCGTGTTTCTTACTTCCATGTTTTTGGGTGTAAGTGTTTCATACACAACAATGGGAAGAGTCAGTTGAAGACTTTTGAGGCCAAGTCAGATGAGGGTATATTTTTAGGATATTCCTCATCTAGCAAGGCTTTCAGGGTTTACAAATGCATTTAACCCTACTTGTGGAAGAAACACCCCATGTAGTCTTTGATGAAGCATCTTCAACAAGAGAAATCAGCCTCGAAACAAGACGTGCTCGATCAACCAAGACTGATGCTCAAAATGGATCACCTAACGATCAAGGAAAAAGAATTAGAAACCGTAATAAAGATACATTCCTCGATCTAGTGATTCACCGGATCATTCAGATCCTAAGGTACTAAAAACTGCCGATGAAGAAGTTCGCATAAATTTGAGATAAGATCAATCGAACCATCCGGTTCGGGGGAACACTGAAGTTCCCACGAACGTAAATCAACACATGATGAGTCCAACATCACCGAGACATGTTCTTATCAAGTGGATCATAATTCCGCACCACTCCCAAAAGCTAGTAATGAACCTTTATCGAAATGGATGATGTTCTCGAAACCGATGCAAATCGTAATGAAGGACTCGGATAACCACCATCCAACCGATCCGATCATCGGAGACCCATCCGATAAAGTTAAAACTAGACATCGATTGGTGAAAGTGCCATGTATTGTTGTTATTTGTCTATGAAGGAACCAACAACAATAGAGAAGTTTCTACAAGACGCAAGTCGGATTCTAGCCATCCGCAGAGGAGCCGAAATGATTCGAGAGAAAATCAAGTTTGGGAACCGGTAGATGCACCAAATCATCAAGACGTAATTGGCACGGCGGGTTTTCAAGAACAAGAGAGATGAGAAAAAATGTCATCACCGTAAATAAGGCAAGACTTGTTGCTAAGGGGTATTCACAATCGTAAGAATTGATTATGATGAGACCTTTGCACACCGGGCCGCCGCTTAGAAGCCATTCGGTATTTTCGCATATGCTTCCCACGAGGGGTTCACTGTGGTATCGGATGGACGTAAAGAGTGCATTTTTAAACGGGGTACTAGCAGAGGAAGTTTATGTCGAACAACCTCCAGGCTTCGAAAAGAGCAACCAAGTGTACCGTTTAAGAAAAGCTCTTTATGGCCTGAAACAAGCTCCTCGAGCTTGGTATGATATACACTCTCTCGCTTCTTGATAGACAAAGGGGTTCACTAAAGGAACGAAAGGGCATGAACCTTATTCAGATAGAAGATGGAGAAGATATTCGACGGTTCAGATCTACGTGGACGACATCATCTTCGGATCTCCCAACAAGAGTCTATGTGAAAGATTCAACAAACTGATGCAAGGGAAGTTCGAGATGTCCATGATGGGACAGATGAATTACTTTATGGGTCTCCAGGTGAAGCAAAGTGCGTAAGGATATTCATCTCGCCAAAAAGTACACTAGGAATTTATTGGCCAAGTTTGGAGTTCAAAATTGCAAAGAAGCCAAAATTCCTATGATGACCGGATTCAAGATGGATCCGTATGAGGATGGTCGAAAACAAATCGTAAAAGAATATAGGGCTCTCATTGGATCTCTACTATACCTAATCGCCAAAGACCGGATATCACCTTTGGCAAAGAGATGTATGTGCGATTTTTCAAAATCCAATGCAAAGCCACCTAGAAGCAGCTAAGCGGATTCTTAAGTATCTGAAGGGGACAGTAAATCTTGGTTTATTTTACCCATCAGATGATAATCTAGAGCTTAGTGGGTATTCTGATTCTGATTATGGAGGTTGCTAGATTGACAGAAAATCAACCTCGTGAACATGTGTCGATTTTTAGGAAGTAAACCGATCTCGTGGTTTTCAAAGAAGCGGACATCGATTCGATCTACTATCAAGCGTAATATATGGTTGGAGGAAGTTTTGCTCCCAACCGCCTTCCGCTTTAGTCGGCCGAAATGAGGATTATAACATTGTAGCTAAGAATGTACCTATATTCGTGATGATGTCGTGTCTTATTGCAATCACTCGTAATCATGTTCTACATACAAGATGCAAGCATGTGGATGTCGACACCATTTTATAAGAGATCATGTTGAAAAAGAAGAATATCGTAATGGAAAAGATTCACACCGATTCTGAGAAAGTCGATATTCTAACCAAGCCACTAAATGAGATCGATTCGAGAGAATTGTGCAATGAGCTAGGACTTCGGATCTTGGAGAAAAAGCACCTAAAATGCTTGATGGATTGTTCTCGAGAACCACCGGTTAAGAGACTAACCAAAGTTGAAAGGAGTCATTGAGTTTGGTATCTCAATCGATCGTAAGATCGATCAAGAACCGATATGAGAAATCGATCGATTTACAAGTTATCAAATTAAAGGAATCGATCGATTTAAGGTTTATCGATTAAAGGAAACACTCAATTTAAAAGGAATATCTGATTAAATCAGTTGGGTTATTTTACATCTTTGTAAGTCGATTTAGCTGATATTCAACAAGCAAGATTCACAGATTAAAGCCTACAATCGCATAAGAAAGCAGAGAATTTACACAACAATGGAATAATAGAACTTTTCATTGATAAAGACCAAGGTCGACACATTACAAGTTACAAGTACAAAGGACCCGAGGTCAAGACATAAGTCATAACCGAAAACCCTAAACCTATAACCCTAAACCCTCATCCTAACCCAAGAAGAACGCGAGAGAGAGAGATTTTAAATTTGATGCTCTCATTTTCCCCCACTTAACAAGGGTGAGAAAGGCTTTAAAATAATCCTAAAGCCTCTCATTTGCTAAAACCAATGGAGCGAGAGAGGCCTTGATAGGATTTCTAAGTCAGGAGCCCTTAGACCTGAAGTCAATGGACTCTCCAGCTGTTAAATGGAGCACATGTGCCAAGAAATTGGTTCAAAGACCTTATGGGCACATGTGTCGCATGCAAAAATTGAGTTGATATACGAAGATCAGCTGTAGTCTGATCCAGACCGTATATCAAACTCATGTTTTATATCAGACTGAGTCTGTTGATGCTAGTTCCGTCATCTCGATAGACACACAAGGTGCATACGGTTAGGAGAAGTGTCTTCTCAGTTGCGACAGCAGACCCGCCTCCTTGGTGGTAGAGAAGCTTGGCAACAATTGTATGTGAAATCTTTGATGACGACGAAAACAGCGATAAGGGACACACAGGGTTGATTTGAGAAGCTGAAATCATTGAAAAAGGGGTAAAAGTATTTGCCGGAAGTCTCACCGGAAATAAGGGTTCACCAGAATACATGATTCTACAAAGAAGATAAGTATGGTGAATGGGTTATGTTGTGTAAAACATTGGTCCAATTTATAGTGGCCAAGCAAGGGTGCAAATGCAAATTTGATTTCAAAAAGCCTATTAGAGAAATTTACATCACAAGGACAGCATGTAGGAATCACGCGACTGATAATTGGATAAATTTACGGCGGATTGACATATCGAGATATACAGACGATAATTACACATGTCAAATCGCGCCAACTTAGGGAATAGAGACTACTATTTTAGACTAAGTTTTGGCGGTAACACTTATCCCAAGAATTGGATTGATCTGAGAAGAATCAGATTAGGTCAACCAAAATTACATATGAAACTGATCAGATAAGGAAGATCAGTTGAACTTGAAACCTCAACAAATCGGTATATCGATCCTATGAGAAAACAGAAATATCAGTTGAAGGGGGAACTTCAACTGATCGAGGAGGATCAGAAAGGAAATCAGACGCAAAATGAAACAGATCAGTTGAAAAGAACAGTTGGGAAATTATAAGGCTTAGGCAGAAAACTAAGATCAACAAGTGGAATCAACTTCAAGTGGTGTTGACTGATTACTATATCAGTCAACCAGATACGCTTTTCTTTTCCATTGTTATTTGCTTATTTATCGGACCTTATCTGTTTTTATTTGCCTTCTTCAGACGATTACACCGTGGACGATTCCCCGCAAATCATTTAATGCGGACGTGGGGTACAGTATTTATTGCTACAAAATGAGCTTTTAAATCTAAAAGGTTTTCAGACGTCTTTTTCCCAACCATTCGATCAAAACCGCTTAATCTGGATCGTTTAATCTTTTCAAACGGTTGATCTTCCAAATCTTGTCTTTTTCCCTCCTCATCTTTATAAGGTTCATCAAAAACCCTACCAGAGTTTTCCAATTCACAAACTTTTTTTTCTGAAAACTCTCCAGATTTCTTCTCTGCGATTCAAAGTGTTTTTCTTAAGTTTCAAAATTATCTTCCCGAAAAACAGAATCTGGTAATTTCTGATTATTTGATGAGTCCTTTTTTCTTTAAAATCCATTGATCTTAAAGATTTTGTCAATCGATGGTATCCTGTGTTATGCCTTATTGTTTCTTGGTTTCCGCATGTATTTATCGATTACTAGGCCTATGTATAGGTCTGATAATCAATATATCATATCTCTATGTTTATGCACAATCTTAATCGAGTCTATCTTATTTGTAGATGGCCACTCACGGTATGGGTAAAATAATGTGCAATTATGCGGAACTGGCATTAAAGATTGTCGACGAAGCACTCGAGTCTATCTTATTTGTAGATGGCCACTCCAGTGATGCAGTATGAAGCACTCGAATTCCTAAGGAATTTAAGAGTGGATACGGACGCTCCGGGAGAAGAACTACTTTCGTCAGTCAACGGAGAAGATATCAGACTGACGAATGCGGACATAACTCGTCTGTTCAGCTTGCCAAAAGGACGAATCTCGCCTGCGCACTACAGGGAAAATGAAGATGAGCTGATCAGAAACGAACTCTTCAGAGAGGCTGACAAACATCAGACCGCAGGTTTTGTCGCACTAATGCTCAAGAGGAAATACCGATCGTTGTTTGACATATTGTCAAAAACAATCATGGGTATTAAGGTTTCAAATTTCTGCATGCTCTTACATCCGGCAAACCAGACAAAGATGGTCGCAATAATTGATGAAGCCAAGAACATCAATTGACATGGGTTCCTAAAGGCCATTCTACTCCAAGAACATGAGAAATTTGGAATTGATGAATGGAGGCAGGTCTATCTGAAGAAGAGGATCAACAATCTCAACAAGGTTGCAGTTATCCTAAAGGACAAAATGCCAAATGCCAAATGGGACCAGAATGGACTGAAGTCCTACAAGGCTTTCCTCTCCACCACTTCAGCCATATTTGGACCACCAGACGATGATATGCGGCCCACACCCCCAAAGGCGAAGAAGGGAAAGAGCAAGAAAGCAACCACGTCTACACCAGATGCCCCCCAGAAAAAGAAAAGAAAACTGGTGAAGGCCCAGGAGAAGAGGCCGAAGAAGGCGAAGCAGGCCTCCATGACTCTGTTTCTAGAAGATGAGTCAGATGAAGAAGGAGCGCCAGATCAGCCTGATGCGCCACAAAAAACAGGTGAAAAATCAGACAGGCAGGCTTCTCAGGCTGAGAGCTCGCCAGAACATTCTGAGGAATAAGCACGAGATGAATGATCTCCTTCTCCTCCAACTCGACCGATTCACCGCCAAAGCATGGGTCCGAGCATGTTTCTCCTTCACTCCCCCCGCCCTTGAACCTAAAACTACATCGATTCATGAACGAAAGCTTACCTGCTGGAACCAGCGCACTGACTCCACGCCAGTAACCTCTCGCAGTCGAGCCAATCGCACAAATTCCACCTACTCAAGCACCACCCCCTCCACTTCTCATCAACCTGGACCGATGCACAATTCCCCGAGTCTAGATCATCAAAGACCATCACAGGGAAAATGGTCGTAATGCAAATCTAACGAGAAATTGATGAGATGTATCCGTAATCGTCGCCCATCCTCGCTATTAGAGAAGAATGATTATGGAGATCCTCACCGGAGAGATCTCGATTAAAAAATGCTTCTCGATTTTATAATGATTATTGAACAGATGGGCGGTAAGCCGATGAGTTTGCAGATTTTGATTTTGATATGAGGAAATTGCTAAAAGTAGATCACCAAATGAGCCGATAACTATCAATCTATCAAAGCTCGATCCATAGGAAGTAGAAAAAAACTTTCGTTAATCGATCAAGGCGAACCGGAGATCGGCCAAGAAGCTCTCAAGCAGATGCTACAATGAAGGATGCAGAGCCGCCGATGATAATGAAACGGTGTCGCGCAGCTTCATGACCAACCACCGGAGGCGCAAACAATCGAAAGAGATCCGGACGCAAAAACATTCCAACATCTCACATCATTAACCGATCAACTTCGTTTAGAGATCGATCTTGTCTCAAAGATCTCCAAAGAAGAAGTTGAGGGAGGGAGTGATAGTTCGATCGTAGGAAGATTGGCCTCAAAGTGCACAGATGTTTTTGAGTCAACCGAAATAAAACCCTAGATCAAAGGGAATTGGCTATTTCCCGTGATTGAGGCAATCAAAGATCAAAGAGCCGTTGGAAGCAAACTTTTACGTGACCACCGTGGTTCCGCCAACTTATAAAATCCGAATGATGATAAGTTTGTTCAATCCCGCCATGGATCAACAACAAGTTTTTTTTTCCTCCAACTAAGGTTGGTATGCTCACCGAAAATAAGATGAATTTTCATGTAAGAGAAACTCGACAAACTGATTTTTACACTTAGCTTCAACTCGCCATGGAATCGCCAAGATTCGAAATGATCTCGGAAGGTTCAACATCTAAATGCTCAAGTTCTGTGTTTATTCTTCATTCGACCTATACAGATCTCAACAGGCAATATCAATCATTATCAACCTGGTTTTGATCCCTAACTTCCCACCTCATTAAATGCCTTTGGAACTTTTTGATCAAACCAAAAAATTTCCCAACAATTCCAAAGGATTTCAACTTCTAAAACCAACTTGACATGATTAGAACAATTGTAAGACCTAATTCGCATCAAAGAAATATCAAAGCCAAGTTTTCCTATGGACAAAGACTAGACCATCCGGATCTTTTGCTAACGTTGTCTCAACAAAAGATGGAAAAGTCAAAGAAACAAGAAAGGCAAAACTCTCTATCGCCATGGAATCAAAAAAGACTGAAGCGATCTGCTAAATGCTCGGTTCTGGTTTTACATCACAACTTGTACTGATCCCTAACTTCCACTAAAAATAATCAAAAGAAGAAGAATAAAACCAATCCGACATGATTAGCCGATAAGAAAATCGCCGAGAAATCAAAGCCCAAAGAGCAAAGTCTTCAAGAGGAAAAGTCAAAAAGAAAGGCAAAAGAAGAAAGAAGGGCGTAAAAATTGACAGAGGCGTAAAATCAAGAAAAGATTCGGGACGAGAGCGAAGAAGAAAGAAGGGCGTAAAAAATTGACTGGCCGAAAATCGTACGAGAGCGTAACCTCAACCGCCAAAGAAGAGTTGATGAGATCATTCCAAAAATTGCTGCATATGCTAAGAGGTTTGAGGAATGGAATAAGATCAGAAGTGAATGGCTTCTGGACGCTTTTGTTCTTGATCTTGTTCCACGAGAAGAATCTCCAGATGATGAATTCCTCAACTGGTTAGAAAATAAATATCCAGATTTTCTGAAGTATCTGGAAAATGAGGCCAAACTTATCAATGTAAAAATATCTCGCCAAGAGTATGATCTGTTGGATTACTCGAAGAAGGCAAATGGCTCATTTGACAGACTGGCATTTAAGAGATTTTATTTTGACATCCTGAGCAAAACGCATATAACCGATCCTCGGCCACAATGATGTCAAATGGAAACTATATCGATTTTTCAACGCATTCTCAAGATCAAAGAGAGATGCCAGAAGGATACAAGCCTAAAGAGTGAAGAATCAGAAGACTTCTCAGGATCAGCTGCTTTTAAATTCAAACTTTTCTGATGTAACATGTAATCAACATATCTAATGAGAAAAGTTTATTTTCTGATCCTAAGACAAATTCTCATTGTCTTTTGATTATGTGCTCTTTACTGTTCTATATTTATCAACTGTGTTTGGTTTCTCAGGTGTTTTGGTTTTATCAAAAAGGGGGAAATTGTTGGGAAATTTATAGTTTTGATAAAAGTTCCAAAAACACATGTAATAGGACCACGGACTTATTAATTGAATCGATGTTTATATTACCGGTTTATAGAATACCGGTTGATAATTACCAGATATAACAACCGATGTAATAGATAGGTCACATATTGAGGGGGAACCTCAATATGTATGAGTCGATCCAAGATCCAAAGAACAAATGATATCCCGACAGCCGTAATCTTTAGAGAAGAACAGAAGATCGATCGATCCGATCTAGTCGATATCTCACCAAGTCATAAAGCTCAAACTCGAATACTTGAAGATCGATGACTTCCGTAGATCGGACCGAAAGACCTACATCACCGAGTCCGCTAGTTGAAGCTAAGTCAACCAAAGACCGAAGACTCCATCGTAGATCGACCGATTCTGATCGATCAAGTCACCACCAGTGAAAACCGATGTTTCACCAAATCATACGTCGATGATCCAAACAAGAAGAATGTCAACCTTAGTTGGAAGAACAACACTCAAAAAGTCGTCTCATAACCAATAAGAACTGAACACGATGATCCGAGCCGCATTACGGATTTGATGTTTGCTTTCTAACGGCTATAAAATACAAGTTCACGCTTTTTTCGGCCATGCCGCTCTCAAGACGCCACATCAATCCTCGCAAACCTACCAAATATAGCTGAAATTCAAATTGCTCTCCAACGACTCTTTGATTTCAAGGTCTATAAATATGGGATCACACTTCAGAGTGAAGACACTAAACACCGAACAATCAAGAAGCTCAAGCAATTATCGATTTCCGCACGAAGAACACGATCAAGAAGATTATTTTATTAAGTGTTCATCCCATAAGTTCTTAGCATAGAAATCTTTTTCATCTAGGTGACAGGCTACCTTAAACACTAGAAAAGATTTCATAGTTGGAACCAAAACAATCTTATCCAAAACCCAAAGTTAGGTTAAGTTGTTTAGCAAAGATTTCGCATCAGGTTTCTAGTTCGATTTCGGGATCGGTTGAGTGAGAACTTCTTAAATATCTGTTTGCAGTCTTGTGTTGGACTAACACATAAAACTAAGTCCGCTTGGTTAAGTTGGTGCCCCTTGTGATAGGGAAGAGTGGACGTAGGGACCGGTTTTGTCCGAACCACTATAAATCTTGTGTGCCTTTACCGCTTTGATTAACCGTCTACACAATTGCATAACCTTTAAAAGCGCATACATATTCTAAGTTGAGATCGGCCTAGCACCAAGCTTCGATCCGATCAAGCTTGACACTTCAAATAACCGGTTAAAAGACTAACTTTGGAATCGATTTATAAAACCGGTTTTTCACGGGTAAAACTTAAGCTTCCGCGACACATCGCTTAAACCGATAGTTACCGAATCGACCGCTTTCCGGCGATTAGTAAGTTGGTTATCGACCAAATCGATTCACTTCGCGACTGATCAAAGTAATCGCCATCACACCTGATCTGCACAAAAAGTTTTCAGAAGTCTATTCACCCCTCCCCTCTAGACTTCTGCCCTCACAAAACCCGTTCGGGACCTACACAATGTGTTACCATATGATAATGTATATTTTTTTAAATGATAATGCAATTTTTATTTCACGTAGTAACACATTTCGTTTCTATAAGGTATCACATTTTTTTCATGTAGTAAAAGACAAAAACTTGACACAAAAAAGATATTTTAAAAATTATGTGCTCAATAAGAATTGAGCTGCGACCAAATATATTAACAACAGACCTAAACCAATAGGCTACAACACATATTTGATAAGAATATCCTTCTATAAATATATATACATTCACCCAATCCACCCACAGCCCTGCCCGACTCGCGTCCGACCCGCCCCGCGAATTTTGGAGGTTGTTGACCCGCGAGTTTTTACTTATCTTGCCCTAACTGTGGTGTATTGCACATATCACTATTTTGAAATATTTCACAAGAGTTCTACTCAATATATAATCCCTTATTTGAATTAAGTTTGAGTTTCAATACTTATGAAAGTAGAGACTTAAATTGCAGTTTATTGAGTTCAAGTGGCCCGACACTTGAATTAAAATAAAGCTACTTAAGTTTCAAAATATAGGCAGTAAATGAGTGCAATTTTCTAAATTTATTGCCCTTAAATTGCCACCACAATAATTACAGACCTAAAATACATTTTTTTCCTCACTCAATTACATAGTGCTGTCTCAAGAAGAAATTTTTGAATTAGGTGTTCATCCCAAGAATAAATTTGAGTAATTCGAACCAAACAATGTCTGTAATTTTAAGAGGAGAAGATTTTAATCTATTATATTTTTCGATGACGATAAATAAAAGTCAAGGTCAATCTCTTTCAACTGTAGATTTGTATCTTCCCAAGCCAGATTTCACACACTTACAATTATATATTACAGTCTCTAGAATCAAAAGTAAAATATTATTGAAAAAATTATGTGTTCGGTTCGAATGAGAGACCTTATAAATATACAATAAATGTTGTTTACAAAGAATTTTTTCAAAATTTATAAATTAGAGTTAAATATTTTTTTGTTTTAAAATCTAAATTTGTGGATTCATTTATTTTTTTATAAAGTCATCAATTAAAATAACATATAAAATTATATTTTACATATTTTAATTACATTTTTATTTTTAATATTTTATAAATTACAAAAAAATTGATTATAAAAATATTAAAAAAAATATTAAATATGAATTATTATTTTATGTAAAAAAGTTATTTAAGTCCGTGAAGTTTGCTAACACTAGTTTACACTAATATTGTAAGTAGTACTTCCTCCGTCTCAATCTTAACTACACATTTCTTTAAATAGAAGTACTCATTTTATCACATAAAACACTAATAAATAATTATTTCTACCCTAGGCTTGGCAGCGGGGCGGGGAATCCCCGTTCCCCGCGGGGATCCGCCCCGATCGGGACGGAAATCCCCGCAAAAATTCCCCACGGGACGGGGATGGGGAATTTTTTTTCCCCGAAGGTCAGGGCGGGGCCAGAGATAACATTCCCCGCCCCGTTCCCCGCGGGCCCCGAACTTTTATGATTTAAATTAATATATATATATATATATATGTATATAATTAAATAATATATTTTAAAATTCTAAACCCTAATCTTGAAATTATACTTTACATAGTATATATATAATATTGAAATTATTTATATTTTTTAAGGAGGAGCTTGATATGAATGCACGTGAAACGGAGATTTGAAGTTGTTTAATTATTGGAGATAACAAATGAAATGAACAATAAACTATTTTTAATTTTTATTTATGTCGTATGCTTAATTTTATATTTCGAATTTTTGTTGATATTGATGTTGAACTATTTTTTAATTTTTATTGATGTTGCTTAATTTGTATTTTGAATTTTTATATTCGTATTAAAATTGTGAAAATTAGATTTAAAAAAAAAAGAGGTGGGGCGGGGATTCCCCGAATCCCCGCGAGGATGCAATTCACCGGCGGGGTGGGGAATGGAGCCGGTTTTTTCCGGAATGGTTAACGGGGATTCCCCGCCACCATCCCGCCTCGTTGCCAAGCCTATTCTACCTTTAAGACTTTATCAGATAAAATACTAATAAACAACTCTATCTTTAAATTCGAATACACAGCAATCAAGTGATTAAAATTGGACGGAGGGAGTATAGCTTATATTTATATTAATTTTTCAATTGTAAAAGCGTCGCGGCTCTTCATCTTTTATTTGTAAACTGTTTTCCATATTTTCATTTTATTCAATTTTTCAATTTATCACCGATTTATCGTTAGACTTGCGTATAATCGTTTTGACTTTGGCTGACTGGATTATTACTGTTGGTTTCTTTCCTCGATTTTGACTGCACCTTTTCTGTAAACCCCAACCAAATCATTTTCTCTTGGGGAAGAATGGCAAAGTCGAGCGCCGACGATGTGGAGCTCCGGCGAGCTTGTGCGGCAGCGATCGACGGCACCAAGCAAGAGATCACTATGTCGATCAGAGTGGCCAAGAGCCGAGGGATCTGGGCCAAATCCACTAAATTAGGACGCGGTCACATGGCCAAGCCTCGTGTCCTCGCCATTTCAAGTATTGTTTCTCTTTTGCATATACTTGTCTATTGTTTCTCTTTGTATGCTGCTGGAGTTGATTTGCTTCGTCTATTTTAGTGAATTACAGCTGGATGTGGTTCAATATGAAATTCAATTTCAACCTACAATTCAGTATTTTGAATTTCAGTTGGAGCAAGACTTGGGACGACTTATATGTCATGTGTTGAAAGTGATTGTTCTGGCAAGTATGCTTAGGTTTTCGTAGTCTGGGTTGTTGAATATGTGATCGGGCTCGATATACTAGAAATAATTGCTATTCAAGCAACTTTACACTTTCATACTTAGTTTTCGAGGGTGAATTTAACAATTTTGCCTTGTTAAGCTTCCGTTAATTGTATAAGTTATGCTTCTTAGCTAACTAGAGCAGAGCATAATAGTTGTAGCAAGTGCCAGTAGGCCGGTACCTGTAAATATGATTTTATCAACTTCAATGTATTTACTATTTCAAAGTGACACGGATACAATTGGGTTCTGGAATAGGCTTGTCGTATTTTTTAGTCTGATATGATATGCTAGCAAGGAGATTATGCATGTGTCAATAGCATATTTATTTTATACAGAAAAAACGGTTATTAGCATGGTGTGGGAGTTATGCAGGGCCATTCCCCTTGTTTTAGTGGGCAAAGACTTACATTATAGACATATAAGCTTGACAATCTAGGATGGACTTGACAAGTTGTGTATATAAGATTTTCCAGGGGAAAATTTTGGTTGCTCTGTTGGTCGCATTGTTTTCTTGCTAGTATTACTAGTCTATCTGTCGATATGAATCGCTCACACTTTTTGTGCTACTGATCCCAAGGGAACTGATTTTCTTCCCCTTGCCGGCCTAAAAACAGTCTATACTGCTTGAAAAGTTGAAGAAAAGGTGTGCATGTTACGAGCGAGAACTTTTTGTCTGATGTTGCGTAATCATCAAGCCGTTCCTGCTATCTTAATGGAAAATTTTGAATTTCCCTAGTTTTGATTGCATCTGCTATTCTTTTGATACAATTTTATATGTACCTATGTCTAATGATGAATCTGGCCAATGTTTTACATGTTGCTTGCAGCAAAGGCGAAAGGCCAAAGGACCACAGCTCTTCTTCGTGTCTTAAAATATTCAACTGGAGGTGTTCTTGAAGTAAGAATCAAATAATATTTTAAAAGTTTTTGGCTGAAAAACTTACCTTTTCTCTGATAGATGGTTGGCTTATTCTAGCTGAATTACTGTAGAGTGAGTCCATGTATAGTCAAATGATGTCACAATCTTTGAAATTTGTGACAGACAATTTTTGTATTTGAGGAACGAATAAAGAACCATTTTAAATAGAAGTACCATTAAAAACAGTGGTGGAAAGTAGGAGTTGGAATTGAAAGAAGGCAAAAACTTGTGTGAGATGGTTCACAAACTAGCACAAATTAACACTCACCGCTTTCAAAGTGTCAAAGCGTCATTCCCAAATTATGCTCCGTCTCCACCGTGAGATTGTCTCACGCAAGACCTACTCTTGAAAGAATCCATAATTAGTGTCACTGTGTAAAATTGATTCCTTGCAATTTTATTTCAAGTGCTGTATATTAGTTTTGCAACAAGTAGACTGTGGAAAACTGTGTTTGTTTTCCACAATATATTTCTTGCAATAATATACAAAAAGAGTGGGTTGATAGAGTATGCAATAAAACTCGTAAGTCTCGCACTCATGAACTGTGTTAATAGCATCTATAACTAGAACTGCATAGATGATTGGAGCTAGTTTTTCTTGATCTAAAGCCTATGAAGGGAGTTGGTCACCATAAAGTAACTATTCACTGTCAAGAATTGAAGACTAAGTAAAACTATCAACCCAAAGTTGCAAATCTGATAAATGTACGCAACCACGTGGCCTTAGCTGAAAACATGGCATATTAACTATTTATGTGTGCCCTTTTTTGACTTCTCTAAAACAAGCATCATTTTTTTGTCTAAAGGGTTATATATTGTTGAAATATGCATTGTCTTATACTTATTTTCCCCTTTGACTTGTAGCCAGCAAAGTTATACAAGCTGAAGCATCTATCGAAAGTGGAAGTTGTAACAAATGATCCGAGTGGATGTACTTTTATGTTGGTATAGCAGATTAACCTTTAATGCATCCTCATAAGATTTATTTTGTTCCTGTCCCATGTTCAACTATGTTTGACTTTGATTAATGTTTTTCATTGTCATCAAGGGGTTTGATAACCTCAGAAGTCAGAGTGTCGCACCACCTCAGTGGACCATTCGCAATGTTGATGATAGGTATGGGTGTATCCTGTTTTACCCATCCAGCCATTATTTGGATATGATTTGGGTTTTCTTTGTCTTCTTTTTAGTAATTTATTTATTCCTATTGTAGGAATCGTCTTCTGCTTTGCATCTTTAATATATGCAAGGATGTGTTGGGCCGTATTCCTAAAGTTGTTGGCATAGATGTTGTGGAGATGGCTCTTTGGGCTAAGGTGCACAATTATTTGAATCACTTCCCTTGTTTCTTCAACCATCACTTTCTCAACAACAATCAACAAGCAATATTTTTTATACAAAGCTTCTAGTCTTAGTCAATGAACTGGGTGAACCTGGGGGGTGGGGGTGAATATTTTGTTGTGAGAAATACTTCTGTTCTTTTCATAGTTACTGCAATAATACTAGTTATTCCTTTCGGAAATGATTGCTATTCTATTGTATTCACCAAGTTTCTTTTGAATACTAATCAGAACCTATGTATACAAGTGGATCTTTTCATGATTAGTGCACCGTTAATTTTGTTCTTGGATACTATTATATGTCTTTTGCAGGAAAACACGCCAGCTATATCTAAGCAACTGGGAATCCTTGAAGATGGACCTGTTACGGCTTCAGTTGCAGAAAGCGACATGAAAGTAACTGTTGAAAGAGATCTAGTGTCTCAAGTGGAGGAAGAGGACATGGAGTCTCTTTTAGGAACGTATGTACTTCAATTGGAACTAAACATACTCCCTTAGCACTGATTTTATAGCATCTGGTCTAGTGATTATAAATCTCACTTTTAATGCAGTTTTTACAAGTGGAACTATGACCAAATAAATACAGTATCACTTCCTTAGGAGGCATTTTAATTGTTGCCATTTCCGTATGCAAAACGGACAAAAAGAAAAAAAAAACCTTAAAAGACGCTTAATTGCAGTAGCTTAAGAGAATAGCCATTAAAAATTGATGATTTTAGGGAATGTTAATAATGCTTGACAGACAGAAGGTTGGTTTGATTTGCAGTAAGTTCGGGATTTGGTAGGAGAGATTCCATCATCTGTACCTTTCGAAAATAGAAATTTAACTTTAGTTTTCTCCTAAGATGTTTGAATTTGGATTGATGATATTACAGGTAAAATGGATTCTCATTTGTAGTATCTGAGTTTTATTAAGAAAAATGTCATGGAAAAAAGAAAACCGAAGAAGTTTCCACAGATTGAACATTGCTAATCCTAAGGAATAATCTTTTGATTAGGGTGTCATGCGTTCATTGACTTGATGCTTGACATATATTCTTTTCAGTTGAAATATAAACTCTCAGTTGCTTGTTATAACTTTCACCTTTAGCCCTTTACTTGATTTTATTGGAAAATTGTCATAAAAATACTCTATAACTTAATGACTCATACTCCCTTTTGTCAAAGAAGGAACCTTCTTTGATTTGGCAAGGAGTTTTTAAGTTTTGAAAGTTCACAGTCCTTTGTTAATTTATTGCCCTCATTTCTTTTCACTGCTGTTCTAGGAAATTGAACTAGTGAATCCTGTTTATAGTGATGTTTAGTAAACCACAACTTTTGATCATTAAATGCTATTTTTTTTTGGTTCTCTACAAATTTTTCTTTTCCCAAACCCTTTCTCTAGATCATAACCAAACACGTTCATCTTCTCCAATTTATTTTTCTTACTAATACATTATATTTTCCAAGTACATCACATAAAAACTTTTCTCCCAAATACTTTTGCTAGAAACTCCAAAACATAACGAACACGCCTTAAGCTATCTTGTTACCGCATTTCTGAGCCACCAGAGTTGAAAACATCATCTTCGTCATCTCCCCTTCATTTTCCTTACTTTAAGCGACTCAAGTGTTCATTTCATTAGCTGCCTTGTTCCACATGTAATCAGCTTATAAAGTTAATTTATGAAGTTGAACCAGTTATTCTTTCTCAGTTATCTCTACCGAAAGAGAGAAAAGAAATGGAACAGTTAAATTTGAGCATAAGAAAAGAAAATCTTTAAAATTGGCCAGCATTATCTTATAGATTCAAATGCTTTATTATGCTCAATGCTTTCTCACTACTTTTATTTGTTATTTTTTGACTCAGAGCTGATGTTATTTTGCTAACTTGCAGTTATGTAATGGGTATTGGTGAAGCTGAGGCATTTTCTGAGCGGTTGAAGCGAGAGCTTCAAGCATTGGAAGCAGCAAATGTGCATGCAATTTTGGAAAACGAGCCTTTAATAAATGAGGTTATTTATGACTTCCTATCTGATTGTGGGTGATGAGGTTTTTTATGACTTCCTATTTGATTGTGGGTGTAATCCACAAGGTTTTTTTCTTTTCTTTTGCATTTTGTGTACTTTCTCATTATGATTATTTTAGTGTCATCAATCATTATGATAATTTATGTGCTAGAAATATCTCTCTCCTTCTCCTTCCAGGTACTAGGTGCTGCAGGACTACTCTGTCATTTTAGATGATGTACTGATTTTGTTATACTTAGGGGGTGTTTGCAAAAAATTATGCTTATGATATAGTGATTTAATTTAGGGCCTGTTTTCAACTCAACTTGATAGTGTAGAGTCACTTTTATTTGGAGTTGGTAAGACCCAACTAAAAAAAAGTGAATTCTAGTGTTGTAATTCAGTTTGAAAACACCACCTTAGTGATAGTGAGAAAAATTGCTTAATAGTGATAGTGATAAGTGTTTGCAAAATTTATAAGTAGATGTTAAGTGTTTGATAAAAGATTAGAATAAAGTAAATATTAGAGAAGCTAGAATCAGGTAGAAGCACCCCCCTCTCAGCTTTTAGATTATGGATTCTAGATGATTAATTTTAAGTAGGTGCATTCAAATGAAAAACACTCAAATTTATTTCTGCACGCAATTCAAAGTGATTATAATCACTTACAGTTTTTTGAAAACACCCCCTTAAAATGTATCAAGCTAGCAAGTCGTAGAGATTCAGTAGATTTTTTTTGTGTATAACTTCACGTTTTCTTGTTCTGTAGGTATTACAGGGGCTTGAGTCAGCCACTAACTGTGTTGATGAGATGGATGACTGGCTAGGCATTTTCAATGTAAAACTAAGGCACATGAGGGAGGACATAAAGTCGGTATGTATCTCTACAAACTGGCATCTGATTTTGATAAGTACATTATGTGTGATGTGAATATGTGTACCATTTTATTCGAGGATGAATAACATGCCATGTTTGGTTCCAAGAGTTCAAAAATTAAAACAAAAAATTTGAGGTTATCTGGAAAGTATACAATGTGCGACTGACTATGGATATCATGTTATTTACTGCTGTTGTAGGGTTCTATGTTGAGTTATATAACTGAAACTAATCTAATCCATGCGTTTGATTTGCTTCATATTTTGTTTCTTCAAGTTCTTTTAGAAAAATTCTTCTCTTCATGAAACAGCTTTGTAAGGCTCAATTTGAGTCAAGTGTTTTATCTCTAGTTTGCTATCTTGTTGTGGTGTGCAGATTGAAACAAGAAATAACAAGCTGGAAATGCAGTCCGTAAACAACGAATCTTTAATCGAGGAACTTGATAAGCTTCTTGAAAGATTACGTATCCCATCTGAGGTATTTTCCTCATAGACTTTTTATGTTTATGAAATGGAATTTTACTTATTAATATTAGATTTGTTATTTTTGAATTACGTTTTATTCACATTGACTCAATTCCCTACATGTGGGAGTTTCGGGCTTTGGTTTCTTATTTTTCTTTTAATTGCAGTACGCAACATCACTTACTGGAGGTTCATTTGATGAGGCTCGCATGCTTCAGAATATAGAAGCATGCGAGTGGCTAGCAAACACTTTAAGAAACCTTGAAGTTCCCCAGTTGGATCATACCTATGCAAACATGAGATCTGTATGTATACTTTCTGGTTTGATTTCAATATCTTTTTTTTTCAAAGTTACTATTAGCCAACCATTACTTTGTTTTTATTTATTTATTCATTTCTTTTTCCCGCCAATGAACTATAATTATTCACATAATATAACATTGCGTATTAGATCTGAAGGAATTTGAACTGTTTCTGAGATTTTTGATGTTGCGCTATTTGCCATAACTCATAAGATATTTTGATGAACTGTTTTAGTTTATATTTTACTATAGGTATATTACTTGATATTGCACTTGAACATATTTGATAATCATTAGCTTTGGAAACTGGTGAATCTGCCAAAAGGATTCATAGTCGTTGAGCTTAGTTTTTATTTTTATTTTATAATTTTACTATGGTTTTTTATCACTAGATATGGTGTGTGAACAGGTTAGAGAGAAGAGGGCGGAACTGGACAAGTTGAGGAACAATTTTGTCAAAAGAGCATCCGAGTTTCTTCGGAACTATTTTACTAGTTTGGTGGATTTCATGATTAGCGATAAGAGTTATTTCTCTCAGGTATCATGATGCAAATACTCTTGTTGATAAGCAATTATTTGTCCGTTGATGGACTCTATATTTTACTGATCACTTGGTCTAACAGCGCGGACAGCTTAAGAGGCCTGATCATGCTGATTTGAGGTACAAATGCCGGACATATGCTCGCCTTTTGCAACACTTGAAGGTGATGTTAGTTTTTATTCTTGTGAGGGTCAATTTTTCCTCATACTGCTTGTTGATTTTATTGCCTTCTAATTTATTCTTCATTCTTTTTTTTATTTTTTCATTCGCAGAGTCTAGATAAGAATTGCTTGGGTCCATTAAGGAAAGCTTATTGCAGCTCTCTGAATTTGCTTCTCCGTCGAGAGGTTTGCTTCTTGTCTCCATCATCTTCACGTTTACGTCTCCAGTGGCATGTTGTCTAGAAAGTTTTATTAAGTTTTTGGTCATTCATACTTGAAGACAGTAGTAGAGGTATAAAATTCATTTAAGTACCACAATGATCATATATATGGTTGCACATATACTCTCACTAGATGTATAATCAACTATTCTGAATAGGTTTTTGATGGATATCCCCGCTGTCCTAAAATTATGACTCTCATTTCCTATTCGGGATGTTTCAAAAGAAGGGGCAAGATATAGATATAACTCTTTTGTTTTATTTCCATCCCAGGCTCGTGAATTTGCAAATGAACTTCGTGCTAGTACGAAAGCATCAAGGAATCCAACCGTTTGGCTTGATGGTTCCACAGGCTCTAATCAGAGCGCAAGTAGTGCAGATACATCTACAGTTTCTGAGGCATATGCAAAAATGCTGACCATTTTTATACCGCTCCTTGTGGATGAGGTTGTAATGTGCTTTCAAACCTTTTAGGGTATGTTTGTTCCGGGCTGTAGAGGGACTGATTGAGAAATTCTTGAATAGTTAAAAGGAGAATTCGACTTTTGTGTATGTTTGGTTAATAAGATGTAGGTGGTGTTTGCATTCTCATCTCAAAGGTGTAGAAGCACTTTTTTGAGAAGTTGGTGTGACCCAACTTTTTCAAAAATAAAGTGCTTCTACACTTAGAGTAGTAGTTGCAAACATAGCCGTATTATGGTAGGATTGAGAAAAAAGAAAGTGAAAAAGTAAGGGTATGTTTGTTTTGCGACTAACCCGGCCGGACTACACAAAGTTGCTCTACTTTATCACCTACCACCACTCTCCTTTTTGTTTCTCCCAATACACTCGCATCATCTACTTTTTTATCCTCCCAATACACCCATATATAATACAATAACACAACATCAATCAACTTTTCCACCATCCTACCCTATAAAATCCCAAAACAAACATATAATTTAATAATTCATCAGGGTTTTCAATTACAAGGATTTCAAAGTGATAGTGTGATTGTTATATTGTGAAAATAAATGCGTGTGATAAAAGGTAAAGTATGAGAGAGAATGCAAGAGCTTAGGTATTATAGGTTAGGATTTTGATGTATTTTAAAATTTAGCTTGCATAATCCTACAAACAAACATGCATTAGGATTTTGAAAGTAAAAATCTTATGTTCTGTATGCTAGAAACAAACATACCCTTATTTCTTGATGCTTTTGCTCCTCTCTTCCTGACAAAGATGCCTGCTTTTAAAAATTCCTTACTCTCAGAGTTCTTTCTTTGCACACTTCATGTGCTTTGAAGTCCCAGCTCTTGTTCCTCCCGGTGGTCTTGCCAATGGTAACAAAACTATACCCACTGATGATAATGATGATGATGATTTAGGCATCATGGATATTGATGATAATGACAATGCTGGTAATCTTCATTTTCTTTGCAATTTTTACTTCTTTAGCCCATTAGATGATAGTCATCCCTCCCTCACAATTTTGTAGGTAAAAAATCTGCAGATCTGCAGGCATTAAATGAATCACTTCATGATTTGCTTGATGGGATACAGGTATTCTTGATTTGTAATCTGCAACTGTTTATTGTTTAATATATAGTTCAAATTCCCATTATTTATGGGCATTCTTCTTCCCCTCCTATTGACATTTTAGGAAGATTTCTATGCTGTTGTGGATTGGGCATACAAGATCGATCCTCTACGTTGTATATCTATGCATGGAATTACAGAACGCTATATTTCTGGTCAAAAAGCTGATGCAGCAGGCTTCGTGCGCATTTTACTCGATGATCTAGAAAACCGAATTTCTACGCAGTTCAGTCGTGTAAGTTATAATGTTCTAGTAAGACAAATTAATTCCTGAATTAGGAAAAGGTATAGTGTATGTTCTCAGTGCTTATTTATGATTTTATAATGAAGAGTTGGATGAGTTTTGGGTGTTGGTTTGTGTGTTGGGGGGGGATGGGGGATGTTACGTTTATTTATCTCTTGGTTGGATGGAAGCAGCAAAGAAAGCTTAAAATAGAACTGAGCCAAAAATTAGCTCACAGTTTTCTACTTCCAAATAGAAACAAAAGCTTCCTTCACTGGTGGAAAAAGATGCTGAAGCTATCCTACCAACAAGCAGTATAACCAATCTCAACCTTTCCGCTTTCTGTGAGATTTTCTTAAGATTACCAAATCCTTGCCTATCTTGTTACTGTCACTTAAATAGTATCTAATGACAATATTTGAAATAAATTTAGAAGCTGCGTTATAGAATGTGTAGAAAAGATGCCAAGAGAATAGGTTATTCATGGAATATGGGCGATGCAAATAGTTATATGTAAATTTAGGTAGATCCAAAATCTTGTTTGTTTGACAGTTAGTATTCATCCACCTAATACCTATGTTATGTATTCAGTTTGTGGATGAAGCTTGTCACCAGATCGAGAGAAATGAGCGAAATGTTCGGCAGGTGGGCGTCTTGTCATATATACCCAGGTAACTCAACCTGATTGTTTTACTATTTTTCAATTGCCATTCTTTTTTTGTTAGAGGCTTGTGAAAGATGGTTAGCTTTGAGGGTAGTGCATTTTATTTTAAAGGAGTGTCGATGTTTTTGGTAACCCAAAGGGCCTTCGTAGGACTACTATTTGTTGCTGAAGATGGAAGTTGGCAGAAGATCTAAAAACCTTGGACTTGAATCAAATATTTCTGGCTTTTGGTGATGATTTTTTATATGTTATTAGGATTGAATCTTTTTTTCTGAAAGAAATTTGAATTATCATTTATTCTCTCTTAGAATGATAGCATTCTTTGAAGAAAATTGACAACAAAAAATCATCCATTTTGTTCTCGATGATATTCAGATCCTAGATGATGTGTTGGCCTCTATCACGTTTAGGATTAGTAATCAAGACTATGATTCTGTAAAGATAAAAATATCCTGAGAACAAGAATGGAGAACCTATAATTTGGTATTTGCTTGCCTTGAGATCTTTGTGAACTATATAAATATGTTCTCATTCTTGTCCTTGGTGTATTTGTTTGTGGATGCTTCAAATCATGCTAATTGAGTTTATGAACTTTGATTGACAACCATATTTCCAATTTCTTCCTTTTCCTGGCATAATTAGTATAGAATAGCTTTAAGGTGAAAACTTTAGTATTTTAGAGAATATGCAACATCTATGTAGAAACTACATAGCTAATTCAGGCATCTAACATTAGCTTTAAGGAAGAAACTTTAGTAATGCAGATAATTGGCAATTTCACAGCTCAAATCAAAGTTTTTTAAAAATAAAAAAAACTCTAAAGTCATTAAACCACATTCAGTTTAGAGGCCAGACCCCACTAAAAACCTCGCTAAGGGAAAACACTCCTTAGGGATAAAACCCTTACTCGAGGGAAAAAAGGTAAATTCTCTAAGAAAGTATTATTAAACCAAAAACAATCGGTCTAAAACCGACGAAACAATGTTATATAAAAAAAATCCATCCTAAACAAACTAAGTACAAAGCACTCAAAACTAATACAAAGGAAAGAAAATAAACAAAACCCATATAAAAGAAACTAAGTCTTGAATCTGAAAAATTCCAAATGGAACTCTTTTCCAATACTGTATTGCAACCATTCTGGCGCTTGATGCCACCATATGAAATCTTAAGTACCATTGAACGAAGCAAGGAGGTCAGTTGACAAATTAGCTTCTCAATAGACATGTGATACAAACCATCTCATAGAATTAAGGTAGTTTCTAATCCATCTCCATTTGTTGAGGAATCTCCACGGGTATGTTTGTTTTAGGCTTATAGTGGGCGGGGGAAATCCTGGACTTTGAAATCCAGGATTTTAAAATCCTAATGAATAGTAAAATTGTATGTTTGTTTTGAGATTTTATAAGGTAGGATTATATAGGATTGTAAAATAGTTGATTGATTTGTATTATTATATTATTATTTGTTGATTGAATGATTGAGTATTGTATTGGAAATTGTGTAAAAGTGATAATGTTATTTTTAGTGGGAATATATATTTATACACAGAAATGACACAATATACAACTGATGTGTTGTACTTACTCGATGCTAGCTCGTACCCCACCACAATATTCATTTACAATTGCTTGTATCTCAAATTTATATATTAATTTATGATACCATTTAGATAAACCATTTGTACATCAGACTTTATTCAGGTTTTGCATTTAAATTAATTTTATTTATTTATATAAATGGAAAGCAGTAATGAGAAATATAGGCGCAGAAGTAGGTTTAAGTTAGGTTTTAAGGGAATTTTGAAATCCTGGTTTTGGTGTTGTGTTAAATGGGGATGTGGGATTGTAAAGTCCAAAGTCCATCCGTAGTAGTCGGGAAACAAACATACCCCACGCGACTGAAGGTTTAATACTGTTGAAAATGTGTATAACATAGGTAGAGTCGCTTTCAATCCGTAGATTACGCCACCATCTAGCATGAGCCAACTACACCACCATAAAAGATGTTGCCAATTCAGCTTCAAAAACGAAGCCATAGCCAGTTTTAATCGAGAAACTGCCTATAAAGTTTCCTGTGAATTTCTAAAAATCTCACTGACCTTGAGTTCACCTGGAGTTCCATTAACGCTCCCATCTATATTTCACATAGTTCAGTGATTCTTAAGGCCTTTATCAGGTCTTGTTTTTGTTATTAGTGTTATGATGTTTTATATCCTTGACCATTCTTAGATTATGGATCACATAATCAGGTGTGATCAAGTTCCTAGCAGCTCTTATTATGATATTGAATGGGGATTGAGTGTGTTAACTTATTGTTTTCAAATTTCTCACATAATGCGATGGTCAGGATGAAGTTAATTCCTTCAAATGAATTTTTGTACCGTTATTTACGAAAGAAAATTACCCAAGTCCCAAAGTGGGTTATGTTTGTTTGGAAAATTGTAACTTGGCATGTCTTATTTTCTTTGGAACCGGATGAAATTGTTTGTGTACTTTAAATTAAATTTTTTTAGAACTTTATCTCTTTAAAGTACGTGCTTGCATTTGTTTGTCATACGAGTTTGTTGGGTTTGTTTTGGTGTAGATTTGCTACTCTTGCAACCCGCATGGAGCAGTACATACAAGGACAGTCGAGGGATTTGGTTGATAAGGCTTACACGAAGTTTGTGAGTTCACCCCTTAAAATCATCGTTTAAAATATAATATTAATGTGTGGTGGTTTCATTTTTCCAATCTCCTCTATAAACTTACATTTACGTTAATGGTATGCTACGTATTATGCTTAATCTATTCTAATTATTTTTTATTATTGAAATAAGGAGAAAAAATATATTCCCCTAATTTGACGTTTGAGAATTGAGTTATTGTGGAACGTATGGCTGCTCATATTCTATTCTTTTTTTTTTTTGAAATTCCCCTCTGCCAATTATATTAAGCTGCAATAATCCAATAATTGTATTGTGAACTAGAAGTTTATTTCATCTATAATATTCCCTCCGGTCCACATTAATTGATGTTTGAGGTTGTTTCACACAAATTAAGGTAAGTCATTGAATAACAATGAATATACATATAGTGTGACCTTATTACCCTTTTGTTCAGATACTCATAGTTAATGTATATTATCTCAAAAAAATAAGTAGAGGGGCAAAGTGGAATCAGAACATTCAATTCTCTTAGGTAAGTGCAAAATGACTATTATTTTTGAATAAAATGTCTCTAGAAAGACAGTTGAAGTGGACCAGAGGGAGTAGTTGATGAAATAAAATCTTATGAAAATGAAAAATCTAAAGTCATAAGATTACAATCCAGTCCAGAGGCTGGAGCTCCAGTAACAAACCTCGCTAGAGGAAAGCCCTCTTTAGGGATAAAGCTCACGGTCAAGGAAAAGGGAACTCTTCTAAAGAGGAAAAAGAAAAGCAAAGACAAGCTTAATCAAATCTGTAAAACTCAGTGTGTAAATCCTTGCTAAGTAAAGCAATTAAAAAAGATCGAAGTGAGTAGTTAATGAAGAGGAAGATTATAAACTTAATATAATTTGTAAAAGAAAAGGAACAATTTAAACTGATTATAATGTGGTTGGAAATTTTCGAGGAATGTTTTCAGGAGGAGCTCAAGTAAATTGGCTTTCTCTGCCACTCAAATACCCAATCAGTATGAGAATAAGATTTTACAAGATTCAGATAGAATGTGGGATGTGGGATGTGGGATGTGTGATTAGTTTTTCCTATTCTATACTTTTTTTAAATTCAAATGCATTACAAATTCTATTTGGTCACAAGAATCCAGTAACTACAATGTTTGCTTTATATCTAATATATTAGATGAAAGAGGAACAATTAAACCTAATTTGTAAATGAAGAGAAACTATTTAGAATTATTATAATTTGTAAATGAAAAGGAACAATTTAAACTGGAGTAAGTCCCTCTTGTACACCAGATGCATTGTGCAACTGGTGAGCAACTAATACTATTCAATGAAAACAATAAATACTGACCAACTAATGCTGTTCGGTGAAAACAACTAATACCGTATAAATATGCACTTGACTTGCATGGTGCACCTGGTGCACACAAGACTTTGTCTTTACACTGATTATAAGTTGTCCTAAAGGGTGAAAAATATCGAGGAATGTTACAAAGAACACGACTAAAACCTTCTTTTCTGTGCCACTCAAACAGCAATGAAGATCAAAATGAGAATAGAATAAGTGAAATTATTTTGCCCCTGAACTTCTTTCATGTGTAGTGGTCATGCTGGAGTAGTGCCCAAGCAGCTCATTTATTCTGATGGATTTAATTAAGTATATTTTCATCATGTAAATAATCACATCCTAGTTTATGCGTGTATTGGGATTGTCTGAGATAATTAAAAGCTTAATTTGGCAGGTGACTGTAATGTTTGTTACATTGGACAAAATTGCCCAAGCAGACCCAAAGTATGCAGATATTTTGCTTTTAGAGAATTATGCAGCTTTTCAGAACAGGTATAGGAATCAGAGTGCACGGACATGTCACATGATTTATGTTATGTCTACTATTTATTGGGTTTTTACCTAATATGTTTATTTCAGTGACATTTACTCTTATATTCGCACAATCTGTGATTGGAATGTGCAGTCTGTATGACCTGGCCAATGTTGTGCCCACTTTAGCAAAATTTTATCACCAAGCAAGTGAAGCTTATGAACAAGCGTGCACACGCTTTATAAGCACAATTATATTATATGTAAGTACTCTTTCATGTGTTACAATTATACCACTTCTGGGTTTGCTTTTGAATATCCATACAAATTGTTTGTTTTTCAAAATCGAATAAATTCAGTGTCATAATTTTTATTAGTTCGATTTTGTAGAATCTCTGTACTGAAATTTATCATTTTGATGCAGCAATTTGAACGACTTTTCCAGTTTGCTCGCAGGATAGAGGATTTGATGTATACAATTACACCAGAAGAGGTTAGTCTGTGAAACACATACCTTATTAATCACATAAGATTTAAAAAAATCCCTTTATTCTGCTCTTCTTCTAGTTTCTAAAGTGGTATAAACTTCCATAACATATGCATAGTATATTTTGTCCATTAAACACTAGTTAAGCAGCAACATGCATAGTATTTCTATTAGTGGCAGATATTCCCACATATGCCATGCATTTTGATGTTTATAAACCATGTAAGCTTGTTGAGATGCTTATAATTAGTTTTGATTTTTAGAGTTCTGTTTAGCTAAAGTTATCTAAAAGTATTTCCAAAATTTCAGATCCCATTCCAGCTTGGGTTGTCAAAAATGGATCTGCGCAAGGTTGTAAAATCAAGTCTATCAGGGGTATGTATTACAATTTCTTAACTTTTAGATTTGTCATATTATATGAACCAAGGTTTGCTGAAACATATCTTACATTGTAGGTCGACAAGTCTATCAGTGCAATGTATAAAAGATTACAGAAGAATTTGACCTCAGAGGAACTACTACCTTCATTATGGGATAAGTGCAAGGTATCCGTTCAAGCTTGAAAGTTAATTTTCCAATGATAAAAGTCAATTATATTGGTGCACCTTATTGTTTTATCACAAGATATTTTCTATAAAGAACTTTACCATGTGAAAGACCCAAACCTCAGCCAGTGTGTAGTGATATGACTATTATCCTGGATATCTCGCTTCATTTATGAATTAAGAGATTTAATGTTGCATTGAATTAAATTTAATAGGTTGATTATAAATTAACATGTTTATCCTCGTCGGACTACGTTCGATGATGATCAAGTGACTATATTACATGGAAGAAGTAGATTCATTTTATTCTAATGTTGTACCGATCCATCATTGAATTGGATGACCTTAAGAATTTATACAACCAAAATCCAAATACTCTCCTATTCTCATTGTTTTAAGGAACTCACACACCCCACACCCCCGCCACTTAAACGTAAATCTAATTCAATGATGATTTAGTACAACATTAGAACAAAATGAATGTTCCCCAGAGGCCCAAATTATCACCCACACTATAAAGTACTTGATAAGCATGGAGGCTGTTCTGATGTACCATTAACAGTTAGTAATATTTGCAGCTAGAATGCTACGACGTTCTCTTTTGATTTAACTTTTTCTTTCGGTAATATCGTCAATGGATGGGGAGTTTGATGCTGGCACTTACCTGTTTATTAAACTAAGGAAAAGATTTAGAACTATAAAAATAATTTCCTGTACTTACTACACAAAGTATAAGAACTCAAATAATAAAAAACTTCTATGGAAATCTATAGGAGGGCAAACCCCACACACCTGCTCATAAAAAATCCAAATAGATCCTTAGAAATGTCCTCGAATGAGAGTCTTTCTGAAAACTGTTTGGACCAAGTTTTATTGGCTTCATAATCCACAGATTTGATGACTTCTCTATATATGTTACCTTTAGAAGCTTCATCAGAATTTAATTTATGCCAGTTGAAGTGAAGAGGTTTTAATAGCACTATAATGTGATCTGGTATTCTCAGGAGGATTGGAAATATATGTGAAATAGCTGTATCAAAATCACCATTCTGGGAACCGATCATAAGAAATTTAGCTTGTGATGCATTGTAGAATTGAGACCCAACATGATGTATAATTTTCTTAAGAGTAAAATATCAAAAAGAATATTTAGCATGATTTCTTGTACAATTTTCCAACAAATGACAAGAGGATGAGTGTTTCTAGTCCGCCAAATTTAGTCCCATGCGCAAGGATGATTCATTAAGGCCTTGTTTGTTTACAGTTTTGAGGGGATTTGAAATCCTGTAGGGAGGACTTGGTATAAAGTAAAAAAAAGTATTTGAATTTTGTATATGTTTGGGAGTGTGGATTTTGTAGGATTTGATAGAATATGATTTATAAAAAAGTAAATGAGTGAAGTAATATTATATTGTAAAAGTAATGTAGAAATGATTGAATGATTGTGTAATGATTGATGTGTGTATTTATATATGTATGATGATAATAAAGTAAAAAAGGATGAGAGAGAGTATTGAGTTGGATAGATAATAATAATTGGAAAGTGTGATAGATGATGATAGTGTATTGGTAATTGTGTTTGAAAAAGGTTAGATAGGGGTAGTATAGGTATTATAGAGTAGAATTTTGGAGGATTTAAAATCCTATACCGAAATCCTGATAAACAAACGGGATTTGAGATTTGAAATTCCAAATGCTACTCCCCGCACTAGAAACAAACAAGGCCTAATAGGAGATGGTGGAAAAGACCACACTCTGAATGAGGATCAAGTAATCTTCTGCTAATGCTAAGAAGTGTTTGTATCCTAAAATAAATTCCACAGAATGGTCAATGAAAGTAACTAATTTCAGAATATGTAAATATGTCAATTATACAATGGGTGTGCTCTTTTGCTGTCTAAATACATATTTCATTCATAGTGAACCAGACAGGAGTTGTGTTCTGAAGCTTTTTACAATTTGTATTTCCCAACTGATTGCAGAAGGAGTTTCTTGACAAGTATGAAAGCTTTGCTCAACTCGTTGCTAAAATTTATCAGACGGAGTCTATTCCTGCAGTTTCAGAAATGAGGGATCTACTTGCGTCTATGTAGAGGAGGAGCAGTTGTGAATTTCTTGTTATCTGTATAAAGTTGTATTGCCATTATCTTAATTTTTTTGTGGGAACCTCCGATTTGATTTATTCATAGACCCTTGTTAGTAGAGTGATGAAATGTATTGAGGCCATGCATGTATCATGATATTCATATCCGGGGATGATGTTAGTAAGTATATTCACTAGAGGTAGAGGGCCTTCTTTTTGAGTTTTTCTATGCTTTTTTAGTGGATATCATGTTTTTATTGGAGATTGAAGTTGTTTAAGTAAATTTGTGTTTGTTGCTTGAATAACATTTGGAGCAACTGATACACAACTAATATTGTCGTCACAACTAATATTGTTCAGTGACGACAATAGATAACGTCTTTTAAGTGAAACAACTATCATTTAAAAATACATCTAATTTGCATGGTGCAACTAGGTTTGTCGCTTTATTTATGTCCATGCCTGGAGGTTGGCATTGGAATATCTGCTCCTAAGGTAATGAATTTAGTGCACGTTTAGTTAATTTTCTTTGGCAACTTCAATCTACCGTCTGGGCATCAATTCTTTCATCTCTGTTTAACTAGCATAAAGCCACTGATTTTCCTGGACCTATAAGAATATATAGTTGCCTTCGAGTTTCTACTTTTTTGAAAGGGTAATGAGAATTATTCTTATTAGATAGAAAATATTATGAACTCCGAGTTTAATGTGAACTCGATTTTTATAGTATCACTGTTATGTATAAAAACTATAACTAATATACACAAAAACTATCACTGTCTAAAAAATATTTTTTAGACAGTGACAGTTTTTATGTATAACAATAATAATTTTTGCACATAACACTTGATAGAGTTCATGTATACACTTGGTTCATAGGAGTGTTGCTCTTCCTATTAATACTTTTTGATAGTTTTGATGTGCCTGTAATGAGAATAGAATTAAGTAATTGATTACCTTACTTTTATCACTCAACTCTTCTCACATGATACTACTCAATGTTGATTTTTTGACCAAATAATAATAATACAATCAATAATCATATAATGATTGATAATTCAATGATATCCATCAATATTATCATTTTCAAATTATATCAATCCAACTGTTATAATGTTATTAGGTGCCTTGCGTATTTGATGTAATACGTTTTTATATGAATGATAAATTTATTTGCTTATTTACGGGTTTTATTTGTGATGGTGGTTCTTTCTTCTTTCTGCTTCTATGTGGTGGGGGGAGTGGGCCCCACCGCCGGCTTTGAGGGACACATTGAACTTTATTTCGGAATATGAGAAAAAATAATGCTTTTTTTTTTTTTTTTGAAGAGACGATAACATGTAAAGCTGTTGCGAAAACAAGCATTGCTGTACCCATCAGGAACATATCTGCCACAAAAAATAAAATACTTTTAATTTATTGAAAAACATCATTTTAATTTCAAGAATTTTAGGAAATGAAGAAAAGTGAAGGATTCATTTCGTACCAATAGCTTCAATTATTTGGAGCACCACATGCCCTTGCTCTGACATTTTGGAAAGTGGATGCAAATATTGCACATACGATACCACTACCAAAAAACAACCCTGCAAATATAATTTATATTTTGTCAAATTCTCCGAAGAGAAGCAAGTCATATACACAATAGTAATTGAGAAAACCCACATTTTTAGCCCCATTTCATTTAAAAAGTTTTTTTTTATCAAAGTTTTTTATTTTATTTTTTTTTAGTCAAAAGAATAATTTTTTGGACAATTACACCCTTAATGAAGTCAACAAAAAATTTTAAAAAAATAGTGGTATGGGCTTCATTAAATGGTGGTACGAGATTAATATATTGTAGTATGAAATTAATAATTGTGGTACAAATTTAAAATTAATGGTACGAGTTGAATTAAATTATAGTACGAGTTGAAATGATCGTGGTACGGTGTTAAAATAAGTGTGGTACGGGGTTAAAATAAGTGTGGTACGAGACTGATAGTGGTACAGAGTTAATAGAATGGTGGTACGGACTGAAACAATATCTACAGATTGAAGTAATAGTGGTACGAAGTTAATTGAAGGGTGGTACGGGCTGAAATAATGTTGGTACGTGATGTATATATGGTGGTACAAATTTAAATAATGAAAGCATAAAAAAAGGGTAAAGTTGGAAAAAAATATATTCTCTTGGCTAAAAAAAAATATTATAAATTTTGTGATAAAAAAAAACTTTTATTTTTATGTTAGGCTATTTATAAACTCATCTCATACCATACTAATACTTGATAAAAAAATATTCACATTATCTCGGATTTACATAAATTTTTGATTTAACAAAATTAGGTGAGACTGCTAATTAGTTTTTAATCATGAGATGAAGAAATCTTTTTTCTTTAACAAAGTAATTCTTTTTTTTTTTTGGAAGGTGGATTATATGTTCATTACCTCAACAAAGCAGAGAATGGAACCAAGCAAAGATTCTGAAATTGCTAGCAATGTAAAGAATCTGCAATCTACTATTGCCTGCAAATAATTTAAAAAAGACAATTTAATCTATATGTATATATATCCTCAAGGGGCAGATGAAATCTAATTTCAAGATTCGAAGAAGTTTGGTACATACCTTTTCAACAAACATCTGAAAATTGAATATTCTGAATGGCCTTGGTTTTATAATAAACTTCCTCCAATGGGAAAACACATCTGCAACATATGCTAACACCAAACCCAAATCCACCCCTTTCTCCGTTTCCCGTTCGGAATCAACCACGCATGCTGCCGGAATACGGCCGGCCGCCGGCTTCATATCGCCGCCGCCTCGGGTGGCGGCGCGCAGTCCAACTTTGTTGAGGCACATTAGTGTGGTAGGCCTTGAAAGTGCATGAATATAATTATTTGAGAGCTGGATTTTATTGGGTAAAGCTACTGTAGATATTCTTAGCAAACGAGAGGTAGCCATTTCGTATTTAGGTAGAATTAAATTAATGATATTTTTTGTTATTATGGTGGTGATATTTCAGTTTGTTTAAATAGATGGTGCATGGGAATTGATTGGAAGATTCGTGGCATATTATTAGCTGTGAAATTGTGAATAGTATTATATAGGTGAGAGACAAGATGATTTTATATGCACCAAGTGCACCGTGCACTTATAAAAACATGCAGCTTTTATATTAAAAAATGTAACTTGTTTACACTGAATCGTACGTGCAATTATTTTTTTATATTAATAGTTGTAGGATCAGCGTAAATAAATTGCATTTTTCACAATAACAAAACGCATGTTTCTAAAATACATTATGAATGAACGGTGCACTTGAATACATACAAGAAACGGACAATATTGCTCAGTTCCTCCCATTTTCTTGGAGGAATGCTTGCATGAGCAGTTTTGATTGTTGACTATTCAGATACTTGTAATCAATGATTTAAAAACCGGTTTGAACCGGCCGGTTCAACCGGTTGGACCGGGAACCGGCCGGTAAACCGGTCAGAAAACCCATGTAAAACCGCTTTTAGGGTTGAACCGGATTGAACCGGTCTTTACTTTTAGGGTTGAACCGGATTGAACGGTCAAAAACCGGTTCAACCGGTCAAAAACCGGTTCAACCGGTCAACCTGGAAAAACCGGTTTTTTTTTTTAATAAATTAAAATTTCACATTTTCAGTTCACTATTTCACTTTTAGAATTCAGATTCAGTCTCATTCAAGTTTCAACACTCAGTTTTCGTTTTTTCCATTTTAGCCTTGCCCCAAATTCACCACCATTACCGCACGCTTCAAATATGACGCTCATTCGCTCCATTCATCCAAACACTTTTGTTTCTCTAAAAACATTGCAACCCTATTTCTCTAAAAGGTATTGTTCATTTGTCATTAATTTTAAATCAAAATGGTTCTTTGAATTTGGTATTAACTTGGTGTTTGATTTATTATGGTGATTTGGTCATTTGGTGTTTGATACTTTGATTTATTTTGATAATATGGTTGGTGAATTTTGGGAATATATAACAAGATATTGTTGTTTCAATTTGTTGTTTGAATTTGGGGAATATATAACAATTGGTTGGGGAATATTTGTTGTTCACATTCATTGTTAGTTAAGGTTCAATTTGGGGATTATATAACAAGATATTGTTGTTTGATACTTTAATTTACAGATTTAGTAAAATCATCAAGGGATTAATGAATTTCTTATCATATTTGTGAAAAAAAATATGCCTTCTGTAAAATTGGAAATACATTATAATGTTGTATATAAGCATTCTGTGAAATTTCAAATTGGTAGTTACTACTTACTATTAAATATTCATAAGCATTCATTAAGTTGTTTATAATTGCAAATTGTGATGAAAACATAAGTTGTTTATAATTGCAGATTATGATTTATGAGTAAAATTTAATATCTTATCACTATTGTTTCAGATGGATTCCTCGTCAAGTGGTCAACAATCTAATGCTTCAATCAGTTCAAGTTGTTCAACTCAATCATCAATTTCAGTTCGAGCAAAAGCTGATCTAGCCTGGGCTCATTTTAAAGAGAATACAGTTGATGGAAAGAAAAGTTGGACTTGTTTGCACTGCAACAATACTTGGAAAGGAGGGGGAATCAATAGGATGAAGAAACATCTAGCTGGTCGGAAGGGGGATATTGCTCCGCAAAAAAAAGTAACTCATGATGTAAGATACCAAATGGAAGAATCATTGAAGGAGCTTGATGAAAAAAGTCAAGCTGCAAAATCAGTGGGAGATGATGTTTTTGATGTGGTTGATGTTGAGGAAGAGTTGAATACTCTACAAGTGCACACAAGAAAGGCTCCGCTTGCAACATCAACAGGAAAAAGAAAAAGAGATGAGAAAATGGGAAGTTACTTTGCTCCAAGAACAACTCCAGGTGCACAACCTTCAATCAAAAGTGTTCTTGTAAGTAAAGAAGCTTTGCATAATGTTGATATGGCTGTTGCCAGATTTGTCTACAATGAATGCATTCCTTTAAATGTTGTAAATTCTCCTTACTTTCAAAAAATGATTGATGTTATTGCTTCTGTTGGTCCTGGTTATAAGTTACCTAAATATAACCAATTGAGAGTAAACTTGCTGGGGAACGCAAAAAAGGAAGTTCAATTGTTGGTTGATAGCTATCGAGCTAGTTGGGAAGAATTTGGTTGCACTATTATGGCTGATGGTTGGCAAGATAGATCAAATAGGCAACTTATAAATTTCATGGTTTATTGTAAGAAAGGAACAATATTTGTGAAATCAGTTGATGCTTCTGATATCGTGAAAGATGCAAGCACTCTTTGTAATCTATTTGTGGAGTTAGTTGATTGAGTTGGAGCAAAGAATATTATTCATCTGGTGACCGATAATGGAGCTAACTACAAAGTCAGCTTTGTGTCTTGCTTAATGATAAGTATCGTTCCATCAAATGGTCACCTTGTCTTTGCACATTGTTTAAATTTGCTACTTGGTGATATTGGCAAAATGGAGCTTGTTAGTGGTCTAGCAAACCGGGCATCTCTAGTGACAAAGTTTGTGTACAATCATGCATTCTTACTTGCTTGGTTGAGGAAAAGAGAAGGATGGATGGAGATTGTGCCCAGACCAACTCGATTTGCTACAACATTCATTGCATTGAAGAGTATACTTGAGCATCAACATGATTTGCAAGGTTTTTTACGAGTAAGACATTCAAGGAATTTCGATACTATAGAGACAAAAAAAAGCAAGTCTCGAGGTTGGCGATGAGTTCTTGATCCAAAATTTTGGAGTGATTGTACGATTGTAGTAGGTGTTGTTGCTCCACTTATACGTGTATTACGTATAATGGATACTGATCAGAGGCCTTCTATTGGGTATGTTTATGACGGAATATATCGGGCAAAGAAGACAATAAAGGAGATATTTAGGCATAAGAAAACATTGTACAAGCCCGTCACGAATATCATCAAGGCAAGGTGGGACAAACAACTTCGACGCGACATTCACGCTGCAGCTTATCTCCTGAACCCTGCTTTTGCATATGATAGGGAAAACATGTGCAAAAAGAAAGAAATAATGGATGGCTTTGTTGAGATGGTCACAACCTTGATTAGGGACAAAACTATTCAAAGGAAGTGCATTGATGAAGTGGGTATTTTTCAAGATAGGATTGGAAGTTTTGGCCGATCACTTGCTTTGGAATCATCAAAAACTATGCATCCCTGTATGTGTTAATATACTTCAATTTTATACTAATAATATTATTTTGACTAATATAGCTTATTACTTTATTGTTGTATTTATAGATGAATGGTGGAAATTTTTTGGATGTAGTGCTCCAAACTTACAAAATTTGGCCACTAAGATATTGAGTCAAACTTCTTCTTCTTCGGGATGTGAAAGAAATTGGAGTGTATTTGAAAGAATTCATACAAAGAAGAGAAATAAGTTGGAACATTCGAGACTCAATGATCTTGTGTTTATCCATTATAATTTACGTTTGCAAGAGAGGTATTAATTCTTTCACATTAATTTTCTATTGTTATAATTTATTCTTACAACTTATATTTTATCTTTTGTCATTAACTCATTTATTTTATCATTTATATGTAAGGCTTGAGCAAAAAAGGATTTGTTATGATCCTATTGATTACGAAAGCATTGAGAAAACTAACTTTTGGGTTGTGGAAGAGGAAGAGGAAGAGGAAGAGGAAAATCATCCACCTATTATAGATGTTGATGAATTGAATAGTATGCTTTATGGAAATGATGACATTCCAATAATTGCTCCTGATGAAGGTACCTATTTTCAATGCTTGTATTAATTTAAATGATTGATTTATTTTTTCTTTTTAAATCCATTTGTATCTCTTATAGATATGGATAAGGTTGAAAATGAAGTGCATCCTTTGGAAGAGATGGAGGAATGTGAAGAGGAACGTATGGTGGCGAGAATGATTGAAAGATTGCCATGAAAGAGATGATGAGAGGATATGATTAAAATTGTTTGAGAATTTGAAATTGTGTTGCTCATGACTATTATTCTATTATGTTGTGTATGACTATGACTCTATTTTGTTATCTATCATTATGACTATGATCCTCTTATGTTTTTTTAATATGAATATTAGAAGATTTTATTTAAGTGTTAGAATTTTTTTTTATATGTTACATAGGATATATTTAAAAAAAATATAGGCAAAGATTATATCACCGATTGAACCACCGGTCCGACCGGTTGAACCACCAACCGGTGGCCAGCCCGGTTCGATCACCGGTTCGGTTATGAAAACACTGCTTGTAATCACGTGTCAATTATATTTTTGGTCCTTCCGGCCAACGTGTGGGCCCAGAAATATTGTAATCCGGACACGTGGTTACTTGAATAATTCCAGGCTCTAATGATTTGAAAAGTTGGGTTGGTCACATGTAAAATGGAATTTGGAGTGCGCAAATGCTTATTCTCATCTTGGGACAGTTGGACTTGGAATATTGCAATATTCGTGAGACTCACGGTTGTAAATGTAGGAAACTAAATTCCTTTATAAAAAAATGTAGGAAACTGAATTCTGAGATGCGAGGTTACTTACTAATTCCTCCCAAAAAATAATAATATTTTTATTTTTTATACAAACCAATAAAAACATCATGAGGAACACTCTTATGAAATATTACATGGAGTGAGTCTCATGTGCATCTAGGAGCACCGTACACTTATAGTGTATTTTAAAAACATGCAATTTGTTATACTGAAAAATTCAACTTGTTTACACTGAACAATACAATTATTAAAATGGAATAATAGTTACACGATTCAGTCTAAACAAGTTGCATTTTTCAGTATACAAGTTGTATGTTTCTAAAATGCACTATGAGTGCACAGTGCACCTGAATGCATACAAAACTTAGACTATTGTATGTGCAATGTTAGGCCAAAATAGAAAGATAATCTCCACAGTCAACATAAACCGGGTTTTGGGATGGAAAATTAAGGAAGGGCTAGAAAATTCATGGATCTTTTATAGGTAATCGGGTCTTCTAAAAAAAAAAAAAGCTCAAGACAAGTAGAAAATCATGCTCGCCAAAACAATGTGTTACTAAAGTAATAAGCATGTGTTACTATAATAATAGTAACACACTTTTCTTCATACAATAACACATACATGTCTTTATAAGAACACTTTTAATGTATTAAAAATGTGTTACTATAAAGACAAGTGTATGTTACTATATGATGAAAAATGTGTTTTGTACAAACACAATGCCATAACATAACTTGAATAAAATACTCGGATTAAAGAGATGAAGACACTACTACACATTTAAGCTTGCACAGCTCCAATTGGACAGCCCTTTTTTCAAACAGCTCTCCAAAATATAGCTTGGAGAGCGGTTTTAATAAAAAATATTTTAAAAAAAATAGACAGCGGTTTTGATAAAAACTTATAGAGTGTTTATAAACCGCTGTGCAAAGCACCTTAAGAGCGGTTTCGAACCGCTGTCCAAGGAACCAGCTTGGACAACGATTTCGAACCACTGTGTAAGTGTTTATATACTCCCCCAGCTCATTTCATCCCTCTTTGCTCGCACTCCTCCTGTAGTTAATCATAAAGTAGGCAAATAGGCAATTTATTAAAAGTGAAAGAAAAATGGTGGGCCCAAAAGTGACCCGTATAGGAGAGAAAAGTAATGTCTATGACCCTAAAGTGACCAATAAATCAAAAGAAATAAACTAACAACGATCAACCCAAGTATCTAACAAATGCATCTTAAGCAGGGGCTCATCATCAATTTTGAAAGCAGCAGTTGAGTGAGATTTGGCGATGGCCACCGCCTATGAAACCGAAGGAATAGTATCTGCTAGTGCACGAGTGTTGTATCTGGGGACAAGAGCAATAGGCTTTTGCTTTGTTCCACCACGAGGTCGTCCGGGCTTCTTCACCGTCTTCTGCGCTGGGGACTTCGCTTCCGGTGGGTCCAGAGGGTCATTCAAAAAATCCTCCACTTCATTGTCGGATTCCGAAGCTATAGCGTCGTCTCCCTCAGATGGTAGGATAAATGAATTAGAGGTAGTGGGCATAGGTGAGACCTGTGTACGGGTTGGTGTGGCTGATTTCTTCTTCGGAACCTTCTCCCAGTTCTCCGGATTCGGATCCGGATTCAATGTCTTGGCAGTCTCGCCATGATCTCTGCCTGACTCTAGTGGCACAATCAAAACATGTTCATTATCAACAACCAAAGCCCGGTCAGCATCATGCACTTCCTTAACCCCCTGCTCCTCAGAAGTCATACGTAACTCATCAATAGGCGGAAAATTTTTCCCCTTCCTCCACATCTTGCATCTCAGTGTCTATAGGTTTGCTAGTCTAGGGTCATCCGAGGGGCACGAACCCTGCACACCATTATCCTCAGAATGAGCAGAAGCATCTGTATGTTTCTCTGTCGAATCCTTTTTGATCCCGGCTCAGGAGGGCGTGTATCATCATCCGACTTTCCATCTGGGGGCTGTCCCCCCTGAGATCGACAGTTGTCAATCGAGTGACCGATAATCTGACAGTGGGTGCAAAACTCTGGGTGTTGTTCATATTTTACCGAAGCTATCTAGCAGTGGCCCAAACACTCATACATGATATTGAATTCCTTCCCCTTACGAAGATCAAGCTCAATGAGGACCCGAGGTTCGGATTCTCGTACGTTCATCTATTCCCACAACTCTCGATAATGGGCACATAAAAATACTTCATTAGCAACTCAAATATGCGTACCCATACATTAACAACAGGAGAACTAACCTTGTAAGGATTGAATTCCGACACCCATTTCTGCAGTTTAAACGTCCCAAACTCCGACAACCAAGAGCGCCTCAAAAATTCTATTTAGTTCCTGTAAACTATAAAACTGGATATTAAAGTACCCCTTTCCCAAAGTCACAAGTTTCCAATCCCCTTTAATATTCCAGATTTTATCAAGAGAAGTCTTAAGCTCCGTAGTTGGCATCAGTTTCACTCGAGGTTTCAACAACATTCATCAAAGGATTATGCAATTCACGTACCCCCTGTTGGTGTATAGCATCGTCGATGTTCACCGAGAGAAACTCACTTTTACGAACTGGCGGCTGAACAATATATGACTTCTTATGAGTCAAAGCATCGACAAAGGAAGCCTGAATAGCATCCTCACCCGTAGCAGTTTGTCTGGGACAGTTCATCGCGACGGACGCCAAGCCATGTCCGTCTGCCCCCTGTACGAACCTCGAAGCAGGAGGTAGACGCGGGAACAGTGAATCCATCCCCAATCGAGACTGTACAGTACCCTTCGTCAAAGTCCCAACATCCTGCAAACCCGACGTACCTGTAATGGTGTTTGCTTCCGCGTCCTGGACCAGCGGGCGCGGTGCAGCAGATGAGCCCAGGGGTGGGTGGGCACCCGCGTCGATTGATCCATCCCTCGGAACACTAGGGGTCAATTCCAGCGGGAGTGCAGATGGCTTTGATATGCACGCACCAGGCGGAACCCTAAAATTAGGGTTAGAAATTATAAAGTAGGAATTGAGCCTGATTAATATAACATAAACCTTCAAACATTGAGTAGAAATTAATTAATTTTCATTACTGAATAAGAAACGTTTAATTAAAAAAAAAGGAATATTTTTGCAATAACTAATAAAAACTGTTAAAACAAACTAAAATTAAAAACAAGCCCATCTCGTGATGAAAAATACAATGAAAAATATATATCAATTAAAATCAATAATTTCCATCTCGTATTATTCAGATAGAAAAATATTATTTGTTTAAATAGAAAAGTATTACTTGTTTAGATAGAAAGGTATAACTTGTTTAAAGAAAAGTATTACTTTTTTAGATGAAAAAGTATTACTTTGTTTAAAGAAAAATATTACTTACTTAGATAGAAAAGTATTACTTGTTTAGAAGAAAAAGTATTACAAGTTTAAAAAGAAATGTAGTACTTTAAAAAAAAAACAAAGTAAAAAATATAATTTTAATATAATTTAATTTAAATTTAAATTTATATAAAAAAAATTATTATATAAAAATGTGATTGAATTAATAAATAAGATAATTGAAATAAAGAATCTTAAAAAAAATTGTAAGAAAAAACGATTTTAAGGACATATAGAATTAATTTCATTAAGTAAACGCAAGAAAGCAAGTGCCCGAGCGGAATTGATCCCCGCTCAGACACCCAAGGTCCTGTGTTCGGTCCCCCATGGGAGCGAAAAATTGCATCAATTAATTGGGATGCTTGGTGGGTCCGTGCCTAAAAATCAAAATTTCAATTTGAACAAAGGTTTTTAACCGTTGTCTAAGTAGATATTTTGGACAGCAGTTCAAAACCGTTGTCTAAGTGTCAATTTTTTACAGCGGGTTTTTAACAACTATCAGTTGGACAACCTTTATAACCGTTGTCTAAGATCTAAATTAACAGCTGTGCAAAACCTAATCTATACTAGTGAGAGCCATCACTGAAAATACAACAACCTTAAAAAACATAATGATAAAATAATTAATTTTACAAAGATTGTAGTTAAAAGAAACAAAACAAAACAAAATATGAAGGGACAAAGCTTTGTTACTTGGAGAAATCAGTCTCAAAACCTTAAAGAAATTAAATTCAAACATATACATGAGTTTAGGGCTTGCAGTTCGTGACTTACATGAGGCGTTTCAAATTGATTAGATTGGAAAGCAACAACGAGAAGGGGCCTGATCGAGACCGAGAACGAAGTCTGAGCGACAGGGGAAGCGTGATGGAACCGAGTGACGAGACATGTAATAAGAAATCGGTAAGGCGGAGGCAATATTGCAAAGCTCTTATATTCGTGCAATATTGTGTATGAGTGTTTGTGAAACATCATTTAATGTTCTATCTCAATATACATTAAATATGCGTATTTCAAAAAATCTACACACTTTTAATAAGGAAAGAGACTATAATTTGGAACAAACTAAAAAAATGTGAACTTTTTTTTTTTGGGACGAATGGAGTAATTTGTTGGAAATGAAAGTATAAGGTTCTTCCAAATGACCACTTTGCCTTTTTTTCACTTTTCTACTGGGAAATGTACACACTTCTTCCATTGCAGAATCAACGCTACCAAGCTGGATGTCGAAAACCCTAGCTAAGAATAGAAGAATCGCGTGAAGAAGTGGCACAACCCGTTTCTAAAGAATGTCGGGAAAACCTAATGAGTATATGTATGTGTCAGTGTGTGTATATATCTGTATATATATATATATATATATATATATATATAATTTTCCTCTGCAACATTCTATCATATCAAACAACGGATAATACCACAAAAATGTGATTAATCGGGGCAAATGCGTCTTTTTTTTTCAATTATCTTATGATTTATACACATTATTAAACAAGAATTAAAATTATACCAGATTTATTACAACATATCAAATACCCATAAAATTTTAATTTCGTACCTAATATATGCTCTATCAAACACCCGTATAAAATTGAAATTTTCGTTAATTAGTTCGTAAATAACACTCTCGCTCGTACTAATATCTCAATTTTGGGTACAAAATTATAAATTAACCCTATCAAATGGGGCTTGAGTGTACAAAATTTGAGACCACATATAACCCTAACTTATAATTATTTATGATTTTGCATTGTGGTCCCTCAACAAATTGAAAATGTTTATGGTATCTATACATGTGAGACTAACTAGTATGATAATTGATAACCTTAAAGCCCATAACTTAAAAAATGTAGTAGAACACTTTAATTGAGTCACCTTAAGATAACTAAACACATTGAATATACTTTTTGTGCCACATGTTGAATATTTTCAATAATCATAAGATTACACAAGTCTATAAAATGTGTATTACTTGAATGGTGAGCTCAAACCTTGTTGTCATGCAGAATTCATATTTAGTCATACTGATGGTCCCGATTTTTGGTGGAAAACCCATGCGTGCGCGGAAGACTTTGTGTAATGCATATAAAACAGGGGTGAGGGCAGAGTGATTCCAAATTTTGCTTTTAAGAACATGTGTGTTGTTTTGCTTGTAATCGAATGCATATGACAAGTAAGAACATTAAGCAGTAAAGAACACACAATTTTATAGTGGTTCGGACGAAACCCGCCCTACATCCACTCTTCCCTTAACACAGGGGCACCAACTTAACCAACTTAACCGAACTTAACCGAACTTAACCTGCGGGACTTATATCCCTCACGGGATGGCCGAGATGTTTATTGAGTTCACACTCTACAGATGTTTATCGAGTTCACACTCAAACGGGACTTATCACCCTCACGGGATTGCCTACCCTCCCTTGCGGGATTGCTAGATGTTTACCGAGTTCACACTCACCTACAAACTTATCCTATCAAACTGATTTGGGTAAGGTTTGTTTGGTTTCCAATTAGTTTGAGATTTTCCCTTACATTTGTTTTGCCTCAATGCTAAGGATGGAAAAATCTCTCTAAGCTTAGGATATAGCATTTGTGCTTAGATCTAGGGTAGAACACTCTTGAATATATGCGTGTATCTCTCGCTCTGTGTTCTATGGTGGGAATGCTTGAGTATATAGAATCGGGAGCACAATTCCTTTCAATGTGCCTTGTGTTGACTGCCTTAGCCGTGCTATGATCAGGCCATATTTCAGGACTCGCATCATCTGGCACACGACCTTAGCTGGGAACTACTGGAACCCATATCTTCTTAGCTCTGTAGCATCGTTTGCTACATTCTCCACACTCTTCCACATTCATCCACACTTGATAATGAAGGAAGAACTTGTATTTATAGTGTGAATTTGAATGTTACCGTTGGAGAGAATCACATTCAAATCCACGTCTGATCTCGATCTCGATCACGTCTGATCTCGATCACGTCTGATCTCGATCAGTCTCATCTGCTCATCTTCATATCTGATCTCGATCACGTCTGATCTTGATCAGTCTCTTTTGCTCATCTTCTGATCTGCAACCTTCTCTTCTGATTTGCTGGCTTTAGCTTTTCTTCACTTCTGATTTTGCACAGCTCATCAGTTAACTCCGAACTCATCTTACTCTCCGATCTCGATCATTCTCGTCTGCAGCCTCGTCTGATCTCAATCTTCTTCTTCCGATTTCGTGAGTTCCCCCTCAATTTATTCTCTCGTTCCCCCTTAACTTGTTATCTGTAGATTAGCTTGAATAACACAAGTTAATAATATTTTGGCATAATTCATCAAAACTAAAATATCCCAACACATACTTATCACTCGACAACAAAAATTGAATTGTCACAATAAATACAGTCACGATGGTTGAGTTTCTCCTTGTTATCAATACTCTGTTCTCAAATATTTGATATTTATGATGTGCATAAATTATACTATTAAGTCGGTCTAATATAAACAAGTTGCATGTTGCAATTGATGTACAACCATAACTTTCCAGGACTAAATTTTTGGTTCCCGTGGTTGCAAATTGGACGCCAACTCAGTTAAAAAATCCTGATAAATATTTTACTCTACAATCGTGAACACTAATATCATTCACTCCCAAAATTTAAAGCCTTAGGCGTATAGAGCCAGAAGAGGAAAAATATCTTCAATGTCAGCCCAAAGAAATATTGATGTTGCTCTGGAGTGTTTTTGTGGAAGAAGAGCTCTAATGCGCACATCTTTGACAGACGATAATCCAGGAAGAAAATTTTCAAGTTGTGTAATCTTGAAGGTAAGTATCGTTTACATTTTCACCCAAATTTTCGTTTTCAATTTTCACTCATCCCTTGACTTTGTAATCGTTTGAAGCAATGTCACATTGGGCTTCAACATAATTCGAATTGTAAGCTTTGTTATGCATGTGATGATTCAAATGTGAAATTGTGGATTTTAAATCTCAATTATGCAGATTTCTCAATATAATTAAATATTGGACAATACTCATGTCTTTTGAGTAACTCGTTTTGACATGTTGTACGGAAAGGTAAATTATGTCCATTTATGAATAACATAATTGATTGTGAGTAAAGTATAATGATAACTTGAGTAATTAAGTGATTGTTGGACGATGAAGATAAAAAAAATTGTGCCTATGATGGCTAAGATAACTCAGATGGAGATTGTGCCTATGATGGCTAAGTATAATGATAACTTGAGTAATTAAGTGATAACTTGAGTAAATTAAGGGATTGACTTAACTCCAATCCTAGAAGAACTGAAGAAAGTTGAGCCTATGATGGCTAAGATAACTCAGATGGAGATTGTGTTAGCAAACCAATCTCAGAAGCTGGATAACCTGAGTTCATCCACTGATGTGCATTAAGTACAAACTGAACTCTCTGAAAAGATAGCTGCTCTAGATGTCAAAATTGATGAAGTTGGAAAAGAGCTAGCTAAGAGCTTGGAGAAGAAATATCAAGATAAAACTGCCTATCTATAAGCCAAGCTGACTGAGAAGAATCAGGAAATGATCAAGACAGCTGTTGAGGAAATGAGTGCTTTGCTCATGTCCTAGATGACAGACTTGATGCATGAAGCCTTTTCTAACCAATTTGCCCCTGTAGCTGAAGAAGCCTCCATGGCAAAAAATTATCTGAGGAGGTTGGAAGATGAGCATGATCACTTGGCTGGAGAAGTTAGAACCATGGGCAAAGAACAGTTTCACATGGATGCTGCATTATCTCAGATTCTCCCATTGTATGATGTCAAAAAGGGGGAAAGAACCTCTCACGCTACAAAAGGTGAGTTGGACAATTTGCCGAAGAAAACCTTGGAGAAGAAAGCTCATGAGGAAATTGAAGCAAAGAAAATTCTGATGGCTCTGAATCAAGTGGAAGCTATTGAAAAGTTGAAATTTAGAGAGCCTGAAGAAACTGGGTATATTAGATAGATGAGGAAGTCACACAGGAAGCAATTGATCAGAAGATGCTTGAAAGAAGAAGCACTGAAACGAGCAAGACTGGTAAGGCTCATGCTAGACCTGAGAAGAGAAAGGTTGTGGCATTCGTGGAAACTGAGAAGAGAAATAAGAAGAAGGTTTCAAAGCTAGTAGTCCTAACAACAATGAAGCATTTTTGGAATATCTTCTGACCTTTTACCCTGAGTATCTGCAGAAATGGGTAAACCTTGCAGATGAGCACAATGTTAAGATTGTTGCTCCTGGGCCATACATGTATCCTGCACTAAGATTTGAGAATGGTTTTGTGAATGAAGCTGTCTTCTCTTAGGAAGTTGCTGGATTTGCTGCTCAGTTGGGGTTGACTGGAAATCATCCTGAGATCATTAAGCAGAGCGATGAGCCGAAGAGAAGATATTTTGGGATGTTCAATCTTGAAGTCCCTGAAGATGAGATTGACGAAGACTGAAGATGGTGTTCAGTTGTTCTTTGTGCCTTATTGATCATAATGTTAAACATTTAATTGTAATATGTAATTCACTATCCTACATCAATGAAATAACTCTTTTTGTGTGTTGATCAACAAAAGATAATATCTCATTATCTTCTTTAAACTGTTTGTCATACTATCCTAATGGTGTATCTATTCTAGAAGTTAAACTGAAATCTGTGATAGGTAAGGTTTTCTTAAATTGTAATAGATGGTTTTGACATCATCAAAAATGGGGAAATTGTTGGGAGATGAATTTAATATAAATGAAAAGATTTTGATTAGATCTCAAAATCCCTGAGTATGACATGTTCAGAATAATCTAAGGTAGATTAGAATACAGGTTCAGTATAGTTAGTTTAGGAAATATCTGCAAAATGTATAGTTAGCAAATATCTCTGAGGTTTATAGGTTAGACACACACTGAGGGGGAACTCAGTGAAAATGACTAAAGTATATGAAGACTCAGGAGACCTTGGAAGACTCAGAAGAACCTGAATATCCAAATCATCCAGAAAACTCAAATCGATCTGAATACCTAAAGACCAAAGATTATCTACCTGAGGACAAATAGACTGAGGAAGTCTTGCACATTTTGAGAAATAAATCATGTCCAAATATTTGATTGCAGACAGAAGGAACTAAAACTAAGTGTCTTTTAAGGTTGTTTCATTCAGAGAGATTGACCTAAAAGAGCCATTTTGTTTGTCTCTATTCACTGAAGCCAAGAACCAATCAGAAAGAGACAACATTGTACTTCACTGACACAGAAAGCGACATATCACTGAGATGTCAGATGTACTGAGTTCTAGACTGCAAAAACCAAGTGATTGGATGCATTGGTTACATATTACCCAAACCATCCAAGGGCGTGTTCAAACCCTAAAATAGTCGTTTATCACTAACCAAATAAGGAAACCCTTGATGCTATCTCCTCCAACGGATAGTTTTTCAAGAGTAACCTTGGTTAGTTGCCTATAAATACCAGTGACCTTCACCATTGCAAGGTTACAGGAAATCAAGCAACTCAAGAGCTCATTCGTATTCAAGTTTATACTGTGAAGAACTTGAAACCCTAAGAATTTTCCAAGTGTTTCATCTTTGAAGAGAGCTCATTTACTAAGCCTAGATTCAAGTAAATATCCAAATCTTAGTTAGAGATATCCCAGCCTTTTACCTTGTGTTCTAAATTGTAAAAGGATATCTCACCTTAGTTGGAAACCAACCAAACCCAAACCCTATTATTTAGGTAGTTTGAGTGTGTAATTGTTGGAAAGTGAGAGATGTAAAGAGTTAGTAAGCTGCAATTGAGTTCAGCCTGAAAACTCTAGAGAAGAAGTTAGTAAGCTGCTTGTGACAGTCTGAAAGCTTGTGTGTGCGTGAGTTAGTAAGCTGCAGTGTAGTTCAGCCTGAAAGCTCGTAGAGAAAGTTAGTAAGCTGCTAAGTTCAGTCTGAAAGCTTGAGGTAGTTATAGTAGTAGTGAGTTAAGGAATTTCTCTGAGGATCAGAGAGAGTGGACGTATGACCTTGAGCCTCTGAACCACTATAAGTCACTGTGTTATTTGCTTTCTGTTTTGCATTATTTGTGTTGCATATTTTCACTGAAAGCATACTGAGTTTTCTGATATTCAGTTGGAATAAATCCACTGAGTTTGCATTGAATTGATTACAGCCTTAACCACTGATTTACTAAGTGATAAAGATTTTCAGCAAGTTAAAAAATGAGTATAAACTTAGGGCCTACATATTCCGCACACTAGATAAGCTAGTATAGATAGTTGTCAAACTGACCAACTCACCTGAGTAGTCAGTAAGATAGTTATCTACTCCAAGCTTATTTGGAATCTGTTTTAAAAACCTTAGATCAGTTGGACCAATTTGAAGCTTCTGAAAGCCGCTCAGTGTTATTGTCTCAGTAGACATTGACTCAGAGCATCTAGTGCTTCTCAGAACTATTTTTTTCAGGACAACCTGACTCACTGATCATAATTTGAGAAAAGTTTTAAAAATTACTGTACACGTGTATTCCCCCCCATACATGTGTGAGACTCGTTTACCCCGAGACCAACACCTATTTATAATGCACAAGGGGGGCAAAATATTGGCTCATAGAAAATTTCTTTGTATCTTCTCTAAGATACAATCTTGAATATATCTCATATGTTTTATTTCCCATAAATAAATCCCAACAAAATATCCCCTTATTTATTATATGGGATTTTCGAAAAAATAAGGCAAGAAACAAGATTTAAGATTTCTTGAATTTATGAGATAATCTTGTATTCTAATAATACCTATCTTTTCCATAAAATCTTTTCAAAAAAATCAAGAAAATCTTTTTCTCTTTCTTCCTACAATTTTTGAAATTTTTTTGGAAAAATAGGCAACAATATTTTCTTTTATTTTAATCACCCTTTTCAGTTATTGGACTTTATATTGGGCTACTAGAGGGGTCTTTAGGAGAATTAAGATTGAACCTTTTAATAGGCTCTGAATTATCAATATTGAGCCACAATATTATTCAGCCCATTAAATATAATTTATTCCACTATAAAATTAATATTGCACTATCCATCTTAACCCATACTATTGTAATATGGCTCCCGGTTATTATTTTCCGTGTTTAAGGTTATCCAGTCCATTAATTAATTTAAGCCACTGAAAAAGCTTTATATTAATTAATATTTTTTTCCTTAGAGTAAGGTCAGCTCAACATTATTATCCATACCGGAAATAAATTCCACTAGTAAGATTTAGTGTGATAAAACTTCTGAACCCACCAAGGGACAAATCACGCAAGACGTATTTGCACACAATTCTCTGTATTAAATCTTAGCAATCGTCATGTAACTAATAATATTGCCCAAAACACAAAGTATTGAATCGCATTGATTCTCTACCCAACATGAATCAAAACAATAATTACTAATTACACACGATCCTATTTAAGGGACAGAGATTAAGAAATAACGAACCACCGAGGTCTAATTCTTCTACATTCAGTAATGAAGAATTTATCCTCGTTGTAGGTCATATTCAGCACATCATAATGCACTAGTGTAATCTCTTAGTCAAGACAAGTCAATCTGAGCCTTACACTTCAACCTTTCACGATGAATTGTTCATTTTCATCTAGGTTGTGAATTTGTACTTATTTACAAGGAACTGTTAATGTGGTCTTCTTCTGTGATAATATCACCACATTAGCTACAATGTAACTCGTACTATTATAGAATAATTATGCAGTAAATATATATAACATTTATTCATATTTAAAATAACAGTGATAAAAGATTTATTTCCAGTAAATAAGACAGAAATTCAGTTTAGTTATACAAAGTAAAAACATACTTTCACGTATAACCCCAACATATATATTACCTGGACATGTATTAGATCATGGTTAGATCTAGAAATGAATGTAGGGGAGGGCTAGAATTTTTTTTCTAACAATACTAATATATACATACATACACGCATATATATATTAAAATTAAATTTAGTAAGGAAAAAAATTAGATACCAGAGCCATAAAACTCCAACGACAAAATTAAATAGCACTCCAAAAAAACAAATTGAAAGATTAGTTCACGTGTGACACTAATACAATAATAATTTTCCTATAAACATGTCAAATTGTATGCACATAAAATAATTTTAAAATAGTAAATTTGATTGTCAAAGTAAAAAACGCAAAATTTAAAGTAATCTATGAGTGAGTTTAGATTAAATGATAAGTGCTTTGATTAATTAGTTAAAAATATTTAAAAATTCATGCATGATCCGTAACTTATTAGTAACTTATTAGTCTTTTTCAAACACATTTCGTACAAAATTCATGCATGATTCGTAAGTGCACGTTTATGCACCGTCTGCACGTGCACATTTCATGTTTATTTTAGTAACCATATACATTATATTTTAAAAGAGCGGCTAAAAACTATGTGTAATGGAGTGTTGCTTTTACTATTTATAGAATGGAACCAGAAAATAAAAATGAGAAAGTTATAGAGGGACGAAAGGAGTAGTATATTTGCTCAAACAGTTCATGGAATAAATTTATTGTGTCAGTTATAATTTATTAAACAAAGAAACAACTTATATCTTTTTACATAAATTCTTGTACGTAACATTGCATACTCAAATTTCTATGCAGTTTGGGCTCCATAATTGAATTAACATTTCTCGCGGTCATGGACCAAACTAGCTAAAATTCGTGCGGGTCAATTACTAAAAAATTCAGGCCAACTATTAATTAATTCAGTTTTGACGTTTGACAATCCTTTTACGTGTCTTCTTTCGTTTCTCTCTATAACTTCCTCTCTTTTCTTTCGCTCTCGTTTATCTTCCTGAAAATGACGGCATAACATCCTTCGATGGTAATTTTCAGTCGATTTTTTGGTTTGTGGCCATGTTTTTCTTTTGATTATACGTGTCTTATTACAGTTTTTGAGGAGATCGACTCTATTCAACTCAGTTATTTTTTTTACTTTTTCTTTTTAGTTTTTCCAAGTTTTTTCTGAGTGTTTTGCTCATTATTTTTCTAAAAATGTGTGCATGTATGTATCCTCTGTTATTTTTAATATCTAATATTGTTTTGTTTCAAACCCTAGGTTTTATAGTCACGATTTTAAGTTTTTACGTTTTTTGTTCTTCGCGTTCTTTCCGAGTTTGTGTTTTGGTTTTAAATCTAAGTATGCGGTTTTCAATTTTGTTTGTATTCTTTGTTTGTTCTTAATGTCTGGTATTTGTTTCTTTACAAACCCAAGATTTTTTCGTCACGATTTTTAAGTTTCTATGATATATGTATTTATTTTTTGTATTTTCGTCTTGTTGTAAAATAGATGTATTTATGTAGTAGTTCATATTTTAAGTTTGTTTTTGATCGATTTTTTTGTATGTTCATGAAGTAATACATGTTTATTCATGTGGTAACATATAATTTTAATATAGTAACACATATATGTTTATGCAATACTATATTTTTTGTTCTAGTTTTGATTAGAACAACACGTGTATGTCAAGTTTAGGTAGTAATACAAGTTTTATTAATGTAGTATTAACTAATGTTTTAATCTAACTGTGTCTTTTTTCTTATGTAGTTTCTACTATGGGCAAGGAAAAGAAACATATCCAACCTCTTCTCTTTTTAGAGTGGTCTGGTGAGAGTAGCCAGAAGCCAGTAGGGAAGAGGCCTAAAGAGAATGTATGGAAGAAAGAAGGTGATGAAAAGAGGCAGAAAGTATAAAAAATTATTAAAGTTCCAAAGACGAGACATATTCTTATATTTTTTTTAGCTTTTTTTGATTTTTCTGTTCATGATTATTTTTTTGGTTACATGTTATATTTTTATGTGTTTATTCGTTTTCTTATTTATAGGACGTTCACACCTAATGGTAGGCCAAAATGATTGTTTGATCTTATAAACACTTAAATGAAAAGCAAAGAGATGATGTTCGGAGCATAAACTTTGGTGGGTTGCTTGATTTGAAGTTGTCCAAGTTAATAAACTATAGGAAATTACAATGGTTAGTGAAAAACTTTAATCACAATAGTTAGATGTTGTCAATTGGTAGAAACAGTAATTGTCATTTAACCATTGATGGTGTGTATGATATTTTCATTATCCCTATGAACTCGGGGTTTGAGGTTACTTGTTATTCTCGCTCTGAGAACTTCACTCTTCTGTATAAGTTTATTGAGGATTATGATATATCCTAGTCGGATAAGTTTTCACTTCAAATTTATTTAGACTTTATTTGAAAAATGGTGGTGATGGTTTCAAGCATATGTTTGTTATTAGAGACGGATCTACCTTGCACACTCCGGGGGCACGTGCCCACATTAACTTTTTTTTTTACTAATATATTTTTATATTATAGATATTATAGTTTTAATGAGGGAGTATTAGATATTTTACAAATATGTTGTCTAATCTTAACCATCAATTTTGTTTCCTGGTATATTTCAATTGTAATAGATTTCAAAAAGTCTCCTATGAAATTTTTTCATAACATGTAATTTATATTATTAAACTTATAAACTGATATCATTATTCATATAAATTAATACCAGTAGAAAGTGCTATGATATTAGTTTATAAGCGCAGTATTATCATTGAACAAGCATTCTGGTATTAATTTATAAATTCAACGATATCAATTTCATAATATGAAATTTGTTCACAAGATTAATAAGCATTCTGGTATTAATTTGTAAATTCAATGATATAAATTTCATAATATGAAATTTGTTCACAAGAAACCTTACTCAATAGATTTGGATTTTTATGTAATGAATTTCTTTTGCAGGGTGGCCTTTTGTGCACCAGATGCACATACAACTCAAATATATTTTTTATACATGTAACTTGTTACACAGAAACATGCAATTTTTTACTCTAAAATATGCAACTTGTATGGTGAAAACAAGTTGCATGTTTCAAAATATTACTTAAATTACACGATACACCTAGTTCATATTAGACATTGCCATTTTTTAATGTATTTTATATGTATATTGTTTTGTGCCCCCATTATGAATAATTTCTGCATCCGTCCCTGACTATGTTTTCGTCGCTTTTTGCACCTGCATCAAATCACCTTTTTTTGCAGTAGTGTTCTTAAGTCACTGGATGATGTGGAAATGATTGCAAAGCTTGATTCATTCTCGTTTGTTTTCAATAAACTTTGTGAGGTAGTGGAAGGTGTTAACATCAATAATGTTAGCTATGTGACTAAGTGTTTTCTTATACTTCAAATTGTTTTTCTTCACAGGATCAAATGACATGGTATTGTTGAACCGAATAATATTCCTCTTATACAACATTTGGTACAGATGATTAGATGCAAAATCAGTGTGCACAGGAGAGTTGTGGACGTGTTTATGGAAATGGTGATCTTATACTTGATGTGTATCCCATTACTCTGAATGGACATGTCAAAGAAAAATTGACCTCGAAAGGATTTATGAATCAGGGTTTATGTGATAGTCATGTTTTTTTTTTTTTTGTACATTTTAGGAGGAAATCATATTTTTGGTCCCACAAAACACGCACCTGTTTCAAAATTCTACAAGTTTTGTAAATGTGGTCCCAACATATTTTTTCTTGCACAACTGGTCCTGTAATTTTTTGAAATTGTTAATGTCATCCCGCATCATCTAACGTCGTCCAAAAGCTAATTGCAAGGTCCCGTGCTGCACACGTGACCATCAAAAAATACATTTTTCAACACATTTCGCTACCAGATCTTCCCCCTGCTGCCCCCACACCTTCGCCAATCTTGAGAACCTCTACTCTTTCTCCCCCATAGCCGCTGGCGCCGCCGCCACCCCCTTCTGAAACCACAAACACTGCTGCCCTTTCCGAAACCACGACCGCCACCATCGCAGCGGGTCTGAAACCCCTCCGATTGGATATCCTCTAGTGGACGAACAGATCCTCACCGGTGCCCCTCCTAAAACTGCGATCGTCGCCTCCCCTTCCGAAACCCCGACCACCATCCCCCTCCCGAAACCGCGAACGCTACAGTTGCAGAGGGTTCGAAACCTCTCCGATTGGATCTTTGTATAATGGGAACAAATCCTCGCCGCTGTCATTTACAGCAGCGAGGCCTTCTTTAGGGGGCTGACGATGGCTATAAGAATTTAGAGGTAATATTAGGGTGTCGTCAAATAAATAAATAATAGGACAACAAAATCAAAAAATTCTTATGCGGCTGTTACATAATTTCTTCATTGAATAAGACTTTGCTAGAAGAATTGAGAGATAAATCATGCATTTTCAACACACTTGCACACTGTAATAGCCATTCTGCGGTTTTCGTTTGGGGGAGCAATGACGTTGTGAAATGTCATCGGCGGCGGCCTCCGTGATTGCGATGTCGAGGTACTATTTTTTTTTATTACTTTATTGCGTGATTGCGACGTTGCCGTTTGGTTTCTTTTTTGTGTTTTTAGTGATGAAGTGTAAGTAGAAATGACTTGATTTTGGTGTAGTTTATTTTGATCTGTGTTTTTTAGTAAATGTGTTTCGGTTAAAGAAGAAGAAGTGGAAGAAGAGCCTACTAGCGTTGGCCCCAATTCTGTGATTGTGGATTATGGAATCAATTGGAAGTTGCAAACTGTGGTTTATGGTGAATGTTTTCTAGTTCTTGAATTGTAAATATAATGGGGTCATAATGAATTGTGCTTTTTATGATTGTTAGTAAATGATGATGAGTGATGTGATGTCTAATGCACAATCTTGTTATGGTTTTTTTGTCACAGGTGATGGAGGAGGAGTCCTCATTGGCGCCACGAGATCGAAGAATGCTTCAGAAGATGCATTAGACACTCAGAATAATCCTTTAGATGATACACCATGGGAAAAGTTGAATGAGATTGTTCGCAACGTTAACCGTGTTAAAAAGACTTGCTGAGGAGATGTCAAATTATGATTTATTCCCTGATAATCCTCTTAGTGATTAGGCAGATGACAAGAATGAGAATCGTATTGAGGTCGAGATTGAGAAGGATGCTGAGGTTGATGCTTTTGATAGAGAAGGTAGTGAGGGGACTGAGAGAGATGGTGTAAAGGATTAGTGATGATGGTCAGTCTGATGAGGATGTTGATTCTGACGATAATGATATTGAAAAGGATGATGAGAGTCGTGATATCGAGGATCAAAGTGCTGATGAGGATGCAATTATTGATACAGAGGATGTTGATTGATACAGAGGATATATTTACTCTGTATATAAATACTGAGATTTCCCACTGTTTTGTTAATGTCATTTGCTTAATGATCAATACTAACATTTCCAAGTTTACTAATGGTGTAAGGCTGCCTCGTTTTGTTTTCAACATTGATCAAAATGTAAGTCATGCAGTTATTTATTTTTTCATATGTGTAATAACTCGTATGATTTGTTTTTTCCAATATCTTTTCAATTATTATATGTAGACACTATTAAACAACATGATGCATAATAACAACCAAAATGCTAAAGATGAGTTTGAAACTCTTGGTTCAATGAATTACGTTATTTGGTGCTAAATTCCTATATTTTTTGTTCTTTTTAGTAACATATTAGTGACCACATTGTAACACAATATATTCTTGTTGTTTTGCAGATTTTCGTCCCTTTCTGTGTTTTCAGTAACTATGTTGTTGTTGTGAATTTGTCCATTGGAAAAAATCAGTTTCTTGACAATCTTAAGCATGTTAATCTTGAGACATGTCGTAGATGTGTGAAAACTCTGGTTAGTCTGGATCACCCTAATTGTTTTTTGTTCATAGATTTTTTCTTTTTTCTCTTTTTCAGCTTAAGGTTATTGTAATGTTTCTCAAGTGTAAGAACATCCCAAGTCTGGGCTTGTGGCGGATTATCCAGTTGAGTGTATCTATTTTTCCTAACAGAGTTCTGAGGTAAATAAGGAATGTGGTTTTTTTTTCTCATGCACTATATCATATACTTCAATGGTGAATTACATACCGAGCCCAATCTGTTATATATATTTCACATGTTTTTACAGTACTGAAAAAAGATGTTATGTATTTTTGTAATCCATTCACAGTTGGTCTGTTGGGTCTGCAGAGGGTTGATGATTATAAGAAATGATTCAACTTTTTGAATCTCAATGTCTTAATTTTAAATAAATATTTTACATGTAAAATTATTTCATGTCACATTTTTAAATATATTCACTATTGACTGACGTACAAAGGTTGTTGTACACATGAAAGAATCCAATGTCTTAAATTTAAATAACTATTGTACATGCAAATTGATAATAAAAAAACTATTTGGTCAATATATATATTATATTATTAGACAGATGTGTTATTTATTTTGTAGCGAGTATATTTAGACTTAGACAATATATGAAATGTAGGTCTGTAGATTTAAATATTTTAAATTAATTTTTTATGTGAATATGAAAAATAAGGGGTTTGAGAAGGAAAATTAATTACCTTACCCCGTTTACATATTTGAGGATACTTCCATGTTTAAACTCGCTGAGAAAGGCCCACTTCTGGTTGGTAGAAAGTTGATGAGTATCAAAATGCGATGTAGTAGTGTCCACTAAAATCGCTGTTATGTAATAGTAACAATAATTGATTAGTCTAAATATCATTTACGTTATGTAACAAATATTGTAATAATATTTAATGTGTTAATGAATAAATCATTCATCTGAATTTTTCATACCCCCAATAACGAATTCAGGTTCACTCTTAACTATGAATTTAAGCGGTTCTCTCATGTTTCACTTATCGTATTCCATTGGTGTTTCACCCTGCTGAATATTTAACACATGGAAGATCAGGTGAAGACAAGAAGACACTGAAGACTCAGATGAACCCGAAGACTCAGATAGACACTGAAGACTCAGATGAACCTGAAGACTCAGATAAACCTGAAGACTCAAGAATAAACTCAAGACTTCGGATGATTTGAATACACTGAGGCTCAGAGACACCTGAAGATCAAAAGACCTGAAGACCTATATCAGCAGAGTCTACATTTTGAGCTAAGACAATGTGCATCTGAAGACTCAATAAGGTAGATCGATCGCCATACGATCAAGTCACCACACCGTAACAATCTAAAAGATACACCGCATAAGACGAATCTTCTACAAAAAAAGAATATCAATCGCCTAACGGACAAATTTACAAGTGCCGCCTCATGGGAGAAAGAAAGCGACACGTGCACAAAAAGAGCTGACAATGCGAGATACGACGTTGCGGACAAAAATGGCGCTAATGATGCCTACGGCCACGCCGATAATCGGAGCACGTCACAATCATATCCTACAACCTACCTAATATAGTCCGAAATTTAAATTGCTCTCCAACGGCTCTTTGATTTCGAGGTCTATAAAATGGGATTGCTTGTCAATTGAAGACAAGAGAGACAACTAGCAAAGAACAAACACGGAGACACCACAAAAGAAGCAAAAGCTACAGCAAAATCTCCGCTCAAAGAACACTATATTTGAAGATTATTCATAGAGTGTTCATCCCATTAGTTCTTAGCAAGAAATCCTATCCACTAGCATTTTGGCTACCTAAAACACCAGGATAGATTTCCAGTTGGAACCCTCAAACATTCTTTACCCAAACGCAAGTTAGGTTAAGTTTGTTCCCAGAAGATTTCAGACTAGGGATTCTAGTTTTCTGATTTCTAGTTCGGTTGAGTGTGATCTCGATAAACACCTGTAGAGTGTGAACTCAATAAACATCTCGGCCATCCTTTGAAGGGTATAAGTCCCGCAGGTTAAGCTCGGTTAAGGTTCCATTGTGTTAAGGGAAGAGTGGACGTAAGAGGGGTTTCGTCTGGACCACTATAAAAAGTCTTGTGTGCATTTACTTGCTTTCTTATTGCTTTACACTATTCACACAACTGAGTTTAAAACAACATACATATTCTAAGTTAAGCTCAGTCTGCACCAAGCAACTGATCTGATCAGATTGACACCTTAGTCAACTGGTTGAAAACTGACTTAAGAATCTGAATTGATAAAACTGGTTTTTCACAAGGGTTAAAACAAGCTTCCACACCATTCAGTTAAACTGACAGATATCGTCGATCCGCCTTAGGCACTCAAGAAGATTGAACATCGCCTAAATCGATACACTAGCACTGACGGGTAACTGCAGTTCACACCGATCCGCACAAAAAAAGTTTTGGAAGTCTATTCACCCCTCCCCTCTAGACTTCCACCATCACAAAACCCGTTCGGGACCTACAAGTGGTATCAAAGCAGTGGTTCTACAGACCACTGGCTTTGAGTATCATCGATTCTTGAGGAAGAATCTTTGTGGTCATTTGAACAGATCTTGAAAAACCATTTTTCAAAACTCATTCGTTTTCAAAATCACTTAAAGATGGATAATAACTCTGGCATGTACAATGATTTGCCTAAGTTTTCAATTGATGAGTATGCAGATTGGGCTATATATATGTGCAACCATCTAGGATCGATAAGCGGCAGAATGATGGAAGTCATTGAACGAGGACCCATCATTATATATCACGATAACCCAAAGCTTGGAGGAGATCCGGACTTTGGACCGGAAGTCTTGTACGAAAAAAGCCCAAATTACGATGGATGCGAAGAAAAAGAAAGTCAGATACTCTAGATACAATCGCCAGCATATAATCATGAAGACGATGGATAAAGTCATAAAGGAGATGATAAAGTATCTCAAAAACCGCAAAAAGCAATGTGTGGATACTCTTTGCCGAGATATCTTGAAGAAATGATCGATCAAAGACAAAATACGACAAAAGTCGAATCGGTGAAGTTCGAAAACCTAAAGATGTTACCAACGAGACCATCAACGAGCTCGATGGGAGGATCACCATGTCGGTGAATTAACTACGAGAACTTGGAAGAGAGATGTCAGACAAAGATATAAACTACAAGATCTTAAGATCTCTCACCAAGAAAATGGGACATGAAAGTCACGGAATCAAGGATTGCCAAGACATTTCAAAGATGAAGCCGAGTAGCTTGTTCCTAAGCCTTAAAGCTCACGAAGTTCGATTTAATCAAAAGAGGACAAGCAGATGAAGACAAGATCCTCTTTGAAGCCTCAACGCCTAAATCGGGCCAGATTCAAAGCAACCAACAAAGCAGATCGAAGGCAATCGAACTCGTTGAAACATAATGAGTCAAGGTAATCAGACGCTTCCGCTTACCAGAAACTTGAAAGAACAAATACTCACCTTGGTAAGCATCGGAGATTCTACAAATGACTATCAAAACAACAGAAGAAACAGAGGCCAACCGACAGATCACTAGAAAGAACTGATCCGATGATCAAGAGATCACAAAGAAGAAAAGAAAATAGATGATCTGACAGATGAGAGAAGATATAACAGATCCGACAGAAGGAGTTCGGGATACCATCGAAGGGAAGTCATCCGACAGATCCTACAGATTTTGAGTGACTCACCCGGCAGAGAAGTTCCGTGAGATCGAGGATCGTGGTTTCAATCGCGAGAAACCAGTCACTACAAAGACCGACGCCTGACCGACTCCCAGAGAAAGAGAAGAGAAATGGAACAAAAAGAGAACAACGCCTCGTAGATAGGAAAGCTCGTCACGACACATCCGGAATTGATGAATCCTATCTCCGCCTTCCGAGGACTCGCTACTCATCTCAGAGAAGACTTCGGCCCGATAAGCAAAGGTTGCTGACTTCCACGAGCATGAAGATCTGATGTTCTTTAGATGACGATGAAGTTCCGCTGATGGCCAAGGAGGACCAACTGAGGTAACCTCCAAACCTTCGCTTTTTTCAATTTCCACACCGCTATCATTAGCACACCGCCGAGAGATTGACTTGCAGCTCTACTCGAGCAATTGCTTGATGATCTCTCCGATGCAAAGAGACACTTATACAATAGTGAAAGTTCTAAAATGACAAGCTAAGGATCGAAATAATCACTTTTGTTAAAGAGAACGCCACAAGAAAGCTACCGAATCGAAATTCTCCAAACCGCCGTAAGGTAACCGAGGAACTTAACGCTCGAAAGATAAATCTTCGATCGAGAGAAGCAGATCAAAGATCGCCTAAGATTCAACATACAAAGAAGTCGATGATTTCAAAATCCTTCAAGCTAAATTTGATGAGCTATTCCGACTACATGAGAGTCTAAAATCTCATCGAGGATAGTTTGGCGCAAGAAAATAGAGGTTTTCACGAAGTCATCAAAACCGCTCAAGATATGAACACCTATTTTCGAACGCCGACTAACAAGAAGGGAATTAGGTATGAGAACCCTTCTACATCCTCAAAAGCCCCGCTTTGATTCACTTCGAAGGGTGTAATCAAACGAGTCTCCCATAAAGATACACTAAAAGCTAAACTTGTATCTCGATAAGGAAAAAGACTCACGAAAGCAAGTAAGATAGGTGCCTAATCGTAAAGGGGAAACAAAAATGGACCCTAAATCGATAAAGCATCAGCCGAGGAATCAACAAAGAACCCGGTTTTTCCAAGAAACCTCAACTCGACAAAGATTAGGTATCGTAAGAGACAACCTATAAGAAGGAAATCTAATCGAGACCCAATCAAGGTCACCGCCTAATAACAAGCTATAGGTAAACCGCAAAAGACCACCTATGCCAAAAAGATATGAATCTTTTGATGGTAGCAATCGCATCTACCCTTATAACCGTAGAGATCTAGGGTTATCGCGACCGAGCCATCCGGATTAAAAGAAGACAAAATATAAAGAAAAATCCCAAGTCTTCTAAGTCATCCAAGGCTCACACGAATAATCATACTAATAAGAAAGATATAAAGAGACGATGATTATGTTGATATGTATGGGAGACAAATCGGACCTTCTAATCTATCCGATTTTTCATAGAAGTGCTCGCTTTGTGTGGATCCCTAAATCCACCACTAACCCCCAGACCCAATTCCAAAGGGGTTCCTAAAGCCCGATTTGATTGCAGTTCGCGTGGATCGCCAACAAAGGAGGTGTACAAGCAACAATCTGGTACATCGATAGTGGATGCTCAAGGCACATGATCGAAGCAAACATCTCCTTAGCTCTTACAAAGAACAAGAAGGCCCACGGTACTCTTCGGTGATGATAACTTTGGTTTTACCAAAGGATTCTAACCTCGAGAGAATGATGATGTACAAGTAACCGAGTCTCATATGTCGAAGGATTAAAGCACAATCTACTATCAAGATTATCACAATTTCGCGACAACGGATTCAAATTGAGTTCTTGAGCGACAAGTGTACGATTAGGAATCGAGCCACTCAACAAACCTTGCTAATCGTTCAAGGAAAGACACAATCTACACAAAGTGATTGAACTCAAGGCCCAAAGAATACATGCTTAATTGTTAAGAGCTCCAAAAGTAGCAGTTGGCTCTGGCACAAAAGAATGAGCCATCTGAACTTCAAAACTCTTAACAAGATAGCTAGGATGTCTTTGATTGAGGGACTTCCGAATGAGATATTATTCAAAGATCAAACATGTGCCGCATGTCAGAAGGGAAAACAAGTTAAAGCCTCATTCAAGGGAATACCGATCGGCATCCAAGAGAATCTTTCGCAATCGCCCATATGGATCTATTCGCACCCGATTACACCAAATCGATCTCAAAGGACACAAATATACTCTAGTAATCATGGATGATTATTCCAAGTTTACTTGGGTTGTATTCTTATACAAGAAGAACGAGACAACGACAAAGATACCCGAGCTGCTCAAGAAGCTACAAAACGAGAAGGGTGTCAACATAGTAAAAATCAGATCAGATAAAGGTACAGAGTTCCCGAATTCCTTTTTTACTGATTTTTGCACTGAGTGTGATATACAACATGAGACGTCAGCTGCAAGAACACCACAACAAAATGGAGTAGCAGAACGGAGAAACAGAACTCTCAAGGAAGCTGCTCGCACTATGTTAGCTGAACATGCCACACCAAGCCATTTTCGCGTATAATCAACACCGTGACGCCATACTCGTAATGTATGTTCTCTCGACTAAGACTCACTTCAAAACACCTTATGAACTGTGGAAGGGCAGAAAACCTCGTGTTTCATACTTCCATGTTTTTGGGTGCAAGTGTTTCATACACAACAATGGGAAAAGTCAGTTGAAGACTTTTGAGGCCAAGTCAGATGAGGGCATATTCTTAGGATATTCCTCATCCAGCAAGGCTTTCAGAGTTTACAACAAACGAACCCTAGTTGTGGAAGAAACACCCCATGTGGTCTTTGATGAGACATCTTCTGAACAAGAGAAAGCTGCCTCAGAACAAGCCGTACTAGATCAACCGATACCTGACACGCAAAAAATGGATCAGCTAAGCATCAAGGAGAAAGAACCTGAACACGTAATAGTGTACATCCCAGAACTTGATCTTCCTGATTCAACAGGTCAATCAGACCCAAAGGTACGCACAACTGCCTCGCCGCTGAAGAAGTTCATTATACCGAGATAAAGATCAATCGAACCATCCGGTTCGTGGGAACTCTCAAGTTCCTATGAACAGACATCAGCACATGATGAGTCCAACATCAGCTGAGACATATTCATATCAAGTGGATCATAATTCCGCACCACTCCCAATCACTAGTAATGAACTGCTATCATATATGGATGATGTTCTCCAAACAGGCGCACATCGTAATGTAAGGACTGGATTACCACCATCCAACCGATCGATTATTTGGAGACCCATCCGATAGAGTCAAAACTAGACATCAGATTGGTGAAAGTGCCATGTACTGTTGTTATTTGTCTTTGAAGGAACCAACTACAGTAGAGGAAGCTCTACAAGACGCAAACTGGATTCTAGCCATGCAGGAGGAGCTGGAACAGTTTGAGAGGAATCAAGTTTGGAAATTGGTGGACGTACCAACTCATCAAGACGAATTGGCACGGCGGGTATTCAAGAACAAGAGAGATGAGAAAAATGTCATAACCAGAATAAGGCAAGACTTGTTGCTAAGGGGTATTCACAATCGGAAGAAATTGATTATGATGAGACCTTTGCACCACCGCCGCCTAGAAGCCATTCGACACTTTTCGCATATACGCCCACACGAGGGTTCATCGTGTATCGATGGATGTAAAGAGTGCATTCTTAAACGGGTACTAGCAGAGGAAGTTTATGTCGAACAACCTCCGTGTTTTGAAAAAAGGCAACCAAGTGTACCGCTTAAGGAAAGCTCTTTACGGTTCAAACAAGCTCCTCGAGCTTGGTATGATACACTCTCCCGCTTCTTGATAGACAAATGGGTTCACTAAAAAGAATAGTGGATGAACCTTATTCGAATAGAAGATGGAGAAGATATTCGATGGTTCAGATTTTTACGTGGATCGACATCATCTTCGGATCTCCCAACAAGAAGCTATGTGAGAAGTTTAGAAAATTTGATGCAAGGGAAGTTCGAGATGTCCATGATGGGTCGATGAATTACTTTCTCGGGTTTACAAGTCAAGCCCAGTACAAAAAAGGATATTCATCTCGCCAAAGCGGCACAAAAGGAATCTACCGCAAAGTTCGAGTTCAACATTGCAAGGAAGCCGAAATTCCCATGATGACCGGGTTCAAGATGGATCCGTATGAAGATGGTCGAAAGTTAATCGAAAAGAATATAGAGCTCGATTGATCACTACTATACCGACCGCCAAACCAGACCGGACATTACTTTTGCAAAGAGGGTGTATGAGCCGATTTCAAGCAAATCCAATGCAAAGCCACCTAGAAGCAGCTAAGCGGATTCTCAAGTATCCGGCTGGACCAGAAAAACTTGGTTTATTTTACCCATCGATGACAATCTAGAGCTTAGTGGGTATTCTCGATTCAGACACGAGGTTGCGTAATCGATGTGAAGTCAACCTCAGTTCATGTCGGGCCGAAATAAACCGATCTCTTGGTTTTCAAGAAGGCACATCGGGCATCATACATCTACTATCGGGCGTAATATATGGTCATAGAAAGTCGTTGTTCCCAACTACTCGCTAAGTCGCCACCGAGGATTACAACATCGTAGCTAAGAACGCACTCTATATTCTCGTGGCGCAATAGTGCTATATCAATCACCCGTAATCCTCGTTCTACATACAAGATGCTAGCATGTGGATGTCGACACCATTTTATCGAGAGATCACGTTGAAAAGAAGAATATCGATGGAAAAGATCCATAATCGACAAGCGTAAAGCTGATATCTTAACTAAGCCGCTAGCTGAGATCAGATTCAAAGAGTTATGCAACGAGCTAGGGCTTCTGGATCTTGGAGAAAATGCACCAGATATGGTTGAAGGACTGATCTCCAGAAACGGTTGGTTAAAAGACTAACCAGTTAAGTGGAATCAACAGTTAGAATCTCAACCGATCGGTCGACCAAACGAGGAGCCGATCCGAAGTTCGGATAAGGAGCAGATCGAAAGTCGATAAGTAGCCGATCCAAAGTTTAGACAAGGAGCAGATCGATTCAAGACATATCGACAAGGGGAACCGATCGATTAGAAGATTACTTTATAAGTCGATTAAAGCTGCAGTCAACAAGCAAGTCAAGAGTAAAACTACAAATCGCATAAGTCAGAAGAAACAACACAACAATGGAATAACAGAGTTTTTCATTGATAAGGACCCGGAGGTCAGATTTACAAGTTACAAGTGATATCACAAGCTACAAATGCTACAAGCTATCATCAAGTGGTATTACAAGTACAAGAAGACCCGGATGTCGATACATAAACCATAAGCCCTAAGATAACCCTAGGCAGGGAACGCGAGAGAGAGTTCAAGGTATGATACTCTCATTTTCCCTCAGTCCTAGAAGAGGCGTCAGAGAGGCTTCTAGAATCCTGAGCCAATCTCAAAAGCTTCGGAGAGAGGAGCAAGAGAGGCTTTGAAGGATGTCCAAGCCAGGAGCCCTCAGACGTAAAATCAATGGGCTCTCCAGCTGTTAAATGGGGCATAGTGCCACAGGTTTGGTCACAAGGATCAAACGGACACTAGTGTCGCGTCTGAAAATTTGAGCTTGATATATGGAGATCACCGCTTGATATATGGACCATATACCAAACTCATGTTTTGTTTCGATCGAAATCTGTTGATGCTAATTCCGGCTCATCTCGATATACCAAACTTCATGTTTTGTTTTAAGCAGATCCGCCTCCACGGTGGTAAAGAAGCTTAGCATTGATGCTAATGTGAAATCTTAGATAGGCGAAAGCAAGGTGAAGGAACACACCGTGGTTGATTTGGAGAAGTGCAATTCATTGGAAAGGTTCCCACCGGAAGTCTCACCGGAAATAAGGAACTCATCGGAAAAGCATGAAGGATATGCTAAAGAAGATGAAATGGTTTATGTTGTGTTGTTTGCCTAACACCCCAGGCTAATTTATAGAAGGAAATTAGGGGTATAAATGCAAATTTTATCTTCTCAAAAGATCTTAAGAGAAATTTGCATCGACAACGCGTCAGGAACACGCGGCTAATGGTTGGATGAGTTAACGGTGTGATTAAATCACAACAGATCTATGCTGTCTGTTATTACGGAATGTCAAATCACGCCGATTTGAGAATCGAGGCGACTTTTGGACTCCCCGAAGTAAAAGTTTTGGCGGGAGTTGACTTCAGTAAATACGGGCTGATTAGAAGAAGACAGAAGGATGAAGTGTATTAGATAAGTGGATCAATTAAGTAGCGAAGTGTTTCAAGCAAGAATCTGATTAGATAAGTGAGATATTGTTGGGAAATGCATGAGACAACCATCAGATAAGTCAACAAAGTACCAGATCAGATCACCGTGGTAACTGATTGATTACAATATCAATCAGTCAGATACACTCTCTTATTTATCTCTTTCTGAATACCTTACATGCGTTATTTAAATAATTGATTTATTTTACTCTGTTCATGACGCATGCTCTGCAAAGGTTTTAATGCGAACTTGGGAAAATGTTTTCAAAACGTTTTTTTGCAATTTTTCGAGTCCGGAAAACGAGAAGACTACTTTTCTCAACTGTGTGATCAAAATACTTTTTGGCCGACTAATCTCAGCCACTGATTTCAAAACACGGCTACTTGAGTACTTTGGAAAGTTGTGCAAAAAGGTTTTCCCTCGTATTCTATAAAATCCAAATCCCTCTCAGAAAACCGCTTTCCACTACTTCGTCTTCTCAAAGTTCTTAAAAGATCAAATTTTCAAAAACTTCAGAGAATTACTTTCGAGATCAATTGATTCTACTCTTCCGATTTCTAAAAACTTTCGAATCAATTTCTGGTAATTTCTTGTTTTAATTAATTACATGATCTCAATTTCTCTCTGGTACCTAGGTTTACAAACCGTGATGATATATTTCTGGAATCTTTATTAGATATAAACGCTTATTTGCTAAATTGATGCTAAAATTAATAGTTTGACTGAATTTATTGAAATATCTTACTCAACTAAACATCAATTTGCATATCGTACATAAATGACATATCTTATTCCACGACCGGGCCAAGGGAAAAAGTTCTGCAATTTTTCATCGATGAAGAAAGACATCATTGATGAAAAGTACGTAGTCTTCACCATCACCTCAGACCCTGAATCGCTGGAAATTCTGGAGTGCTTGCGAGCGTGTGGACTTGAACGCTATTGCTCTACACATCAGAACATCGTCCACGCACATGAAGCTCTGGAGTTTCTCTACAATCTGCAGAGGGGATGAAGACATTGATGTTGACCGATTTCTTCCGTTGGAGGAGGACTGGAAGTCTGAGTGTCGAATGACGATCTCCGAGGATATTCAAATTTAACTCGAGGAAGCATCAATCCGTAGACCTACACGAATGATGTAGGAGAAAAGGAATTTCTTGAAGCCGAAATATTGTTGAGACCAAAGAAATAAGAAGAACACGATTTAACGCCAAAGCCTCCTATTTGAAGAGAAAATATCGCCTTCTTCTTGAAATTGTTCGAAGGTGATCATGTGCTCAACCTACGCCTTGATGCAAATCACTTCAGACAAGATAAGTGTCATGGCCGCACTAATCAAGAAGGCTTCAGATATCGATTGGTTGGGTATGGTCAAAGCAAGACTGAGAAAAGACTCCGGGAAGTTCGAACTGACCCAGAGCAATGAAGTGTGCTTATCTTCCAAGTGCTCATTCATACACAAAATCTCTATCATTCTCACGATAAGCCGCCACGCAAATTATAAATGGATCGAGAATGGAGCAAAGATATACCAAGCAAAGCACAAGGCCATATTGAGCAAAGATGAGTCCCTACCAGACAACTCGATGAGGATCCAACTCCTTATGTGCCCAAACCCAAGGGAGAAAAGAAGGGAAAAGATAAGGCAACTGCATCGTCTAAAGTGCAGAAAAAGGCCGTTCCAGAGAAGAGGATGAAGAGGAAGGATCTGGCCAAGAAACCAGATGCTCAAGGAAACGCCGGAAGAGAGTCTCATCTCCTCCTCCGAAAATCGCTCCAAGTTCTCCCCCAAAGAAGTCAAGAGAACGAAGGATCTGATGCAAGTAAGATCGAAAAAGAGATAGCAAATCCGCCTCGAGCCAAAGATGGAGATGGGGACCAACAGGAGATGCTTTGAGGATCGGCCTCAAATGGAAAAAGAGACTTACATTGTTGATCAACCTCGATCGGTTAGCACTCTTTCAAGTACCTTTTGCACTATTAACAATTATGCCAAAGTTAATTTGAAAGTACTATCTTTAATTAAAATGTATGATCTACGATCGAGGCTCAAATGGAGATCGGAGCTCGGGATGAAGTCAAGCTCAGATGATCAAACAAAGACGAGAAGGTGCGAAAAGTTCCCGAGATTGATCTCACTCCCGTAATGGAGAAACTTGAGAAAATTGAGCCAATGGCGATCAAAATTGCTCAGATGGAAGAAACGTTGGCCAATCAAGCTCAGACAATGGAAGGACTTAGCCATTCTTGAATCGCGAGATACAAAACACTCTGACCACTCAGATGACCTCCATGGAAGAAAAGCTGAATGAAAAGCTGGAGGGAGTCAACGCAGAGTTAAGTGCTGAAATGAAACAGAAGCACCAGGAATCGACTAAATTTCTAGAGGTGAAACTAGCAGAGAAAAATGAGGTGTTGATCGATCTGGCTTTGTTGAGAAATGAGCTCGGTGCTCATGACCAAGATGACAGAGATGCTGAAAGATGCACTCTCTGGCCAGTTTGCCCACATATCTGAAGAACTTTATGTGGCTAAGAACCACATAAGGAGAATGGAAGATGAGCAAGATCAGTTAGCAGGAGAGATCCGCTGTGTGAGCAAAGAGCAGTATCACATGGACCTGACCCTCTCCAGGACTTCTTCCAAATTACGGTGCCAGGAAGGGGAAAAGGAAGGTGAAGACCTCAGGAAGTTCATGGCACGTACTTTGGAGAAGAAGGCTCAGAAAGAGGCTGAAATGTACAATCTAGCCAAAGTCTTAAAAGAAGTTGAAGCTACTGATAAATTGAAATTCGCTCAAGTGGAGAAGCCCATCTACACTCGAGTTTCTGAGCAAACCATGCTTGAGGTTGCAAGAGAGAAACCGAAAAGCTAGAACTAAGGTTGGAACAAGCAAGGTTGGTCTTTGAATCGCTTATGAAGAGGAAAGCCTTGGGCGTTGTTCAACTCCGTAAGCAAAGCGTGCTAAGGCTTCTAAGCCAATCCAGAGAAAGCCGATTCGATGATGAAGATCTGCGTAAGAATCGAGTCTCAACCTCGGAAGAAAGTCTTCAACACCGGAGATGATGCTCAAATACACTCCAAAAAGAACAAGCCAAGAAAGCTACCGCCTGTCTCGTGAGCTTCGTGATCGAAAAAGAAGATAGACGAAGAGCGTAAGCGAAGGGCGAGTGACTTCGTGAAGTTTAAGAGCAAGAGGAAGGGAACATCGAAAAGCGCTGAAAGGGGCCCCACGTTGATAAATGGATGCCCATTAAACTCAACGACATGTGGGAAGAAGTGAAGAGAACCTTCTGGTTCAACTACGATGTTCTCAGGGAATGGAGAGGGGAAGGCTCAGATCAGAACGAAGCTTTCATTGAATATCTTCTAACCTTCTATCCAAAGTATCTCCAAGGCTGGATTAACCTTGCGGATGAAGGTGGAGTACAGATAGAAGCCCCTGGTCCATATTCCTATTCTCCTCCAAGACTTGGTAATGGCTTGGTAAATGAGAAGGCCATTACGCAAGAAATTGCTCAAGATCTTTGGTCGATTGGGATTAACGAGAACAAATCAGGACATCATCAAGGAGAGGAATGAAATTTGAAGAAAAGATTTTTCGGAATGTTCAACCTGGAGGTGCCAGCTGATGAAGTGGAAAATGAAGCAAACTGAAGAGCCGAATCTGAAGACTGAAGACTGAAGAACTCAAAAGATTCTGTAATCTTTAAATTTTTGTCTTTTTGATTTTGTTGATAAAAATCTTATTGTAATCTGTAATGGTATACTTATCATCAAAGAAGATTTATCATTTTGCTCAAAAGATAATATCTCATTATCTTATTTACATGTCTTTATTTTGATATGCTAAATGAATGACTCTGAACTGATTGTATGATGATATGGGAGAAATTGCTTAAGTATTTGGTAATGATCTATTTAAGAAAGATTCATTACTGAAGAAATCTGTTGAATGATTTAAATTGTTGGGAGATTATTTATTTTAAGAGATTCCCTTCTTAAAGAAATTTTTGGGAGATTCTCTGTTCAGGAACCAATCTTGTGATAGGATAAACTGAAACCCGAGTATAGGTTATGTATTTGTAACAAGATAGGTTTTGGCATCATCAAAAAGGGGGAAATTGTTGGGAGATGAATTTAATAAAAGATTATATGATTTTGATTAAGATCCCAAAACCCTTGAGTATGACATGTTCAGAATTATCTTGATAATTGAGTCAGGATTCAGTTTTAGAGTATTCAGGATGATATCTGCAAAATGTATAGTCAGCAGATATAGTTCGATAGGTTCAAGACTCAAGAACTCAAGATGAAAACCGAAGTCTCAAGACTCAAGATGAAATCGAGAATCGGAAGACTCGAGATATCGGTCAAGATAAATCAAGACTCAAGACTCGTAAGACCTCAAGACTCAAGACTCAAGACGCAAGATCAAGACCGAGAAATCAAGATCAAGAATATCGAAAGCACAAGAATTATCAAGACTCAAGAATGTATCAAAACTCGGTATGAACCCGAATGTTCCGAGGCACTTAATATATCTATCCAAGGATGCACATCGAGAGAAACGCGATGCCTTAGAAAGTAAGATATTGCCAAGACATTCAAATGCGCATAAAAGGAACTAAGTCGGGAAGTGTTGTTAAGGTTATATCTAACTTTCGAGTTTGTAACCAAAAGAGCCGTTGAAGGTGTCTACCTTTAATCAAAGATAAAAGTCAAAAAAGAGGAAGACGACATCGCACCATATTGACAATCGATGACGGGACAAAGTCAAAAAAAAGATGTCAGATGTACGAAAGTTCCAGACTGCAAAAAGTGAAGACCGGCTACATGAAAGGCTATTGCCTAAAAACTTGTTAGGGAGTTTCAAACCCTAAATATAGCCGTTTCTCACACACCATAAGAGGGAACTCACAAAGCTATCTCTCCAACGGATAGTTTTCAAGAGTGACCTTGGTGTATGCCTATAAATACTGGTGACCCTCTACTTTGTAAGGTGACGGGAAATTTATATTCAACTCAAGAGCTCAAACTTATTCTTGCAAAAGTTAAAGCACTCGAAATACCTTGAATTTCCCAAGTGCTTCTATATTGAAGAGAGCTCACTTTACTAAGCCTAGATTGATAAGATTTATCCAAAGCTTAGTCGAGATATCCTAACCCTTTGCATTGTGCTTCATTGTAAAGGATATCTCATCCTAGTTGGAAACCAACCGAGAAACCCCAAACCCTTGAGAAGGTAGTTGGAGTGTGTTTTGTTGGTGAGTAGAGTTGTAAAGAGTTAGTAAACTACGCGGAGTAGTCAGAAAACTCTAGAGGAGAAGTTAGTAAGCTACAGGGGTAGTCTGAAAGCTTGTGTGTGATTGAGTAAGTAAACTACGGAGGTAGTCAGAAAACTCAAGGTCGGGTTGAGTAAGTAAACTACGTGGAGTAGTCAGAAAACTCAGGGCCAAGTTGAGTAAGTAAACTACGAGGTAGTCGAAAAGCTCGAAGTTGATAGTGAATTTCTCTCGAAGAGTCGAGAGAGTGGATGTAGGAGCTTGAGTCTCCGAACCACTATAATCTTCTTTGGTGTTCTTTATTGCTTTCCTTATCTGTGCTTAACTGTTGCATTGACTTGATTTTGAAAGCATACTTTTCACTGATATTCAGTTGGAATCAATCCACTGAAGTTGCATAAGTGAATCACAACCTAATCACTATTTCATAAAGGGAAGGTTTTTCAGCAAAGCTTAAAACGAGTATAATCTAAGGGCCAACCATTCCGCATTTAATCGAGTAGCTAGAAACGGAGATAGTTATCAAATTGAACTCTCTTACGAGGATTGATAAGCTAGTTATCGATCCAAGCAACTCGGGATCTCGACACTCGAGATTGGTTGGGATTATCTCGAGGTTTTAAAAGCGGCTCGGGATCACTTGTCTCGATGAACTTTGACTCGGAAGCGTCTCCGCTTCTCGAAACCTATTCTTCGAGATTATCGACCCAAGTGACCTCGAAGAAAAGTTTTTAAAAACACTGAACACGTGTATTCCCCCCCCATACACGTGTAAGACTCGTTTACACCGGGACCAACAGACTTCATGAGCTTACAAACTGGGTGTTCTTGGCCTTTTTCAATGAAGCCTTGGGGTTGTTGCATATAGATCTCTTCATCAAGACTTCCGTTAAGGAAAGCTGTCTTGACATCCATTTGCCAGATTTCAAAGTTGAGATGCGCAGCAATCGATAAGAGAATTCGGATGGACTTGAGCATGGCTACGGGCGAAAAAATTTCCTCATAATCGATCCCTTCTTTCTGAGTATAACCTTTCGCCACGAGTCTTGATGACCCACTTGCAACCAATGGGTTTGACCCCATTAAGTGGTTCGACTAGCTCCCACACTCTGTTATGATTCTTAGAACCCATTTCGGCATTCATTGCTGTTTGCCAAGAATCTGCATCCTTGTCTTGGATTGCCTCGTCATACGTCCATGGGTCTGATTCGTCTTGTCCGGGAATCAAGTCCAAGGACTCTCCTATTCCCATTAATCTCTCGGGCTGTTTCACAACCCTCCCACTACGACGAGGTTCCAGTTGTGTAAGTGTGTTGTTTGGTATGTCATCTTGTACAGTTGGCATTGAGGTTAGCCCCTTTAGCTCATTTAAGGTAATCTCACTTCTAGGTCTTCTTTCGTTCATATAGTCTTCTTCCAAAAATCTAAAGTGAGTGCTTATTACCACCTTTTGATCTTCAGGACCATAGAACATACACCCTTTTGTTCCCTCGGGGTATCCCACAAACAACCTTAATTCTGATCGAGGTTCCAATTTACCGACTTCCTTGTCCAACATGTAGGCCGGACAACCCCAAATCTTCATGTGTCTCAAACTAGGCTTGAACCTGGTCCACAATTCTTTGGGAGTTTTGGGAACCGATTTGGATGGCACCAAGTTTAGAATGTAGGCTGCTGTTTCCAAGGCATGACCCCAGAACGACTTGGGAAGATCCGCATAACTCATCATAGATCTAACAATTTCCAAAAGAGTTATGTTTCTTCGCTCTGCAACCCCGTTTTGTTGAGGGGTTCCGGGTGCAGTTAGCTGAGATGCAATCCCTTCATCAGATAAGTAGTTCAAAAATTCATCGCTGAGGTATTCGCCTCCACGATCGGATCGTAGAGACTTGATACGTTTTTCCCTATGATTCTCTGTTTGAGCCTTAAATTCTTTGAATTTCTCAAAGGTCTCAGATTTATGCTTCATAAGGAAAATATAACCGTACCTTGAGTAATCATCAATAAAAGTGACAAAATACTCATAACCTCCTCTTGCTTTGGTTGACATTGGACCACATACATCTGTGTGAACGATCTCTAACACTTCTTTGGCTCTATTCCCCTTGGCTCCAAATGCCCTCTTGGTCATTTTACCCTCCAAACATGATTCGCAGGTTGGAATTAGTTCAACTTGGAGAAACTCCAGTGAACCGTCTTTCACCAACCTTTGGATCCTCTTTGGATTTATATGTCCCAATCTTAGATGCCATAGAAGTGTCTCGTTCACGTCTGATGAACGTTTTCTTTTCTCGGAAACAGTTGATGTGTTATAGGATGCATTTCGTGAGTGGTGTGCACAGTTAATTGTATAGAGATTATTCGACAACGTTCCATGATAGATAAATTTATAAAAAAGAGAAATGGTAACAACTTTATTAAAAGTAACCGAATATCCATCATGAAAAAGTTTAGAAACTGAAATTAAATTCTTTCTAAATTTCGGAACGTAAAGAACATCTCTTAAAATTAAAACTCTATTTTCAAAAAAACAGGTGCACTTCTCCCACTGCTTCAGCTGCCACTCTCGTAGCATCGCCCAGTGTGATGAGGATCTCACTCCCACTAAGTTGTCGGGTCCGTTTGAACCCCTGTAAAGTGAAACAAACATGATCAGTGGAACACAAGTTTCAACAACTAGTGCGTGAGAATTACCTTTCTTTCCATTTCTTTTGGGTTTGGAACAGGCTAACCTCCAGTGTCCTTTCTCACCGCAATTAAAATATTTTCCTTTTGGTCCTTTCTTGACACCCAAACAGCTAACTGTCTTTTTCTCACTTTTCTTAGTGATGAGATTGCTTTGGTTCTGACCACTTTCCTTTTCTTGAGACTTGCCTTCCACTGGCCTAGATCTCGAGAAAAGACTTTTGGTCACCAATGCTTCGTCTTTCTTTCCCAAATGCTTCTCTATTTTCTCCCAGGCTTCTTGTAGGATATCCATAGTAAACATGTGATCACTCATCACAAAACTACAGTAAAACCCATCGAAGCATCTTGGAAGAGTTAGCAAAAGAAATTCGATTTGGGCCTCATCACAATACTTAGTACCGAGATAAGCCAGTTTTTCAAAATGATGTTTAATTCTGAGAACATGCTCCCTTACGGGTGTTCCCTCAGCCATCTTTAGCCTGGCCACGTCGTCATTTTTAAACTGATTGATCATGCGGTCTTTTGTTAAAAATATTTCTTCAAGACTTTGCATAATTTCTGCAGCAGACTCAACATCTTCATGAATGTGTCTCAAATCATCAGACAGTGAAGTCAAGATTACACGTTGCCTGCTCCCAAATATTATACAAGTGTCTTTCCGCATTAGGTGATGCATCAGTAGGCTTACGTGGCTTGGGTACATCAAGAACCCAATGATGTTCTTGTGCAGGTAGGACAAAACTCATATTTCGTTTCCAAACATTATAGTTTTTGCCAGTTAATTGGTGTTCTTTGAGTGTATATAACAGTTGATTAAAAGGTTGCGACATGATGAACTGAAATAAACAATAATATGCATAAGCACAAATATATTACAAGGTTCGATCACATGCATCATATTAAAATCTCAAAAAAAAATATGAACATGCATCAGCCAACATCTCAAAACAGTTTAAATAAGCCACGTGGGGTGGGTCATTATTTAAACACATTCAAGCACGTTACAAACAAGAACAGTTACAAACCTTTAATATTCAGATTAATAGTTGGCTCCCACTTGACCAATATAAAATTGACAGGGACTTCGGGGAAGTATATGCATATTAATTTTATACCTAAGTAATAACCATGATTAAATACATGATTATTATTTTGCTTTGAACGAGCCTCGTGGGGAGGGTCATCGTCGCCACTAGTAATAATCCACAATCATCCATTTGGAATTCATTCATGTGAAAGCTAACTTTTGACCGTCCCGTGGGGGGAATTTCTCCAAAAGAATTCACAAATAAATAAATCATGGAGGTCAAAATTAATTCAATTTTATTATCCAGAATAAAATTTTCAATTAATTATTTAAACATACTTAGTAATTTTGAAGGTGAGATTTTTCATTGGGCAACTCTCATGCAAACACATTTAAACAAATTAAATGAAGCATAAGATAACACAATAATAAATCAAGCAAAGCAGAAAAATAAACATATTGAGCACAAATTATCCAATTGTCATGGTTTGATTTTTCTTGGCTTGATTTTGAAGAAACGCCGTCTTGAATTTTTCCCACTCGATCGTCTCGAAAAGAACTCCGTCTCGGCATACGCCCGAGTAGCTACTTGTTGAGATACCTTGTAAATGAAGCCCTATTGAAACAACCATATCGCCTTAACTGTATCGCCAATGGCAATAAGCTGTCTCGTGAGCTTGTCGCTTGTCGTTCTCAGCGACCTCAGCCGAGAATTTCGATGGCAGCCGTGTACCTTGTCTTACTCGCCCATTCCTTTGTGAAGTGGAACCTCTGATAGTCTGCATGGCGATCACCTTGACTCACGCCCTCAGCAACTTCGCCTCCCTTTTAATCATGATCGCTCATGCTGCAATGTGCGTGCGCTATCTGTACTTGAAATCGTCGGCTGATCCTCGCGCCACGCTCGGCCTGGCCTCGCCCACCTTGTGCGTGCTGCGATAATCCCGCCGTAATCTTGATGCCTCACGCCCAGCACGCGTTTAATTACCAACGCCATGCCTCGCCTGCTCGATTTTATCCTTTAATTCTTCGTCTCCGCCTCCGTTTCCGATCTGGTTACAATTTATTTACAAAAATAAATAAACCTAGATCTAGACTAGTCTATTACATTGATCAAATCAAACAAATCCTAATCTACTTGTGGATTTTCTCACGAGGCAAAACGAATCCGAACGAATCGAATTAAAAGCCACAATTTATATGCATGCATAAATAAACACATTAAATTCCATGACAATTGGATACCTGCAAAAAAGATCTAGCAATTCTACTATCCAATTTCAAATTTAATGACAATGAATTAAATTACAATTTAAAAAATTCAGAGCCCGAAACCGTGGCTCTGATACCAGTTGTTGGGGAATAAGTTGCACAGATCTATTCGGGATGAATATTTAAATACAAATTTAATTCTTATAATTATTACTAGCATGAATTAATCCTATATTAATTCAAATAATAATCCAACAACAAATCATGCATATAATCAATTCGCGTAAATCCTACGCATGCGAAAATTCTACGAGTTTACGTGAACGTACCTCTTGGGACGGCAATGACTTTGTTTATTAGACACACCAAAAGAACTTCATAAGTATTCCCTTAATCCTTGCTCGACTATCCGGTGGTAGGACGCTTGCGAACAATTAACAAAAGGAAAATAAATTATGTTGCACCACCTTTGTGGATTTACAAATTTTTCCAGCACATGGAATTGTACTTGGGAATGAAAGAATCATCCCCTATTTATAGAGTGGAGGTGGTCGAATTTTTAGGGCAAAAACAATGTGGGAAAATCTTTTCTTGATCTCCAAGAAATCTTGAATATATCTCCTATATTATTTTTCCCATAATTATAATATTCCACAAAATCCCACCTACTCTTTGTTATGGATTAATTTCGAAAATTATAGGGTAAGAATCCAAGATTTGGATCTTCTTGAATTTATGAGATATTCTTGTATTTCAAGAAATACATATCTTCCATAATATCTTTTCAAGAAAATCAAGAAAATCTTTCTTTCCCTTAATTATCAAAATTTTAGAAAATTTCCCTATGGATAACCAAGTGAGAGATTTCTTGAATTTAATGAGATAATCTTGTATTCCAAGAATACATATCTTCATTCCATAACAAAATTCAAAGAAAATCTTTCTCCCTTTTTATCCATAAATTTTGAATTTCATGGAAAAATAAGGCAACAATATTTATTTTATTTTAAACACCTTTTCAGTTATTGGACTATATGTTGGGCTACTTAGGGGGCCTTTAGGAGAATTAAGATTGAATCTTCCAATGGATCTTGAATTATCAATACTGAGCCACAATATTATTCAAGCCCATAAATATTAATTAATCCCACTACATAATTAATATTGCACTATCCATCTTAACCCATATTACAGTCAATATGGCTCCCGGTTATTATTTCCCGTGTTTAAGATTATCTAGCCCATTAATTAATTCAAGCCACTGAAATAGCTTTCCGTTAATTAATATCTTTTGTCCTTGGTCAAGGAACGGTTCAACATTATTATCCATACCGGAAACTAATTCCACTTGCAAGATTTGGTATGATAAAGCTTATGAACCTCCCAAGGGGGCAAATCGAACAAGCGTACTTGCACACGATTCTCCGTATTAAATCTTAGCAATCACATGTGACCAATAATATTGTCCAAGATAAAAAGTATTGAATCTCGTTGATTCTCTACCCATGATAAGTCAAAGCAATAGTTACCAACCACACGTGATCCTATTTAAGGAACGAAGATTAAGAAATAACGAACCACTGAGGTCTAATTCTTCCTTGTTCAGTTCTGAAGAATTTGTCCTCCTGTAGGTCCTATTCAGTGCATCAGTCATGCACTAGTGTAATCTCTTGGTCAAGACAAGCCAATCCGAGCCTTACACTTCAACCTTTCACGATGGATTGTTCATTTCCATCTAGGTCGTGAATGGCGTACTTTTAGTTACAAGGGACTGCTAATTTAATCTTCTGTGATCTGGTATCACTAAATTAACTACAATGTAACACGTACGATTTATTGAACAGTTATGCAGTAAATATATGTAACATTCGATGATATTTAAAGCATCAGTGATAAACAATTTATTTTAGTAAATAAGTCCGAAATTCAGTTTTGATTATACAAAGTAAAAGCATACTTTCCAGTATAATCCCAACACCATGTGCCCTGCACCGCTGCACGACGCAGGGTGCCTCACACCGCTCGCCGTTGCGACACCGCTGCCCGCCGCAGGTATGCAGTTTTTTATTTTTTCAATTTTCATTGGCAGAGTGCTAATTCTGATTTTTGTTTCTTGAACCCTCTGTTTCTTGGAGTTTTTGGAACTAATGTGTTTTTGGTATTTTTTTCTAAAAAATTTGGATAACTTTTTTTATATACAAGTGTGTTCGATATACATTTGCATCAATAGTTCCAGCGCTGGAGTCTATAGAAATCCATGTAAATCAATAAAATAAGTGTATTCCACAATCCTGTCAAGTATATGAAAATCAATGTAAATGAATAAAAAAAGTCAGCCAAACTCTGCATGAAAGCTATGTATTTTCTAAATCCCCATACCTTTTAAAGTCCAAAAAAATCCAATAGAATACCAATTGAATACACCCCCTGAATGTTGTTTCGAAGGATTTCTTGCCGGCTTCTATGGCAATGCATATTGCTACCACTAGGGAGTATACAAGGCTTGACTCTATGAAGCCTCCTTGAAAAGTTTGTTGTAGGTCAGTATTTCGAGGTTATGGTGTGGTGGTCCTTTAGTTGCTTCATGCTATTGTATACTTGGATAGGTTGTGTATACTTGGGTTTTGAGATGTACAGTAATCTGAGTCTTGTGGATATGTATAAGGGTGGTCTGTTTTGGACATACATATCTTGATTTTGTTGTTTTGGTTCGTTACTTGTGGCGTTTGATAGCAGCTTTGGCGGTGTTGTGGAGTGGGCCGCAAGGCATATGTATTTTTTGGTGTTGTATTTTGTGGGTTAAATTTTGGGAGTGTATTTAGAGGCTTTTGGGCCAATTGTTGCAGGTCTTTTTCTTAGAAAAAGTATAGGATACTAATTTGTATACATACAAATCCCAATTGAAACTTAATTTTATTTTACTCAACCTATTATTGACCCGCTTTGACCCGTTTTTGACCACCTGACCCGCTGACCCTTCCTAAATTGATTGATTTGTATCTATACAAATTTGTACAGTAGACCTACTCTTTTTCTTATTGTATTTTTGAATTTTGGACCCCTTTAGCATTTGATAGTATTTTCTTTTTGACTGGCCGTTCAAGGGCTGCAGTTCTTTTACGTTTTCACCTTAGACCGGGTTATAACCTATTTTCCATTTTCTTTTGTTAGATCTTAATTTAGATTTAGTATAACTAAATTAAATATTTCAAAAAAATAAATTATATACTCCCTCTGTCCCAATCTTGACTACTTTGTTATTGTGTGCTCGAAATTTTATAAAAAAATATTTATTAGTATTTTATGTGATAAAGTGATAGAACATTTATGGTAAAAAGAGTTGTTTATTAATATTTTATGTTGTTGGGAGATGAATTTAATAAAAGATATATGATTTTGATTAGATCCCAAAACCCCTGAGTATGACATGTTCAGAATGATCTTGATAGTTGAGTCAGGATTCAGTTTTTAGAGTATTCAGGATGTTATCTGCAAAATGTATAGTCAATGATATAGTTCGTAATAGGTTCTCAAGACTCAAGAACTCGAGATGTTTCAAGAAACTCAAGTTTCAAAGATGAAACCGAAGTTTCAAGAAACTCAAGGTTCAAACTCGAGATATGAAGACTTCGATGAGATACCGAGGAACCGGCGGCTCAAAGACGAAGATTCAAATGTATCGGTCGGTTTGTCTCGAAGTTTTCAAGACTTAGAAGATCCTGAAGACTCAGAAGACCCTGAAGACTCTGAAGACGCAAGATCAAGACCGAGAATCAAGATCAAGAATATCGATGGCACAAAGAATTATCAAGACTTCAAGAATGTCTTGAATGCTCAAGATATAAACCTCGAATGTTCCGAGGCAATCAATATATCTATCTCAAGGATACAATTACGAGAAGATTATGATTCCTTAGAAAATAGATATTTGCCAAGACATTCAGAATGCAGACAAAAGGAACTAAGTCAGAAGTGTTGTTAAGGTTATATCAAACTCAGAGTTTGTAACCAAAAGAGCCGTTGAAGGTGTCTACCTTTAACTGGAGACAAAAGTCAAAAAGAGGAAGACGACATCGTACCATCTTGACAATCGAAAGTGATGTGTCATTTGAAAAGGATGTCGGTGTACAAAAGTTCCGCATCGCAAAAAGTGAAGACCGGCTACATGAAAGGTTATTGCTGCAAAACGTGTTAGGGAGTTTCAAACCCTAAATATAGTCATTTCTCACACACCATAAGAGGAAACTCACGAAGCTATCTCTCCAACGGATAGTTTTCAAGAGTGACCTTGGTGTATGCCTATAAATACTGGTGACCCTCTACATTGTAAGGTTACGAGAAATTTATACGCAACTCAAGAGCTCAAACTTATTCTTGCAAAAGTTAAAGCACTCGAAAAACTTAGAATTTCCCAAGTGCTTCTATATTGAAGAGAGCTCACTATACTAAGCCTAGCTTGATAAGAATTATCCAAAGCTTAGTCGAGATATCCTAACCCTTTGCATTGTGCTTCATTGTAAAGGATATCTCATCCTAGTTGGAAACCAACCGAGAAACCCCAAACCCTTGAGAAGGTAGTTGGAGTGTGTTTGTTGGTAAGAAGAGTTGTAAAGAGTTAGTAAACTACGCGGAGTGGTCAGAAAACTCTAGAGGAGAAGTTAGTAAGATACAGAGGTAGTCTGAAAGCTTGTTTGTGTTTGAGTAAGTAAACTATGGAGGTAGTCAGAAAGTTCAAGGTCGGGTTAAGTAAGTAAACTACGTGCGGCAAGTCGAAAAACTCGTACGAGTTGAGTAAGTAAACTACGCGAGGTAGTCAGAAAGCTCAGAAGTGATTAGTGAATTCTTCTGAGGATCAGAGAGAGTGGACGTAGGAGCTTTAGTCTCTGAACCACTATAATTGCTGTGTTGTTTATTGCTTTCCTTATATGTGCTTAATTGTTGCATTGACTTGATTTTGAAAGCATACTTTTTACTGATATTCAGTTGGAATCAATCCACTGAAGTTGCATGTAATTGAATCACAGCTTAATTACTAATTCATAAAGGGAAGGTTTTCAGCAAAGCTTAAAACGAGTATAAACTAGAGGGCCAACCATTCCATTAATCGAAAGTAGCTAGAACAGATAGTTACCAAACCGAACTCTCTTCGAGGATTCATGAAGTTAGTTATCGATCCAAGCAACTTCGGGATCTCTCGACACTCGAGACTCGGTTTGGATTATCCGAGGTATCTGAAAGCAAAATCGTAATCACCGTCTCGATAGACTTTGACTAAGAAAGCTAACCTCGAAGAAAAAAAGTTTTAAAAACACTCAACACGTGTATTCCCCCATACACGCAAAGACTCGTTTCAGACCGACCAACATGTGGTATCGAGGCGGTGGTTCAACTTGACCACCTGTTGTGTTGACCAAAGTTTTATTTTCAAAAATACTTGTGGTCTATCTGAACTGATCTTATTTGCTGAAACTTTTTTCTTTTCAAAAGATCAGATAAAAATGTCTTCTAAAAAACTTCCCATGTTCTCGGTGGAGAACTATGATCTATGGAGATCGAGAATGCAGGGCTCATCATCATTCCAAACATGAGCGTATGTGGAGTGTGGTCTCTCAAGGACCATTCCAATTTACTGTGGTGAATCCCAGAGGAACAGAAGATGAGAGAATTAATCCTAGAGTAGAATTTCCTAAGTCTGATGACCAACTGACTCCTGAGGAGAGAAAGTTAGTCAATCTAGACTACATTGCAAAAAACACACTATACAGTACAATTGATGATGGTGTGATGGGAATGATCTCTCACCGTAATCTTGCTAAAGAGATTTGGGATACACTAATGAATGTGCCAAGGCACGATCATATAAAGAAAACAAACTTTCAAAGGCAATTGGAAAGTTTGATAGTTTTGAAATGGATGATGGTGAATCAATAGACAAATTGGAAGTCAGATTCACTAGCATCATGAATGATGTAAATGCACTTGGAAAGAAATATCCACAAAGAGAAGTTGCATTGAAAATTCTTAGAGGTCTTTCTAAGAAATGAGATATTCATGCAGTGGTGATTGAAAACACCAAGAACATTAATTCAATGCCATACCAACAAGTCTTCTCTGAGCTAAAGGCCTATGAATTTGTAATTGATAAGAAATCCAAAAAGGTTGACAGCAAAGATGATTCTTCATCTAGTAAGAATGTGGCTTTAAAAGCCAAAGATAAAACCTGTAAAACTAGAGAGTCTGAGAACCCCCATGCCAAAAATCAGGATGAGCTTGAGGAAAAGCTAGCACTGATGGCAAGAAGGTTTGACAGACTTAATAGTAGATTTGGAAAATACAAAAGCTATTACAGGAACCACAGGTACCAGAAGAAACTTGAGGACAGATCAACTGAGAAGAAGAAGGACTGGCCCAAGGATCTTCATCCGTAAAGAAGGACTCAAGTCCAAGGAAAAAAAGTGATCGGGATGATGATACCAACATATGCTATAATTGCCAGAAGAAAGGTCACTTCCAGTATGATTGTCCAGATTTGAGTGCTAAGGAGAGAAGAGAAAGGCAAGCTAAAAGAGACAAGAAGTTCTCTAGCAAAAAGCCCATGGTTGCAGAAGAAGAACATTCTGGGGAGGGATCTAGCTCTTCAGATGAGATATTCTCAGACAGTGAAAGTGATGACATCTGTCTGATGGCCATTGGGGAGGTAAACTCTTCTTTCTCGATTGTTGCTCCTACACTAGCACAAGAGTTTTCAAGTTCCACTGAAAACAGTCATTTTGACCTGATGGATTCTTTTGAGAATCTGATGAAGGACTATGCTGTTTTGCAAGGACTGCTAAATAGAACTCAAGAGCAGAATAAGGAACTGAAAGCTGAAAATCTAAAATGGAAAAACTCTAGCAATACTGAAATCACTTCTCAATTAATGGGAGCTACTGATGAACTGGATGTTCTGAAAGTACAACTCTCAGAGAAAGAGAAGTTGATAATGTCCCTAATCGAAAAAAGCTAAAGAAATCCAATCAAGAGATTCAATTAATCGGGACTAAGTTCAATGACCTCTCTCGAGAAGCATGAAACTCTACTGAATCGTGAGGATAGTGCATGTAAGAAGTTAACTCTATTGAATAATGCATCTAATGTAATAGATGAAATTCAGAGTTACCAGAGATCTGTGACGATAAAATCTCAGATTGGGATACATTCCAGGGGAACCTCACAAGACCATCCGAATCTTTGCATCAAGTAGCAAGAAGACAATCTTTGTAAAACCAATGGCACCTACACTTCAAACCAAGTAATGCCCAAGGTTGTAGACAAGGAAAAGGACCTATGGTCTCAAAGAAACCCAATGATCGGGTTAGAAAGCCCAAACCTCGGTGAAGTCTAGAAAATCCGAAAGCGGTCGAAAGGAAAGTTCAGTAAGTACTTCAAAGCCTCAAAGCTAAGAATGCAAACCCCGAAAGGCTCCACATCAACCATCGGAGGAATCCTCGATGAGAAACACTTAGCAGAGACATTCTCAATCAAGAGACCATGTCCTCGGTATCTTTGAAAGACCAGATTTCAAGATGCATAACCTCCGAACCACACTTGCCTAAGGGTAAAGGTTATCCAACCCGAGTCATCAAAGATTTAGACCGGCTGCACAAAAGCCTAAGCATCTAAACAGAAGGCCTGAACCAAAGAAGAATTCAAAAGTCCATGTTCATGCTAAAGCTAGCACACATACACAGAAAACTGCTAAGGCACCCAAAGTAGTAGATGTGTATGTTGATGTTTATGGAAGACAAATTAGCCACTCTAAAGTGATTAGAGTTGTCAGGCAGATTTGGATTCCGAAAGGTACATCTAACCTTGTAGGAGCCTACACAAATTGGGTACCTAAGAATTGATCTGTTTTTCAGGAGGAAAACAAGGGCACTGAACTGACTAAAGATCACATGGCACTGATGAGAAGAGATGAAAAAGCTCCTGATATATGGTATCTTGACAGTGGATGTTCAAGACATATGACAGGATACAAGAAGATACTCAATGACTATGTTGAACAAAGAGGCCCACAGATCACTTTTGGAGATAACTCCAAGGGACACACTGAAGGATATGGAACTTTGGAAGTCGACTCAGTTCATATCCATGGTGTTTCATATGTATCTGGATTGAAGCATAACTTGTTGTCAATTAGCCAATTTTGTGATAAGGGTTTCAAAGTATCATTTAAAAGCAAAGTTGAGGTTTCTACTGAAAGAATACTTCAGTTACTGCATATGGATCTTTTTGGTCCTATAACACCTGTAAGCACTAATGGCAGGAAATACACATTGGTAGTAGTTGATGACTACTCAAGATATACTTGGGTCATATTCTTACTCAGTAAGAAAGAGACTCAGATAAAGCTGCCAGAGTTACTAAAAAGGCTCAGTATTGAGAAAAATCTGAGTGTGGTCAAAATCAGATCTGACAAAGGAACTGAGTTTATAAATCATATCATATCTGATTATTGTGCAGAGAATGGAATTTCACATGAAACATCAGCTGCAAGGACCCCTCAACAAAATGGTGTTGCTGAAAGAAGGAACAGGACTCTGAAAGAAGCTGCAAGGACAATGATAGCTGAAGCTGATATTCCTAAAAGATTTTGGGCTGAAGCTGTCAACACTGCATGCTACTCTCAGAATAGATCCATGCTGACCAAGAGTCAAGGCAAAACACCCTATGAGCTTTGGAATGAAAGGAAGCCTCTTGTTTCTTTCTTTCGTGTGTTTGGTTGCACTCATACACAATAATGGTAAAGATCAGTTGAAAACATTTGATAGTAAAGCTGATGAAGGAATATTCTTAGGATATTCGAAGTCAAAAGCTTCGAGTTTACAACCAGTAGGACTCTTATTGTGGAGGAAACACCTCATGTTGTTTTTGATGAATCTGTTTGTTTGTAAGAAACAGGAACATGATGGAGATGAACCGACTAAGAGGATCACCAGATTAAGCTGAAACGAAAAAGATAAATCATCCAATTGAACACGAAAAAAGAAGTCGGTCACTATCTATGATTGGAGTGACTCGAGACTCGAATAAAGAAGTTCGGGATGGAAATCGGGATGGTGAGACTCGGAAAACCAACACTCCAAAGGTGACCAATCTGAACAGACACCGCCTGACTCAGTGCACGTGATGCCAATGAAGATGTGGTCACAAATGAGGCAAATTCTGAATCTATCAACCAAAGGGGAACAAATGTCTCGACAATGTTCTAAATAGAATTTCCTCGAGGAAGATGATTCCTTTCTCCTTTCTCGTTGTTCCTCGAGTTTCTCGATTTAATCGAACCTAACATTTCAAATGTTGAGGATACTATTGAAGGGGAACATCAAGAAGGAAATGGTTAGATAGTCATCCTACAAGTCGATTGTGGGTGATCTAACCGAAGGTGTTAAAATAAGAAGGTTCCATGGTGAGAATGCACTATTCTTACTTCTTCTATCGGAGAAAGAATCTCTTGAGATTTGTGAAGCTCTACAAGATTCTCATTGGATTCTTTGCTATGCAAGATGAAATTTGAATCAATTCTCAAGAAATGAAGTATGGGAGCTAGTAGATAGACCTGAAAGGCACAATGTCATTGGAACCAAATGGGTTTTCAAGAAAAAAGAGATGAAAACAACATCATTGTGAGAAACAAGGCAAGGCTAGTTGCACAAGGTTATTCCCAAGAAGAAGGCTTGGATTATGATGAAACCTTTGCACCCGTTGCAAGACTAGAAGCCATCAGATTGTTTCTTGCATATGCTGCCCACATGAAGTTCACAGTCTATCAAATGGATGTGAAAAGTGCATTTCTCAACGGTGTGCTTAAAGAAGAGGTTTATGTGGAACAACCTCCCGGTTTCAAAAAGAATGACCAAGTTTACTGAGGGCTCGGAAAAGCTTTGTATGGTCTCAAACAAGCACCCGAGCATGGTATGATACTCTTTCTCGGTTTCTTCTTGACCATGGTTTTGTCAAAGGGGATCGCTGATAGAACTCTGTTCAGGATAGAGGATGGGGAAGATATCTTACTAGTTCAGATATATATTGATGACATCATTTTTGGATCTCCAAACCATCAGCTGTGTGAAAAGTTTTCAACACTGATGAAAGGCAAGTTTGAGATGTCAATGATGGGAGAGATGAATTTCTTTCTAGGTCTTCAAGTGAAACAATCAAAGGAAGAATATTCATCAACCGTGCAAAAATACACCGTAGATCCGATTGCCAAATATGGTGTATAGAATTGCAATGCGGTTAGATTCCCATGAATACTAACTAAAAAAAGATGGATCCCGATTACAAGGCAAATCAAGAAGCCAAACCGATTATAGAGGATCATTGGATCATTGCTCTATCTTCACAATGAAGTAGGCCGGATATAATATTTGTTTGTTGGGATATGTGCAAGATACCAAAGCTAATCCTAAGGCTAATCACATGGAGGTTTTTCAAAAAGATCTTTGAAGTATCTTAAAGGCACAATGAATAGAGGATTATGGTATCCAGCTGATGATAACCTTGAATTAACTGGTTACTCAGATGCTGATTATGGAGGTTGCAGAATTGACAGGAAGTCCACTTCAGGAACTTGTCAATTTCTAGGAAGTAAGCTGATATCTTGGTTTTCGAAGAAATAAACCTCAGTAGCAACAAGTACTCTTCAAGTCAATACATGGTCGCGGGAAGTCATTTGTGTTTCGATTCTTTTGCTCGCACAACAATTAAGGGATTATAAAGTTGTAGCCAATGAAGTACCAATATTCTGTGACAATAATAGTGTCATTGCTATTTCACAAAATCCGGTATTGCACACCATATGCAAGCATGTGGATATCAGACATCACTTCATCAGAGATCATGTCGAGAAGAAGGACATAAGGATGGAGAAAATTCATACTGATAAGCAAAGAGCTGATATCTTGACTAAACCTTTGGCGGAATCAAGATTTCAGGAACTTTCAGTTGAATTAGGGATGTTAGAACCAGATGTAGAGTAAAATTTGAAAAATTGAAGATTTTCAGATGCATAAAGTTTTCTCAGAATTCTACTGAGAAGCTCAGGATAAAATGGAAATCTTGAATCGAGTCTCGAAACTCAGATCTTCAAGGTCAAGATTAAGAAAGACAATCGAACCTATTCAAGATTTTCGATATTATCTTGACATTTTATCAAGGTCAGTACTCAGTAAGACTGATAGAGAGAAATTAGTCTGAAGAAGTAATGACTCATGCGACTCATTTATTGCTCAAAGTGAAGCTCAGTAATCATTCGCAATAAATACAAAACACCTGAGGAATGTTTTTTTGGGCGGGATCGTTTTAAATTCTGAAGAAGGTCAACAGTCATTTAATGCTCTGTTACATTAATGACCAATGAGGATATTTTGGCGGCTTACTTTTCGGAGATCGTCGGTTCGTATACCCGATTAATCGGAGAATAATCACAAACGTTGTTTTTCACCTAACCAACTCGATTCCCCACGATCTCGATGCTATTTATACCCAAATAAGCAATTCAAGCCAAAATTTTATCAAACCCTTCGTTCCCAAATCCTCTGCAAATAAATCCCCTTTGCTTAGAAAATCCCAAACCCTAAAGCTTCATTTCTTCAATCAATCTCTAAAATGGCTCCAACCTTGTTCGAGAGATTAGCCGAAACCAACAAGCCTTGGTACGAGTTCGTTGTCTCACTCCAAAGCACAACCAACTCAAAGCCAGAAGAGGAGGCTCTACACATGATTCGACTGGCCAAACTCACCCATCTAGTCGCAAGCCGACCAGACCAGGAGTTTGCGAAAGAGGTAATTGAATTCATCTATAACTTGAAGATAGATGAAGAGGACTGTATGCATTCTAAGATTACTGTATCACATTTAGAGCGATCGTCCAAATACATCGATTTTGAGAGGGATCTCAGATATAGTTCCGAAAAAATCAATGATGTTTTTGAGCTCTGTGATAGAGGAGAGGATCCTGCGATGTATATGTCAGGAAGAGAGCAGGAGTACTTAGATAGGATTTCTGAGAATCCTGTTAAATTTGAGGCGACATTGCATAAAAGGCACTTAAAGCCACAATATCGTGTGTTGATGGATATTGTGAGCAAGAGCATCATGAGTCTTGCGGGGAATTTTGAGCAGATTAGTACCCCGAAGCTCAGATTGATGGCGGCAATCGAGGCCTCACCCACCACCGACTTCAACCGGCTGAAATTTTTTGATTCGAAAGGTGAGTGAGCGGGACCAAAGTTTTGAAGAAGGTTGACGGGGCGATCTCAATAAAGGCAAGATCCACCATGCCACCAAAATTGCTTATATTTTGGAGATGTGCCAGAGAGGAGGAGGATATCTTCGCCAATTCGACCTCATTCCCTAAGTCCAAAATTCTCTTTAAGCCCATTCTTTTAAAAAGCGGTCATCATCGGGGAAGAGAAAAGAAGGTAGAATCACCCGATTCTTGGTGAAAAAGAGACTCAACAAACTAGGGGGAAGGTTTTGTTGAAAGCAAAGATGGAGCAGGGTGCAAAAATAATGAAGCAGAAGAACCTTGCCCCAAAGCGCAAAAGATTGGTGGTTCTCACTGATGAAGATGGCAGTGATTCTGAGGAGATTCAACTTTGAGGGACAAACCGCCGAGTTCGCCATTGTAAGTTTTGGCTCAGTTATCTCTAAGGCACAAGACCAGGATCGAGGAGCGGGTCTTCTCTGCGAGGTGCTTGAGACATCTCTAAGTTCAGACAAAATTTCTCAGGAAATTTTCAAAGGAACTCAGGCCTCAGAGATTCCTACCAAAGAAGTGTAGGCTCAGACAACAGAAGAGCCAACTCAGAGTCAATCTGAGGATACGCCCACCAGTTCTCGGAACCCACTCGATGCAAACCGAGGACTTGATCGCACAACCTTCAGAGGCTAATGAGACTCGTGAGCGTAATATTCTTGATGAGCTCCCGAAAGTGATCTACTTTTGATCCTCGCCAGGCTTCAATCGAACCAGAGAGAGCCCGAGATGGAAGAAGGGCGAGGCCAAGAAGGCGAGGGAGGATCAAGGGGGAAATAGCCATTCTGATCCGCTACCCCGAGCTCAAATTCATACCCCTCGATCGCAAGATGTTTTTCTCGATATGACAACCATGTTCATCCTCAATCGACTCTTCCCGATGCTTGATATTGCCGCTTTCGGAAGAAGATCGGCGAATTAGGAAACAACCTTTTCGACCGACTTCTCGTGGTTCGGATGACAAAGCTCGTGATGAAAAACTCCGATTTTGATGAGCCGGTTCAGGAAGTTAGCCGAGAGGAAAGCTACCAAGTTGGTGCCCCTAGCAAATGAGACAAATCTCAAGATGGAGATGGGGACCAACAGGGAGATCTTGAAGGATCGGTCTCGGATGGAAAAGGAGACTTCATTCTTCGATCAACTCCGAAATTGGTCAACCTCAGACTGAAGCTAGCACTCTTCAGGTACCTTTTGGCACTATTGACAATTATGCCAAAGTTACTGAAAGTTCTATCTTTAATTCTGAATTGTCTGATAAACAGACTGAGGCTCAGTTGGAGACTGGAGCTCAGAATGAAGCTGAAGCTCAGGATGATCAAACAAAGACAGAGGTGTGCGAAGGTTCCTGAGATTGACCTCACTCCCTTGATGGAGAAACTTGAGAAGGTTGAGCCAATGATGATCAAGATTGCTCAGATGGAAGAAACATTGGCCAATCAAGCTCAAAAGATGGAAAGTCTTAGTCACTCTTCAGAGCTGGTGTTAATCCAAAACACTCTGACCTCACAAATGACCTCCATGGAAGATAAGCTGAATGAAAAGCTGGAGGGAGTCAAGGATGAGCTCGATCTTTGAAAATGAATCAGAAGCACCAGGAGTCAACTGCATTTCTAGAGGTGAAATTGGCAGAGAGGAATGAAGTGATGATAAAATTTGCTGTTGAGGAAATGAGCTCAATGCTCATGACCAAGATGACAGAGATGTTCAAGGAAGCACTCTCTGGCCAGTTTGCCCATTTATCTGAAGAATTTTATGTGGCCAAGAACCATCTAAGGAGGCCGAAGACGAACAAGATCGGATAGCGAGAGAGGTTCATTGTGTGAGCAAAGAGCAATATCACATGGACACAAAGATTCTCTCGGACTTCTTCCAAATTACGGTGCCAAGAAGGGGAAAAGGAAGGTGAAGACCTCGTAAAGTTCATGGCACGTGCTTTGGAGAAGAAGGCCTTAAAAGATGCTGAAATGTATAATCTAGCCAAAGCCTTAAGAGAAGTCGAAGCTACTGAGAAGTTAAAGTTTGCTCAGGTGGAGAAGCCTATCTACACTCTAGTTTCTGAGCAAACCATGCTTGATGTTGCAAGAGAGAAACCGAAGTTCTAGAGCAAAGGTTGGAACAAGCCAAGTCGCTGGCGATTTGCTATGAAGAGGAAAGTCTTGGGCGTTGTTCAACCTGTAAGCAAAAGCGTCGCGAAGCTTCTAAGCCAATCCAGAGAAAGTCGATTCGGATGATGAAGAAACGGAAGAATCTGAAGTCTCAATCTCGGAAGAAAGTCTTCAACACGAGAGATGCTCAAGACACTCCAAATAGAACAAGCTAAGAAAGTCTTTTGCCGGTCTCAGGAGCGTCTGTGATCAGAAATATGATAGACGAAGAGCAGAAGCAAAGGAGTGAATTCAGGAAGTTTGCGAGCAAGAGGAAAGGGACATCAAAAGCACTGAAGTGGCCCCACGTTGATAAATGGATGCCTATCAAACTCAACGATATGTGGGAAGAGGTCAAGAGAACCTTCTGGTTCAATTATGATGTTCTCAGGGAATGGAGATGGGAAAGCTCAGATCAGAATGAAGCATTCATTGAATATCTCCTTACCTTCTATCCAAAGTATCTACAGGGCTGGATTAACCTTGCGGGTGAAGAAGAGGTACAGATAGTAGCCCCTAGTCCATATTCCTATCCTCATCCTAGACTTGGTAATGGCTTGGTAAATGAGAAGGCCATTACTCAAGAAATTGCTCAGTATGCTGGTCAGTTGGGTTTAACAGGAAACAGTCCGGATATCATTAAGGAGAGAAATGAGCTGAAGAAGAGATTTTTCGGAATGTTCGACCTGGAGGTGCCCGCTGATGAAGTTGAGAATGAAGCAAAATCAAGAGCGTAAGATCAAGAGCCAAATCAAGATCAAGATCAAGACTCGAAGATTCTCGTAATCTTTAAATTTTTGTCTTTTTGATTTTGTTGATAAACTCATTGTAATCTGTAATGGGATACCAATCATCAATGAAGATTTATCATTATGCTCAAAAGATAATATCTCATTATCTTATTTACATGTCTTTTATTTTGATATGCTGAATGAATGTCTCTGAACTGATTGTATTTTGATAAGGAGGAAATTGTTTAAGTATTTGGTAATGAACTACTTAAAGAGATTCATTACTGAAGAAATTGCTGAATGATTTAAATTGTTGGGAGACAACCAATCTTGTAATAGGATAAACTGAAACCTGAGTATAGGTTATATGTTTGTAACAAGATAGGTTTTGGCATCATCAAAAAGGGGAAAATTTTTGGGAGATGAATTTAATAAAAGATATATGATTTTGATTAGATCCCAAAACCCCTGAGTATGACATGTTCAGAATGATCTTGATAGTTGAGTCGATTCGGTTTTTAGAGTATTCGGATGTTATCTCGCAAAATGTATAGTCAATGAGATATAGTTCGAATAGGATCTCAAGACTCGAAGAACTCGAGATGTTTTACAAGAAACCGAAGTTTCAATATGAAACCGAAGGTTCTCAAGACTCGATGTGAAAACGAGATATCAAGACTCGATGAGATCTTGAGGAATCAAGGCTCAACACGAAGATTCAGTGTATCAGTCAGTTTGTCTCAGAAGTTTCTGAAGACTCGGAAGACCCTGAAGACTCAGAAGACCCTGAAGACTCAGAAGACTCAAGACTCAAGACTCAAGACGCAAGATCAAGATCGAGAATCAAGATCAAGAATATCGATGGCACAAGAATTATCAAGACTCGGTAAATGTACCAATGCTCGATATAAACCTGAATGTTCCGAGGCACTGAATATATCTATCTGAAGGATACAATTCTGAGAAGATCGCGATTCCTTAGAAAATAGATATTTGCCAAGACATTCGAATGCGGATAAAAAAGGAACTAAGTCAGAAGTGTTGTTAAGGTTATATCAAACTCAGAGTTTGTAACCAAAAAGAGCCGTTGAAGGTGTCTACCTTTAACTGGAGACAAAAGTCAAAAAGAGGAAGACGACATCAGACCATCTTGACAATCGACGGTGGATGTGTCGTTGAAAAGGATGTCGATGTACAAAAGTTCCAGATCGCAAAAAAGTGAAGACCGCTACATGAAAGGTTATTGCCTAAAACGTGTTAGGGAGTTTCAAACCCTAAATATAGTCGTTTCTCACACACCATAAGAGGAAACTCACGAAGCTATCTCTCCAACGGATAGTTTTCAAGAGTGACCTTGGTGTATGCCTATAAATACTGGTGACCCTCTACATTGTAAGGTTACGGAAATTTATACATAACTCAAGAGCTCAAACTTATTCTTGCAAAAGTTAAAGCACTCAAAAAACTTAGAATTTCCCAATTGCTTCTATATTGAAGAGAGCTCACTATACTAAGCCTAGCTTGATAAGAATTATCCAAAGCTTAGTCGAGATATCCTAACCCTTTGCATTGTGCTTCATTGTAAAGGATATCTCATCCTAGTTGGAAACCAACCGAGAAACCCCAAACCCTTGAGAAGGTAGTTGGAGTGTGTTTGTTGGTGAGAAGAGTTATAAAGAGTTAGTAAACTACGCGGAGTAGTCAGAAAACTCTAGAGGAGAAGTTAGTAAGCTACATGGGTAGTCTGAAAGCTTGTTTGTGTTTGAGTAAGTAAACTACGGAGGTAGTCAGAAAGCTCAAGGTCGGGTTGAGTAAGTAAACTACGTGGAGTAGTCGGAAAACTCAGGGCCGAGTTGAGTAAGTAAACTACGCGAGGTAGTCAGAAAGCTCAGAAGTGATTAGTGAATTTCTCTGAGGATAAGAGAGAGTGGACGTAGGAGCTTGAGTCTCTGAACCACTATAATTGTTGTGTTGTTTATTGCTTTCCTTATCTGTGCTTAATTGTTGAATTGACTTGATTTTGAAAGCATACTTTTCACTGATATTCAGTTGGAATCAATCCACTGAAGTTGCATGTAATTGAATCACAACTTAATCACTAATTCATAAAGGGAAGGTTTTCAGCAAAGCTTAAAACGAGTATAAACTAGAGGACCAACCATTCCACTCATCTTGAGTAGCTAGAAACGGATAGTTAACAAACCAACTCTCTTACGAGGATTCAGTAAGTTAGTTATCTGATCCAAGCAACTCAGGATCTCTGACACTCAGGACTCAGTTGGGATTATCTGAGGTATCTGAAAGCAGCTCAGAATCACTGTCTTAGTAGACTTTGACTCAGAGCGATCTGTGCTTCTCAGGACCTAATCTTCAGGATTATCTGACCCAAGCTGACCTCAGTAAGAAAAAGTTTTAAAAACACTGAACACGTGTATTCTGCCCCCCCCCATACACGTGTAAGACTCGTTTGTACCAGGACCAATAAATCATTTATATTTATGGTAGAAAGAGTTCTTTATTATTATTTTATGTGATAAAAGTGTTGGGGGTAGAAAGAGTTGTTTATTAGTATTTTATGTGATAAAGTGATAAAGTGTTGGAGGTAGAAATAGTTGTTTATTACTATTTTATGTGATAAAAGTGATAAAGTAGAAATTTCCATTTAAGGAAATATGTAGTGTTGGGAGATGAATTTTAATAAAGATTTATGACTTTGATTATATCCCAAAACCCCTGAGTATGACATGTTCAGAATGATCTTGATAAGTTGAGTCGATTCAGTTTTTAATATTCAGGATGTTATCTGCGCAGAATGTATAGTCGCCAGATATAGTTCGTGATAATTATCAAGACTCGATGAGGATCTTGAGTAAATCAAGACTCAATGAGAAGACTCAAAGACATCGGTCAAGATAAACTACAAAGATTCAAGACCACTCAAGACTCAAAAAGACCTCAAGATGCAAAGACTGAAGATTGAGAAACTGAAGATCAAGAATACTGAAGGCACAATAATTACTGAAGAATCAGTAATGTACTGAATGCTCAGTATGAACCTGAATGTTCCGACGCACTTAATATATCTATCTGAATGATGCAATATTGAGAAGATCGCGATTCCTTAGAAAGATAGATATCTGCCAAGACATTCAAATGCGCATAAAAAGGAACTAAGTCGAAGTGTTGTTAAGGTTATATCAAACTCGAGTTTGTAAATCAAAAAGAGCCGCTGAAAGGTGTCTACCTTTAACTGGAGACAAAAGTCAAAAAGAGAAAGACAACACTGTACCATACTGACACTGACAGTGACAGGTCTCTGGAAAAGGATGTCAGATGTACAAAAGTTCCAGACTACAAAAAGTGAAGACCGGCTACATGGAAGGCTATTGCTTGCAGAAAGTGTTAGGGAGTTTCAAACCCTAAATATAGCCGTTTCACACACCACAAGAGGAAACTCACGAAGCTGTCTCTCCAACGGATAGTTTTCAAGAGTGACCTTGGTGTATGCCTATAAATACTGGTGACCCTCTACATTGTAAGGTTACGGGAAATTTATACGCAACTTAAGAGCTCAAGCCTATTCTTGTAAAAGTTAAAAGCACTTTCGAAAAACTTAGAATTTCTCAAGTGCTTCAATATTGAAGAGAGCTCACTATACTAAGCCTAGCTTGATAAGAATTATCAAAGCTTAGTCGAGATATCCTAACCCTTTGCATTGTGCTTCATTGTAAAGGATATCTCATCCTAGTTGAAACCAACCAAGAAACCCCAAACCCTTGTGAAGGTAGTTGGAGTGTGTTTGTTGGTGAGAAGTGTTGTAAAGAGTTAGTAAACTACGCGAGTAGTCGAAAAAACTCTAGAGGAGAAGTTAGTAAGATCTGAGGGTAGTCCGAAAGCTTGTGTGTGATTGAGTAAGTAAACCACGAGAGGTAGTCGAGAAGCTCAAGGTCGGGTTGAGTAAGTAAACTACGTGGAGTAGTCCCGAAAAACTCGTGGGCGAGTTGAGTAAGTAAACTACGAGGTAGTCGTAAAGCTCATTGTTGATAGTGAATTTCTCTGAAAGAGTCGGAGAGAGTGGACGAGAAGCTTGAGTCTCCGATCCACTATAATTGTTGTGTTCTTTATTTCTTTCCTTATCTCGTGCTTATCTTTGCATTGACTTGATTTTGAAAGCATACTTTTCAATCGATATTCATTTGAATCAATCCAATTGAAGTTGCATAAGTGAATCACACACCTAATCACTATTTCATAAAGGAAGGGTTTTCGCAAAGCTTAAAAACGAGTATAAACTAAGGGCCAAACCATTCAAGACAACCGAGTAGCTAGAACAGATAGTTACCAAACCGCGTACTCTTCCGAGGGTTCAATAAAGTTAGTTATCGATCCAAGCAACTCAGGGATCTCCGACACTCGGGACTCGGTTGGGATTATCTCGAGGTTTAAAAGCATTTCGGGATCACCGTCTCGATAGACTTTGACTCGGAGCGATCTGTGCTTCTCGAACCTAATCTTAAGGATTATCGACCCAAAAGTGACCTCGATGAAAAAAAAGTTTTAAAAACACCGAACACGTGTATTCCCCATACACGTGTAAGACTTCGTTTGCACCGACCAACAAGTGGTATCGAGCGGTGGTTCAACTTGACCACTGGCCGTGTTGACCAAAGTTTTATTTTCAAAAATACTTGTGGTCTATCCGAACCCGATCTTATTTGTTTGAAACCTTTTATTTTTCAAGAGATCGGAAAAATGTCTTCTAAAAACTTCCCATGTTCTCACCGGAGAACTATGACCTATGGAGATCGAGAATGCAGGCTCATTTGTATTCCAAACATGAGCGTATGTGGAGAGTGGTCTCTCAAGGACCATTCCAGTTCTTCAGTGAATCCCGGAGGAAATGAAAGATGAGAGAATTGATCCTAGAGCGAAATTTCCTAAGTCGATGACCAACCCGACTCTGAGGAGAGAAAGTTAGTTAATCTAGACTACATTGCAAAAGACACACCATACAACACAATTGATGATGGTGTGATGGGAATGATCTCTCACTGTAATACTGCTAAAGAGATTTGGGATACACTAGCTGCTATGTGCCAAGGCACAGATCATATAAAAAAAGAAAACAAACTTTTCAAAGGGCAATTGGAAAGTTTGATTTTTTGAAATGGATGATGGTGAATCAATAGACAAACCGAAGTCGATTCACTAAAGATCATGAATGATCTAAATGCACTTGGAAAGAAATACCCACAGAGAGAAGTTGCATTGAAAATTCTTTTGAGGTCTATCTAAGAAATGGGATATTCATGCAAAGGGTGATTGAAAACACCAAGAATATTAACTCAATGCCATACCAACAAGTCTTCTCCGAAATGAAAAGCCTATGAATTTGTAATTGATAAGAAATCCAAAAAGGCCGACAAAGAAAAGATGATTCTTCATCGAGTAAGAATGTGGCCTTAAAAGCCAAAAGATAAAACCTCAGAAAAACTAGAGAGTCTCGAGAACCCCATGCCAAAAAATCGGATGAGCTTGAGGAAAAGCTAGCACCGATGGCAAGAAGGTTTGATAGACTCAATAAAAGAGATTTGGAAAATACAAAAAACTATTACAGAACCACAGTACCGGAAGAAACCCGAGAGGACGATCAACCGAGAAGAAGAAAGACTGAAAAGTCAAGGATCTTCATCCAAAATAAAGGACTTCAAGTCCAAAGAAGAAAATGATCAGGATGATGATGCCAACAGATGCTATAACTGCCAGAAGAAAGGTCACTTCCAATATGATTGTCCAAATTTGAGTGCTAAGGAGAGAAGAGAAAGGCAAGCTATAAAGAGACCGTAAGTTCTCAAGCAAAAAGGCCATGATTGCGAAGAAGAACACTCGAGGAGGATCTAGCTCTTCGGATGAGATATTCTCGACAAAGAAAGTGATGGCATCTGTCTGATGGCCATTGAGGAGGTAAACTCTTCTTTCTCTGTTGTTGCTCCTACACTAGCACAAGTGTTTTCAAGTTCCACTGAAAACAGTCATTTTGACCTGATGGATTCTTTCGAGAATCCGATGAAGGACTATGCTGTTTTGCAAGGACTGCTAAATCAAACTCAAGAGCGTAATAAGGAACCGAAAAGTTGAAAAATCTAAAATGGAAAAACTCTAGCAATATCGAAGTCACTTCTCAATTAATCGAGCTCTTGATGAACTGGATGTTACGAAAGTACAACTCGAGAGAAAGAGAAGTTGATAGTGTCCCTAATCGAAAAGCTAGAGAAATCCATTGAAGAGATTCAAATTAATCGTAATCGAGTTCAATGACCTCTCTCGAGAAGCATAAAACTCTACAGATCTGTGGAGGATAGTGAAAGAAGTTAACTCTATTGAATAATGCATCTAATGTAATACATGAAATTCAAAGTTACCAGAGATCTGTGACTATAAAAACTGGATTGGGATATATTCCGGGGGGACCTCACAAGGTCATCTAAATGTTTGCGTCAAGTAGCAAGAAGACTATCTTTGTAAAACCAAATGGGCACCTACACTTCAAACTCAAGAAATGCCCAAGGTTGTAGACAAGGAAAATTACCTATGGTCTCAAGAAACCGAATGATCGGGTTAGAAAGCCCAAACCTCGGTGAAGGCAAGAAAACTGAAAGCGGTCGATTGGAAAGTTTCGAGCAAGTACTTCAAAGCCTCAGTTAAGAATGCAAACCCGAAAGGCTCCACATCAACCATCGGAGGAATCCTCGATGAGAAACACTCAAAGAGACATTCTCAATCGAAGAAACCAAGTCCTCAAGATATCTTTGAAAGACCAGTTCAACATAACCCGAACCTCACTTGCTTAAGGGTAAAGGTTATCCGAACCCGAGTCATCAAAGATTTAGACCGGTTGCACAAAAAGCCTAAGCATCCGAAATGTAAGGCTGAACCAAAGAAGAACTCTAAGGCACATGTTCATGCTAAAGCTAGCACACATATACGTAAAACCGCTAAGGCACCCCGAGTAGTGGATGTATATGTTGATGTTTATGGAAGACAAATTAGCCACTCTAAAGTGATTAGAGTTGTCGAGGCGATTTGGATTCCGAAAAGGTCTGAAATAACCTCGTAGGGACCCTACACAAAATGGGTACCTAAGAATTGATCTATTTTTCGGGAGGAAAACCCAGGCACTAAGTCGATGAAAGATCACATGGCAATCGATGAGCAGAGATGAAAAAAGCTCCCGATGTATGGTATCTTGACAAATGGATGCTCAAGACATATAGACAGATTCAAGAAGATGCTCAATGACTATGTTGAACAAAGAGGCCCATTGAGATCACTTTTGGAGATAACTCCAAAGGATGATCAAGGATATGGAACTTTGGAAGTCGACTCGGTTCATATCCATGGTGTTTCATATGTATCTGGATTGAAGCATAACTTGTTGTCAATTAGCCAATTCTGTGATAAGGGTTTCAATGTTGATTTCTCCAAGAACTTATGCTTTGTGAAAGACGATACATCACAGAAAGTATTAGTGACTGGTACAAGAAAAGGGAATGTGTATCTTGCTGATTGGAGTTCAACTCCTAAAGATACATGTTTAATTGCTAAAAGTTCCACAGATACCAAATAAGGTTATGGCATAAAAGAATGAATCACCTAAACTTCAAAACCCCGAACAAGCTTGCAAGATTAGCTCTTGTGAGGGGTTGCCTAATGAAGTGTTCAAGAAGGAACACATTTGTGATGCGTGCGAGAAAAGGAAAAACAAGTCAAAGCATCATTTAAAAAGCAAAGTAGAAGTTTCTACTTGAGAGAATACTTGACTTTTGCATATGGATCTGTTTGGTCCTATAACACCTGTGAGCACTAATGGCAGGAAATACACATTGGTAGTAGTTGATGACTACTCAAGATATACATGGGTCATATTCTAACTCAAGAAGAAAAAGAGACTCGGATAAAAAGTGCCGAAATTCTTGAAAAGGCTCGAAGAATGAGAAAAATCTGAGTGTGGTCAAAATCGATCCGACAAAGGAACCGAGTTTATAAATCATATCATTTCGATTATTGTGCAAAGAAATGGAATTCTACATGAAACATCACCGCAAGGACCCTCAACAAAATGGTGTTCTTTGAAAGAAGGAACAGAACTCGAAAAGAAGTTCGCAAGGACAATGATAAATTTGGTCGATATTCCTAAAAGATTTTGGGTCAATTTGAAGTCAACAACACCGCATGCTACTCTCGAGAATAGATCCATCTTGACAAAAAGTCAAGGCAAAACGCCTTATGAGCTTTGGAATGAAAGGAAGCCTCTTGTTTCTTTCTTTTTCGTGTGTTTGGTTGCAAGTGTTTCATACACAATAATGGTAAAGATCGAGTTGAAAACATTTGATAGTAAAGTCGATGAAGGAATATTCTTAGGATATTCGAGAGTCAAGAAAGCTTTCGAGTTTACAACCAGTAGGACTCTTATTGTGGAGGAAACACCTCATGTTGTTTTTTGATGAATCTGCTTTGTGTTCGAAGAAACAGAAACATGATGCAAATGAACCGACAAAGAGGATCACCAGATTAAGCCCGAAACAGAAAAGATAAATCATCCATCGAATCGAAAAGAAGAAAGTCACCACTATCTATGATTGGAGTGACTCGGACTCGATAAAAAGAGTTCAGATGGAAATCGGGATGGTGAGACCCAGAAAACCAACATTCCAAAGGTGACCAATCCGAACAGACACCCGCCTCGGACTCAGTGCACGTAATGCCAATGAAGATGTGGTCACAGCTGAGGCAATTTCTGAATCTATCAACCAAAGGGGAACAAATGTCTCTGACAATGTTCTAAATAGTATTTCCCTGAGGAAGATGATTCCTTTCTCCCATTTTGTTGTTCCCTCGAGTTTGTTGATTTAATCAACCTAACATTTCAAATGTTGAGGATACCATTGAAGGGGGAACATCAAGAAGGAAATGGTTAGATAGCCATCATACAAGCCAGATTGTGGGTGATCTAACTGAAGGTGTTAAAACTAGAAGGTTCCATGGAGAGAGTGCACTATTCTCGGCTGCTTCCCTATCGGAAAAGAACCTCTTTGAGATTGGTGAAGCTCTACAAGATTCTCCCCTGGATTACCGCCATGCAAGATGAGCTTGAATCAATTCTCGAGGAATGAAGTATGGGAGCTAGTAGATAGACCAGAAAGGAACAATGTCATTGGAACCAAGTGGGTTTTCAAGAACAAAAGAGATGAAAACAACAACATTGTGAGAAACAAGGCAAGGCTAGTTGCACAAAGTTATTCCCAAGAAGAAGGCTTGGATTATGATGAAACCTTTGCACCTGTTGTAAGACTAGAAGCCATCAGATTGTTTCTTGCATATGCTTCCCACATGAAGTTCACAGTCTATCAGATGGATGTGAAAAGTGCATTTCTGAACGGCGTGCTTAAAGAAGAGGTTTATATGGAACAACCTCCTGGTTTCAAACAGAATGACCAAGTTTACAGGCTAAGAAAAGCTTTGTATGGTCTTAAACAAGCACCCAGAGAATGGTATGATACTCTTTCTCAGTTTCTTACTGACCATGGTTTTGTCAAAGGAACTGTTGATAGAACTGTGTTCAGGATAGAGGATGGGGAAGATATCTTACTAGTTCAGATATATGTTGATGACATCATTTTTGGATCTCCAAACCATCAGCTGTGTGAAAAGTTTTCAACACTGATGAAAGGCAAGTTTGAGATGTCAATGATGGGAGAGATGAATTTCTTTCTAGGACTTCAAGTGAAACAATCAAAGGAAGGAATATTCATCAACCAGGCAAAGTACACCAGAGATCTGATTGCCAAATATGGTGTACAGAATTGCAATACAGTTAGAATTCCCATGAATACTAACTACAAGATGGATCCCGATTACAAGGCAAATCGAGAAGTCATCTTCGATTATAGAGGAATCATTGGATCATTGCTCTATCTCACGGTAGTAGGCGGATATAACATTTGCTGTTGGGATATGTGCAAGATACCAAGCTAATCCTAAGGCTAGTCACATGGATTCTGCCAAAAAGATACTGAAATATCTTAAGGGCACAGTGAATAGAGGATTATGGTATCCAGCTGATGATAACCTAGAGTTAAGTGGTTACTCAGATGCTGATTATGGAGGATGCAGAATTGACAGGAAGTCCACTTCAGGAACTTGTCAATTTCTAGGAAGCAAGCTGATATCTTGGTTTTCAAGAAGGACCTCGATGAGCAACAACAAGTACTCACCGTTTGAATATATGGTCATAGAAGTGATGTGCATGATTCTTTGGCTCAGACAACAATTGAGGGATTATAAAGTTGTAGCCAATGAAGTACCAATATTTTGTGACAATAATAGTGCCATTGCTATTTCACAAAACCCGGTATTGCACACCAGATGCAAGCATGTGGATATCAGACATCACTTCATCAGAGATCATGTCGAGAAGAAGGACATAAGGATGGAGAAAATTCATACTGATAAGCAGAGAGCTGATATCTTGACTAAACCTTTGGCGGAATCAAGATTTCAAGAACTTTCAGTTGAATTAGGGATGCTAGAACCAGGTGTATAGAATAAAATCTGAAAAATTGAAGGTTTTCAGATGCATGAAGTTTTCTCATAATCCTTCTGAGAAGCTCAGGATAAAATGGAAATACCGAATCAATCTCGAAAAACTCGAGAGCATATCTTGAACCAATTCAGTACTCAGTATTATACTGACATTTTATCAAGATCAGTACTCAGTAAGACTGATAGAGGGAAATTGGTCTGAAGAAGTAATGACTCATGCGATCCATTTATTGCTCAAGTAAATTCAGTAATCATTCGCAATAAATATAAAAACAACTGAGGAATGTTTTTTTTTTTTGGTGGGATCGTTTTAAATTCGAAGAAGGTCAATAAATATTTAATGCTCGCTACATTAATGACCAATGAGGATGTTTTGGCGGCTTACTTTTTCTCGAGATCGTTTGGTTCAGATACCCGATTAATCGAGATTAATCTCAACCGTTGTTACCCACCTAACCAACACGATTCCCCACGATCTCAAGGATATATAAACCCCAATCAGCCATTCAAGCCAATTTTTTTATCAAACCCTTCATTTTCAAATCCTCTGAAATTAAAAATCCCCTTTGCCCAGAAAATCTCCAAACCCTAAAGTTTCTCTTCTTCAATCAAACTCTAAAATGGCTCCAACCTTGTTCGAGAGATAAGCCGAAACCAACAAGCCGTGGTACGAGTTCGTTGTCTCACTCAAAAGCACAACCAACTCAAAGCCAGAAGAGGAGGCTCTGCATATGATTCGACTGGCTAAACTCACTCAACTAGTCGCAAAACCGACCCGCACCGGGAGTTTGCGAAAGAGGTAATCGAATTCATCTGTAACTTAAAGATAGATGAAGAGGGCTGTATGCATTCTAATTTAACTGTATCACACTTAGAGCAGTCATCCAAATACGTCGATTTTGAGAGGGATCTGTATATTGTTCCGAAAAATCCGAATGATGTTTTTGAGCTCTGTGATAGAGGAGAGGATCCTACAATGTATATGTCAGGAAGAGAGCAGGAGTACTTAGATAGGATTGCGGAGAATCTGTTAAGTTTGAGGCGACATAATCATAAAAAGGCACACAAGCCACAATATCGTGTGTTGATGGATATTGTGAGCAAGTGCATCATGAGTCTTGCGAGGAGTTTTGAGCAGATAAGTACCCCGAAACTCAGATTGATGGTGGTGATAGAAGCTTCACCCACCACAGATTTCAACTGGCTGAAATTCTTGATCCAAACGGTGAGTGAGCAGACCAAAGTTTTGAGGAAGATTGACGGGGCGATCTCAATCAAAGGCAAGATCCACCATGCCCCCAAAATTGCTTACATTTTGGAGATGTGCAGAGAGGAGGAGGATATCTTCGCCAATTCGACCCCATTTCCTAAATCCAAAATTCTTCTTAAACCCAAAGTTTGCAAGCGGTCATCGGGGAAAGAGAGAAAAAAAGGTAGAATCACCTTCTGCGCATTTCTTTGAAAAAAACCCCAACAAACTAGGGGAAGATGTTGTTGGAGGCAAAGATGGAGCGAGGAGCAAAAATGATGAAAACGTAAAAAATCTTGCTCCAAAACACGAAAGATTGGTGGTTCTCACCGATGAAGATGGAAGTGATTCTCAAGAGATTCAACCCGAGGGCCAAACCGCCGAGCTCACCATTACAAGTGTTGGCTCGGGTTATCTCCAGACACAGATCGACCGGCGAGCGTGTCTTTTCTCGAGGTGCTCGAGACATCGCCAAGATGTATAAAATTTCTCAGAAATTTTCAAAAGAGCTCAGACCTCGAGATGCCTACCTCAGTGTGCGTGCTCTGTATGACAAGAGCTACCCGAGTCGATCCAAGATGTGCAAGCTCAGACCGACGAGCCAACTCGACTAAACCGAGGATATACCAATTCAGCCTCGTAACCCACACAGATACAAACCGAGGACCTCGACCGCACAAACTTCGGGGATGTCACCGAGACTCGGGAGCGTAATAGTCTTGATGAGCTCCTCGAAAGATCTACTTCTTGATCCCTTAGCGTAAACTTCAAATGAACCAGAGAGCCCGAGATGGAAGAAAGGCGAGGTCAAGAAGGCGAGCGGAGGGAGCAAGGGAACGGGTTCATACTTGACCGATACCCTCGAGCTCAAATTTCATATCCCGACCTGCAAGATATTTTTCTTTAGATTAAGAACAATCAGATTTATCCTCAATCGGACTCTTCCCGAGATGCTTGATATTGCCGCTTTTTTAGAGGGAAGACCGGTGGAATGAGGAGACACCTTTCTAACCGACTTCTCGGGGTTCGTAGGACAAAGCTCGGGATGAAAAACTCCGATTTTGATGAGCCGGGTTCGAGAGGAAGTTGGTGAGAGGAGAGCAACCGGGTTGGTGCCCCAAGGCAAATGAGACAAATCTCAAGATGGAGATGGGGACCAACAGGGGAGATGTTGAGAAGCGCCTCAAATTGAAAAGGAGACTTCGTTCTTGATCAACTCGATCTAGTCAACATCAGAATGTTGATAGTACTCTTCAGACTGAGGCGCAGCTGGAGACTGGAGCTCAGAATGAAGATGGAGCTCAAGATGATCAGACAACACAGGAGGTACAGAAGATTCCTGAGATTGATCTCACTCCTCTGATAGAGAAACTTGAGAAGGTTGAGCCAATGATGATCAAGATTGCTCAGATGGAAGAAACGTTGGCCAATCAAGCTCAAAAGATGGACGGTCTTAGTCACTCTTCAGAACTGGTGCAAATTCAAAACACTCTAACCACCCAGATGACCTCCATGGAAAGAAAAGCTAAATGAGAAGTTTGGAGGGAGTCAAGGCCGAATTAAGTGATGAATCAAGGTAAACACCAGGAAAGTTCTGATTTCCTAGAGGTGAAACTAGCAGAAAAGAATGAGGTGTTAATCAAGTCTGCTGTTGAGGAAATGAGCTCAATACTCATGACCAAGATGACAGAGATGTTCAAAGAAGCACTCTCTGGCCAGTTTGCCCACTTATCTGAAGAATTTTCTGTGGCCAAGAACCATCTAAGGAGGCTGGAAGACGAACAAGATCGATATAGGGAGAAATTACCGTGTAAGCAAAGAGCAATATCACATGGACACAAAGACTCTCCGTGCTTCTTCCAAGTTACGGTGCCAAGAAGGGGAAAAAGGAAGTCAAGATCTCGTAAAGTTCATGGCACGTACTTTGGAGAAGAAGGCTCGGAAAGATCTTTGAAATGTATAATCTAGCAAAAAGCCTTTAAAGAAGCTCTGAGCTCTTTGAAAAGTTGAAGTTCGCCGGTAGAAAAACCTATCTACGCCGAAGTTTACGAAAGCAAGCTATGCTTGATGTTGCAAGAGAGAAACCGAAAAGTTAGAGCAAAGGTTGGAACAAGCCAGTCATTTCTTTCGCTTATGAAGAAGGAAAAGCCTTGGGCGTTGTTCAACCCGAAAGTAAACGTCAAAAGGCTTCTAAGCCAATCCAGAAAAATTGATTCTCGATGATGAAGAAATAGAACAACCAAAGGGAATCGAGTCTCAACCTCGGAAGAAAGTCTTCAACACGAGAAATGCTCAAAGACACTCCAAGAAGAACAAGCTAAGAAAGTTCTTGCCGCCGGTCTCGAGAACGTCTGTGGATCGTAAAGAAGATAGACGAAGAGCGAAGCGAAGGAGTGATTTCGGGAAGTTTATGAGCAAGAGGAAAGGAACATCAAAAGCACTAAAGTGGCCCCACGTTGATAAATGGATGCCTATCAAACTCAACGATATGTGGGAAGAAGTCAAGAGGACCTTCGGTTCAATTATGATGTTCTCGAGGGAATGGAGAGGGGAAAGCTCGATCGAATGAAGCTTTCATTGAATACCTTCTTATCTTCTATCCAAAGTATCTACAGAGTGGATTAACTTTTGGATGAAGGAGAGGTACAGATAGTAGCCCTGGTCCATATTCCTATCCACCTCCAAAACTTGATAATGGCTTGGTAAATGAGAAGGCCATTACTCAAGAGATATCTTTGATCGGGTCACTGGGTTTAACAGAAACGGTCCGGATATCATCAAGGAAAGAAATGAGTCAAGAAGAGATTTTTTTGGAATGTTTGACACAGAGGTGCCGTGATGAAGTTGAGAATGAAGCAAACTAAAGAGCAGAAGATCAAGAGCCAAAATCGGATCAAGATCAAGACTCGAGAAGATTTTGTAAACTTTATATTTTGTCTTTTTGATTTTGTTGATAAACTCATTGTAATATGTAACGGGATACCAATCATCAATGAAGATTTATCATTATGCTCAAAAGATAATATCTCATTATCTTATTTACATGTATTTTATTTTGATATGCCTGAATGAATGTCTCTGAACTGATTGTATGATTGATAAGGGAGAAACTGTTTAAGTATTTGGTAATGAACTAGTTAAAGAGATTCATTAATGAAGAAATTGCTGAATGATTAAACTATTGAGAAACTCTGAAATTTTTTAGAGATTCTCTGATTTAAGAAATTGTTGGGAGACAACCAATCTTGTAATAGGATAAACTGAAACCTGAGTATAGGTTATTTGTTTGTAACAAGATAGGTTTTGGCATCATCAAAAAGGGGGAAATTGTTGGGAGATGAATTTTAATAAAGATTTATGATTTTGATTAGATCCCAAAACCCCTGAGTATGACATGTTCAGAATGATCTTGATAAGTTGAGTCAGGATTCAGTTTTTAATATTCAGGATGTTATCTGCAGAATGTATAGTCAGCAGATATAGTTCAGGATAATTACTGAAGACTCAGTAGGATACTGAGTAACTGAAGACTCAACGAGAAGACTCAAAGACATCGGTCAAGATAAACTACAAAGATTCGAAGACCACAAGACTCGAAAGACCTCAAGACTCGTAAGACTCAAGATGCAAAGATCAAGACTAAGAAATCAAGATCAAGAATACTTAAGGCAAAGTAATTCTCAAGAATCGAGAATGTCTTGAATGCTCAAGATGAAACTCAATATTACGAGGCATTTCAATATATCTATCTGAAGGATGCAATACTGAGAAGATCGCGATTCCTTAGAAAGATAGATATCTGCCAAGACATTCAAATGCAGACAAAAGGAACTAAGTCAGAAGTGTTGTTAAGGTTATATCAAACTCAGAGTTTGTAACCAAAAAGAGCCGCTTGAAGGTGTCTACCTTTAACCGGAGACAAAAGTCAAAAAGAGAAAGACAACATCGTACCATCTTGACAATCGATAAAGGATGTGTGTCTCTGAAAAAAGGATGTCAGATGTACAAAAGTTCTAGACTGCAAAAAGTGAAGACCGGCTACATGGAAGGCTATTGCCTAGAAAGTGTTAGGGAGTTTCAAACCCTAAATATAGCCGTTTTCACACACCACAAGAGGAAACTAACGGGCTTGTCTCTCCAACGGATAGTTTTCAAGAGTGACCTTGGTGTATGCCTATAAATACTGGTGACCCTCTACATTGTAAGGTTACGGGAAATTTATACGCAACTTAAGAGCTCAAGCCTATTCTTGTAAAAGTTAAAAGCACTCGAAAAACTTAGAATTTCCCAAGTGCTTCAATATTGAAGAGAGCTCACTATACTAAGCCTAGCTTGATAAGAATTATCCAAAGCTTAGTCGAGATATCCTAACCCTTTGCATTGTGCTTCATTGTAAAGGATATCTCATCCTAGTTGGAAACCAACCAAGAAACCCCAAACCCTTGTGAAGGTAGTTGGAGTGTGTTTGTTGGTGAGAAGTGTTGTAAAGAGTTAGTAAACTACACGGAGTAGTCAGAAAACTCTAGAGGAGAAGTTAGTAAGCTACAGGGGTAAGTCTAAAGCTTGTGTGTGATTGAGTAAGTAAACTACGGAGGTAGTCAGAAAGCTCAAGGTCGGGTTGAGTAAGTAAACTACGTGGAGTAGTCAGAAAACTCAGGGCCGAGTTGAGTAAGTAAACTACGAGGTAGTCAGAAAGCTCATTGTTGATAGTGAATTTCTCTGAAGAGTCGGAGAGAGTGGACGTAGGAGCTTGAGTCTCTGAACCACTATAATTGTTGTGTTCTTTATTGCTTTCCTTATCTGTGCTTATCTGTTGCATTGACTTGATTTTGAAAGCATACTTTTCACTGATATTCAGTTGGAATCAATCCACTGAAGTTGCATAAGTGAATCACAGCCTAATCACTATTTCATAAAGGGAAGGTTTTTCTGCAAAGCTTAAAACGAGTATAAACTAAGGGCCAAACCATTCCGCACAACTGAGTAGCTAGAACAGATAGTTACCAAACCAACGTTATTTTCTCGAGGGTTCAAGAAGTTAGTTATTTGATCCAAGCAACTCAGGATCTCTGACACTCAGGACTCAGTTGGGATTATCTGAGGTTTCGAAAAGCGGCTTCGGGATCACTGTCTCGATGAGACTTTGACTCGAAATGATCAGTGCTTCTCGAACCTAATCTTGAGATTATCTCGACCCAAGTCGACCTCGAAGAAAAAAGATTTAAAAACACTGAACACGTGTATTCCCCCCCATACACGTGTAAGACTCGTTTGCACCGGTACCAACATGTAGTTAACGTTGGGACGTCCAAAATGGAAATAGTGTAGTTAAGATTGGAACGGAAGGAGTATTTTATAAAAGAGTAACATTCCCGTGAATCAAGTCTATACATGAACTCTATCACTTTTATGGGTAAAAACTATCACTGTTATGAATAAAAACTTTCACTGTTTAAAAATATAAAGCATTTTCTAAATAATGATAATTTTTTACATAACAGTGATAGTTTTTATGTATAACAGTGAGAGTTTTTACATAATTGTGATACTAAAAAAACCCTAGTTGACGGTGAACTCACGCTTTACACAAGTTTTTGTCTTTATAAAATGCATTTGATGCACTCATGCATATTAATTTTGCCTCTATTTTATTGAAGATATATTGGTTTCGCTGATATTATGTTGCATAAATAGTGCTTCACTCAAATTAGATCCATCTTTTAGATTTGCTCCAACAGGAATCCGCACGACGTCGTACGAGAGCTAAAATACATTGACGATGAGCAAGTGAGCAATACTCATGGCGTCGATAAACAGCATCTCAATGTCTGTCTCCGACGACGACCCCGAGGACCCATAGAATCACATGCGGGTTCGGGCCCGCCGCAAGCGCAAGAAATTCGGCCTGATAGGCATGCCCGATTTCACTCGCAAAATCCTCGCTAAACTCCTCAAATGGTTGCCCGCCCTGCTCCTCCTTTTCGCCGTCGCCGTCCTAATTTACGAAGCTTTCGAAATTGGCAGCGGTGAGAACCGGAATCCGCCGCGGCCGGATACTCGGAGTAATGATGCTAAGCCGCAAGGGAATTTGAACAAGCTTGATCCCATTACCCGGGTTGTTGGTGGCGTTAGAGTGCGTGAGTTATACATGTTTTTTTTCTGTATTGCTGCAATGTGTTTTTAAACTTGGTGGAGATTTATTGAGTTATATGTTTTTCAGGGAAAGTGGTAATGTGAATTGTGTTTTATCTCCTGACTAGTAATGTGCAAAGATTTGTGATTAGTTTACTTGTTTTGCTATGATAAATAACATGAGATAATGGCTTCTTATTCTTACCATTTATATCCACCTGAGGATGTGAAGTTTGGCCTTATAATTGATGACTTATGAAACTTCTAATAGGAATAGTTGATTTTGTAAGTTAAGTGCAAAAGGCCTCTCAGAGCATTTTTCCTGCGTCTTGAATGGAACGCCTAGGCATGGAATTGAAATGAGGAAGAGATGAGGATTAGGCTACTGTTTATAAGTTTCTGAAATGTAAAATCTAGATTGAGGTTTGAAAACATGTGGGAATGTTTGTTATTCAGTTTTTGGTGTTTCCCTAACATTTACGTGAAAGTTATTGACGTCTGGTGGGAATGCAATAGGTTAAATTCTAATGTATGATTAAGTTTCTAATTATCGTAAATATTATAAAGCGAACTTGTTAGTGACTTAGTGTATGATTATATTTTGGAATTATGTCAGGGTGTTTAAAGCTCCTACCTCCTGAAGAACTTGAGCATTTAAAAATTCCCAATGATATGGACTCTAGAAGTCAAATAAAAGAGCTTGTGTATACCATGGATACTGATAAAGCTAGTAAAGACGGGTTGTTTAACTTATCCACAGTATATATGGAGGGTGCAAGATTTAATTTATTCACTGGAAACCAAACCCTCGAGCAGAGAGAGCAAAACTTTAAGGCAATGAATTGTATACCGCCCACCATTTTTTCCGTGTTTCTTATTTTAAGAATCTTAAGCCTGGGGTATGACATCTTATGTAATGAATATTCTATAAAACAATTAAAGTGCCTCTTTTTTTAGCATATGTTTAGTTACCTAAGTCACACTTTAATGCAGCCCAAGTCTTATTGCGTGATAGGTGACTGAAAGAGCAGAGGTTCACTGTGGTTTCTACTGTGAAACGGGAGGTTTTAGGGTTTCAGATGAAGAAAAAAGTTACATGAGAACTTGCAAAGTTGTGGTCTCCACGTGTGCATTTGGTGGTGGAGATGATCTTTATCAACCTATAGGAATGTCGGAGATGTCACTTCATGAGGTTATAATTCTTCACGCGAAAACTTGTAGGATATTGTACAATACTCACTCTGTTTCGTATTAATTGTCGTTTTAGCTATTTGTCCACAATTTTCATCCTAATTTACCCCCATTTATATCCCTAAAATATCTCTTATTTAATGAAGAGTATCTTTTTCCCTCACACCTTTAATTCTTCCACTCTCTCCCCTTAATTTGATTGAGGGTAAATAGGTCAAAATTTTATGTTCCTTAACTTTATACAGATTTTATTTGACTTATGCATAGTCGTAAATAAGATTTTGTTCATAAAATGGTACAGGTTTGCTATGTGGCATTCTGGGATGAAGTTACTTTTGCAACACAAGAAGCACAGGGGAACAAAGTTAATGAACGGCATTTTATTGGGATGTGGCGCGTTATAATTGTCAGGGATTTACCTTTCAGAGACCAAAGATTGAATGGTAAAATACCAAAGGTATGGAACTCTTAGGTTCCTATCCTCTACGGTTTCTGCAAGTCATAAAAATATAACGCAAGAATATGAGTAGCTCATATCATCTGGACCATAGAAAAAAAGAAGTGATTCTTACACTGTCTTTTAGATATGCTACGTACACTTAATATATGCATGCCTATATTTCAAGTTTTCATATGGCATATCTAATAGGTAAGAGTAGTTTCTTCCTGCTTCTAGAAGAGCAGAAATTTATGCTTGGAATGGTTAAAAAAAAAAAAAAGAAGACAAGAACGACATTAGAGTGCTATGCGTCTCGTAAGCTGTAAGAACTATTTTGTAAATATTGAGAAGCTTGTACACCATACGTGCATTTATATATTCATATGCATGCTTATATTTGGGGCTTTTTTTAAGGCTAAACTCAAGAGCACTTTTTTTAAGCCATGGCAGAGAAAGTAAAACTAAATTTGCTCTTCCTATCTAAACCATCTCATGGAAGCTAGGATAAACATTGTGAATCCCAAGTTATTTCTTAGGTCCAAAAAATCCACAAATATGCTTTCTACGTGTGGAGTTGCATCGATATCCTACCATATAAGTATATAACTAATTGCTGGCTACACCTCAATCAAATATGACATTTGCTATAACAGTTATGTGTTTGCGTTAACATCTTAAATTGGTGGAAATTTATATTGCATTTTGAGAACTATTATGTGTTTATCCAGATGCTTCCCCATCGTCTTTTTCCAAATGCTAGATATTCCATTTGGGTAGATTCAAAGTCTCAATTTAGGAGGGACACCCTGGGTGTGCTGGAGGCCTTACTCTGGGCTTCAAATGATGAACTCGCGATTTCTGAACATGGGGGCAGCAGCAGTGTGTATGATGAGGCAAAGGCTGTAGTCAAGAAGAATAAGGCCACTCCAGAGGAAGTAGAGGTTCAGTTGGCACAATATCGCCAGGATGGCTTTCCAGAGGATAAGAGATTCAATGGGAAGAAAGGTATTTGTTTTATACTATATTATGGTGATTATTTTTGGAACTGCAGTTAACAACCAAAGCTCTGACTAATGAATACACTTAGGGTATGTTTGGACTTGGGATATAGTGGATTTGAAATCTAGTAGATTGCAAAATCCTGATAAATAATAATGGTGTGCGTTTGTTTCGATATTTAAGTAGTGTAGTAGGATTCAACTTTATGCAATGTGTAAGAGTGTGTGATGGTATATTATTATATCATTGTTTGATTGTGCAATAATTAATGTGTTTAATTGGAAGTTGTAAAAGTGAGGAAAAAAGGTGTGAAAATTGATAAATAAAAGAATAGTGAGAATGAAAAAGTATATTTTACATTAGTGTGATGGAAAAAATGGTATTGTGGGGTTTATAGGACTTGTTGGGGTCAAAAATCAGATTTTAAAATCCCAAAGTAGAACATTATTTAGATTTCGAAATCCAAAATCTGGTTTTCAAATCCCAAATCAAAAATACCCTTACAGTTAGTATGTCGTGAATGAAGTTAATTTTGTGTTGAGAACCTGTTTTTCTCCGGAATGGTTGTACTCTTCATATATTTTGCATCTCTGCTGCCATTTACATTTAAGTTCCTTCACAACAAGTGATGCAATATCTTAGTTGAGATGATGAATTCTTGCGTTTACTATTTTGAGTACAATGTGAACAAGGTTCTGATTATGTGTATGCAGCTCTGGCTGAGGCTTCCATAATTGTGAGGAAGCACACTGAAGCAACGAATTTGTTCATGTGTCTTTGGTTCAATGAGGCGGTTCGTTTCACTTAATCAACTAAGTTTCCCTTATGTTCTGTGGCGACTCAAAGGGTTAGTTCACATCAATATCCCTGTTTGCACTAGAAAAGATCTCGTAAATAGTATGGGACATATACGCAAGGCAAAGCCTCTCACAAATTGATTCTATTGGAATCCTACTGTGGAAAGGCATACCCATGGTTTCAAAGAGAAAAAGACAATATTTCTGTTTAGTTGTAATATTTTTTAGATATATGAGCTAGCTTTTATGTAGATTGGCAAAACATTTTTGTACTTTTTTCCCAGGCTCCCAGCTCAAAGACCCCACACCCTTTGTTTCTTTTCTTTGCTTATGTGATCTGAGGTGGAGGTGAAATTTCTGTAAATATGTTTGCTAGATTGCTTATATTGGAAAATGGCCATGTTTCTCTGGGATTTTCTGGGATTTTCTATTCTCCGTCTGCCTTTTCGAAAAGATTTAGCAGTTATATGAACATGAGTATTGATATGAAGGTTTTCTATAACTCCAATATCAGTACAAATTATTTATATTTTGTCACAAATTATGTACAAGAAGATTATGCGTGAAAATTGGCTCCATAAAAAATCTAATGTTGAGCATCAATATATATATAGAGAGAGAGAGAAAGAAAGGGTCTCATTACACCTTGGTACACGGTGCATTCATAGTGCATTTTAGAATCGTGGAATTTATTATAATGAAAAGTGCAATTTGTCTATATTGAATCGGGAAACTATTTTTTTCATATTAATAGTTGCATAGTTCAGTATAAATAAATTGCATTTTTTAACTAAATAAATTGCACGATTTTAAACTACACTATGAGTGCACGGCGCACCAAGATGCATACAACACTTAGCCATAGCCATATATACACACACTATATGAGCCCAATTGTGAGTTTCTTATTGCTTTTAGTCGGTCACCTTTTATCATCAGGTATTCATTCAGCTTACATAAGAGAAGAAATGGGATAGGAGGATTAGGTGAAGAGCTAAAACAAGTGGATTAGGTTAACATAAGTTATAGATATGAACAAACACACTCAAAATAGATACTATTAAAACGACCTTTTCAATATTAACAATCTCATAAAACACCACTCTTGGATCCAACGATGCTGTCAAGAATCCTATACTGCACTGCAGTTGTTTTAGCCACTGCTGCAGTTATCCTTCTAGCCTTATTCTCACCGCTACCCCGCCCTCACAGCCACCCCCGCCAGTCCCTATCCTTCTACATCCAACAGCCCCAGGTGGACGGCGCCGCCACGCACCCGGTGGCTCCGGCGGCCTTGATCTTCCACCGGACACTCACCGAGGGCCCGGAGAACGAGTCCCGCATGGTCGGAAAGGCGCAGGGTTTCATAATCCCGGTCGAGAGTTTCGCGCATTCGGCGTTCAACATTATTTATCTTACGTTTCATACGCATGAGTATTCGGGGAGTATCAGCGTAGAGGCCAAGAATTTAGAGCACAAGGAAAAGGAAGCGCTGAATGTTGTGGGTGGGACAGGGTCGTTTGCTTTTGCTCGTGGGGTTGCTGTGTTTGCAAGATTGACTAATTTGGAAGCATCTTATCATATAAAGCTGGACCTGGAATTTCCTAATGGATCGAGATCAATTCCAGGCTGAGTTGCATCATGCCCATAAATATTAATTTCTATAAATCAGGTCTATGCATAAACTCTATCACTTTTATAGGTAAAAATTATCACTGTTATGCACAAAAACTTTTACTGTTTAAAAAATAAAATATTTTCTAAACAGTGATTGTTTTTGTGCATAACAGTAATAATTTTTATGCATAACAGTGAGAGTTTTTGTACATAACTGTGATATTAAAAACATCGAGTTCACGGTGAATTCGGTTTCACACAAGTTTTTAACCTTTTTTTTTTTGGGGAATTTTGTGAGATCGGTTCTTTTATGAGTAGATATCAGCATCTTCAGTTACAATTCATAAACTTTGAATAAGAATTACGAGGCAAATGCTTGTTTTACTTTGTAATTTCTACTAATGCTTTATTTATGAGTTGAATCCATGGTTAACACTTAAGAGATGATTTTATTTATTTATTTTGGTTTCACTATTCGATTAACTCAATTTTCAACTCTTCAATTAATTGAGGTAATGACTGATTACTACAATTTTCTCAACCCTTCTAATTATCCATTACAAACTATTTTTTCAAGAGTGGGTCTTACGTGAAACCACATATGAAAATAAAGTAATTTAAGCAAAAATCTTAACAAATGGATTACAACAACAAAACTCGCGGGTCTGCTTGACCCGTATGAAACACGCGGCCTATAAGAATAAATAACGAAAACAGACATCATCAAGTGTCCGGTTGGTAGATGCCTAAGCCTACTCCTAGAAGGCCGAGAGTTCAAATCCCCCTAGCATCATTCCAAAAAATCTTGCTAATAAAGAAGTTCTTGAAACATTTAAAATAATATATTTTATAAATAAATATAACACTACCAGAATTTTTAAGAAATATTATTATATTATTACAATTAATAGTTTTCCATTTTCAATTACACTTTCAATCATGAACCCTAAACCCTAAATTATGAACCATTCGAGCCGGGTGAACCATGAACCACTTGGCCCGGGTTAAGTCCGGATTGGGTAATAGAAAAAATTGAAAAAAAGAAAAATTAATTTTTTTTTTAAATTTTAAATAATTAAAATATGAGACAGATGTCAAATTAAGAGGAGTGGAATACGTAACTTTGGAACAGAGGAATCCGTGCGGGAAAAAGATGAGAGAGAAGCAAAAAGGAGAAGGAGAAAGGAAAAAAGAAAAGCGATCCGAAAAAAACTGTGTATTAAGGATCCAGATCCAAATTCTCATGGGTAATCTAAATATGAGTATTTTTATATGTGAAAATTTTCACATAAGACTTTGTCTTTTTTCAATTACTCTCCATACAAAATATACTCAACTAGTATAGTGCCCACGTGTTATCCGGTTCTTTTATTGAAAAATGAAATATTCCCTTACGTCCAAAATTTTATGGAATATGGTGTGAGACATGCTCCCAAATATTTGGTGTGAGATATGTTGTGTTCGATATAATAAACTCAGGATTAATCGAGCACGTAAGAGCGACACGTGTAATATTCTTTAAAATAATCATACCCGGTGGACAAATGTGCTCGCAGTCCGTTGACCAAACAAGTTTGTTCGGCCAGTTCGCCACTTGACGCCCAAAACAAACGTACTCACCACTCAGGTCAGGAAAGAAGGAATCAGATGAGCTAAGTCAAGAAGGCCACGAACAAATCTGAGGACTCAGGCGGCCAAAATACTCGATATATCTGAAAAGGCTCGGATATCCCGAGGTTCAATGCTATCTCGCAACTCGATATCCCGAAGGCTCGAGATATCCCGAGGGTCAAGATGCTTCGCAACTCGAGATATCCCGAAAGGCTCGATATCCCGAGGGTCAAGATGCTTCGCAAACTTAGATATCCCCGAAAAGCTCGATATCCCGAAAGTCGAGATGCTTTCGCAAAGACAACATTACGAAGACTCGGGCATCTGGGCGGTCGAGTGCTTGCCACTCAGATATCCCGAAGACCCAGACATCCTGAGGGCTCAGTATGCTCGAGGAGGACAGTATTCCAGCGACGAAACGGACATGGTTAAAGGGCGAACAAAGCATCCAACCGAGCAAAAGATTAATTTGGACGACCAAAAGAGTGCCTTACGCATAAGCAAGCTCCAAGATCAATCTAGAAGACGGTTGGGAACGCGTGGCAATATCATCCGGATTCTTGCATGACCAAGTCTCCAAATCATGCTTGCAACCCAAAATCATGCTTGTCGGAGTGCTATAAAATGAAGAAAAAAGAAGAAGAGAAAGGTTCAGAAAAATTTCCCAGAAAGAGTTATACCCACACTTGAGAGGCAAGGAACAGAAAAATTAGAGTGATCATTTATGCATACTAGAAACCCTAGCACTCAGAGGTTAACTCTCCAAATTATCTTCATCTGTAATGATTCATCTTCATAAGGTGTATCAAACATTGTACGTGTAAATCTCTCAATACCACATCCTGGCTTGGTATGCCCCCAGAGTAGTCATTTCCTGACGAACTGGGTCAACAAATTCATCTTATTTACAATTTATCGCACACGTGCATGTTTTTTTTGTGAGTTGTTACCAAATTAGCCACATAATACTCTCGATAAAAAATGACTCGCGACAATTGGCGCTAGAAGAAGGGTGTTTCACCAAAAAACCAACCCATACACAAACCCTTAGTTAGCCGAGGCAGAAAAAAGAAATAAAATGCCTCAATCTAGGAACACACAAACGGAGAGGTTGGGACAAAGCCGACCACATGACCGGAAAGAGGCTCAGCGCCAGCCTCACAAATATCAGATAGGGGAGACCATCAATCTTGAGGATATTGCCAATGATCCGGCGGCCACAACAAAGGCCATCACTTTCTTGTTGCGAGCACAGAAAGAGAGGGCCGAAAAAGAGTTGGCTAAGCTAAAAACTCAAGAAGATGAAGAACGATGCTCGCGTACACCTGATAGCGAGCAAGTTAAAAAGAAAACTGCGAAGCGGGCGAATAAAAAAGCCGATGATACGTCTGATGACGAACAGCCTCAGGGGTCTAGACCTTCAGCGTTTGGACGCTTGAGGCTCTCCGCCAAAGACCGAATCGGCAATAATAAGCGACAGGATCCAGGGAAGGAACAACCAATAAACATGCCCGCACACTCAGGTCTTCATGATCGTCCGCATGCCGAACAAAAATCGGCAGGAACAAAATTGTCTATCCATCATCGATTGGGTAGTCAAGAACAAGCTTGTAAAGGGGGACTGCCCCATCACGAGCATGACCCACTGGGTCCTCATGATGGGAAACAACCCCGATCCAAGTCTGTCAGTTCCACAAAATTTGCGGAAATGCAGAAAGCCATCGAGGGATTACAGGCCGACCTGGCCGCGACCAAAGGCCACCCTCGGGCGAGCACAATACCCTGCTCGCCACTATCACCGGCGATCATGGCGGCGAAATACAAGAAAAGTAAGCGAAACTCGACCACCAAATCCCCATGTTCGATCTTTGGTCCGACCCTCATCTCCATCTCAAAGAAATACTCAGACTTTATGATCGCGATGGGGGCCACAGACGCAACGCAGTGCCGATCATTCCCCATGACTTTGGGTGATCGGGCACATAGATGGTTTTCTACTTTGCCCGCTGCGTCTATCACATCTTTCGCTCAATTGGGACAACAATTTTTGTCCCACTTTTCATCCATGTGTGCTAGTTTCCAAATACCAAAAACAAAGGTTAGGCGATTTTTTCCCAACTAAAAGGTGAGTCGGATCGAGCATACATTGAAAGATTTGATAAATGTTTGTATGATGGAGCCCCAGTTGAAGAGGATGCCAAGATCCTCGCGGTGGTCGGGGGCCTGACTCTAAACACTGACATGTGGAAGGCCATGCATCAAGACTGGCCGAACACATATTCAGAATTCCGAGAACGAGCGGCCAAAATCATAGCCATGCAAGATTTGCTCGCCCAATCACGATTGGGTCAGGAGCCTACAACTAGAAAAGTTTTTGGGAAGAAAGTGATGAATGAAGGGGGGTACAAATCCCCAGGCTCTTTCAAACCATTCGAAGAAATAGCAGAAGCAAACGCCCTACGAAGTCTTCTGGGCGTTTCAGCGGAAACAATTTTTAACCAAATTAGAGATCGGGACATGTTGGATAGGCCGAGAAGAATTATAATGGACAAACATCGGCTCAATGCTTCCAAATATTGTAACTACCACGAGTACATCGGGCACTGTCTGAAGAAAAGTGTCGCGATTTACTCATAACTTTGGAAGTTATCACGAAGATAATCGTCTTACCTAATTCTTAAAAAAGCCGTGAGAGACTCTCCTAACGTAAAAAAAGCGAGAAGATCGAAGGGGTAAACGTAAAAAAAAGCAAACAAACGCGTCGACGGTGATCCCGATGAATCACGTAAAAGGTCTGAAATACCCAAAAGAGGGCCTCCTACTGTGGGAAGAGGTCGAGAAAGTCAAGAGATTCACATGATACGTCCTGAATATGGTCCAGTGGGTGGATGTTACCAGGCACCATCATTACCGAACAAATGTAAGAAGATGGAGATGCGTGCCATGCAAAGCATTCATCAGGTAAAGGTGGCGAGCACATCAGCTAGCACGCCACCCTCACACCAAATCATGTTTTCAGACGACGATCTCGACGGTATAATAACTCCCCACAACGACTCCTTAACCATTAGTGCTCATCTCCTCGGGTTGAAGGTGCACCACCTCCTGGTTCATACCGGAGCCTATGCGAACATTTTGTTCGTCAACACCCTTCACCAGATGGAAAAGCAAGTTGGGGACTTGAGCAGTTATATTGAACCGCGTGATCATACCATAATGGGTTTTGGGGAGTCTGTAACCCGACCCTACGGTATGATTAGGTTAGGAGTCGAGTTAGAATCAACTCTGAATTCGAGATCCGACGAACTAGAATGCTAGATTTTGTAATAGTCGATGCTCCGTCTACTTATAACGGGTTCCTAGGTTGCCCGTTTATTCAGGAATTTAAAGCGGCCTATTCTACGACATTACTCGTGTTAAATTTCCAACCTGAGATGGAACAATTGGCGTAAAAGGAGATCAGAAGAAAGCTCGAGATTGTTTGCTATCATGTGCACCAGGAAAACAAAATATTGTTAACATGATGGAGCGAACATGGGAGATCGGTGAGTCAAGTCAACAGGCAAATATGTTACCAACATGTTGGACATATCTTTGGCGAACACAAATTTGACGAAACCTGACTCCTCGCCAACAACACGAATCTTGCGAACACACAATCCGGGAAGGCAATTCATGTCCCAGATCTCCCAGATCTAATGAATATTGATCCGCTAAGCGAGCCAACGGACCTAGAACCTCGCATAGGTTTCGAACCCATGGAGGTTGATGACGAACACCGGGGGTCCATTCAAGATCCTCGGTGGAAACAAAAAAGAAAATGAGCAACACCTGTCGAACAACTAGAGCCTATAAACATCGAATTTAACATATACGAGTTAGAAGTGTTCATTGGTTCGAATTACCCCGAGCGAATTCAAAAAACAATTGCTTATCTTCAAGCAAACTTGGATGTGTTCGCGTGGTCGCACGAGGACATGGTTGGAATTGATCCAAAACATGCATGTCATTCCCTCAACCTTGATCCAATATAAACTCCGGTTATCCGGAAGCGCGAAAAGTTTAGTCCTAAAAGTATCTTGGCAATGAATAGTGAAATCAAAAAGTTGCTCGACAACAAAAAGCGATTCGAGAGGTGAAATGCCCAAGATGGATTAAGAACCCCGTGCTCGTCGCGCAAGTCTAATGGATCTTGGAGGCTATGTATTGATTTCACAGATTTAAACAAAGGCGTGTCCGAAAGATAACTTCCGATGCCATATATCGATTATTTGGTCGATAATGTCTGACGAAGCCATGAACTCATGACTTTCATGGATGCATTTCACGGTTATCACCAAATACCCATGCATCCGACGATCAAAATAATCTGACGATTCGCAATGAAAAGAATATGTCTTTATTGGCAACACATGCCATTCGGATTAAAGAATGCCGGTGCAACATATCAACGTTTGGTGAACAAAATGTTCGACGAACACATCGGCCGAACAATTGAGGTATATATTGATGATACTGTGGTAAAGAGCAAACATAAGGAAGACCACATCACCCACCTCGCACAAATGTTTGATATACTCAGGGAGTATAACATGAAGCTAAATCCGAAGAAATGTAGCTTTGGGGTTCACTCAGGAAAATTCCTCGGACATATGGTCAGTCAATGGGGGATCGAAGCGAACCCATCAAAGATTCAAGCCATGCTCGATATGCAGGCCCCCAGGAGTGTGAAAGAGGTCCAAAAGTTAACCGGACGTTTTGCTTCCGTAAGCCGGTTTATATCACGAACTGGGGACAAATGCAAACCTTTCTTTGATGCATTAAAGAAGGGAAAATTTCAGTGGACCGAGCATTGCCAAAATGCATTCGAATCATTGAAAAGATTACCTTGCACATACTCGATTACCGCCTCTAAAGCGTCCCAGGCGAACAACTCTATTTGTACCTTGCTGCATCCGAACATGCAATCAGTGTTGTGCTCGTACGGGCAGAAGGGACCACACATTTGCCCATTTACTATGTAAGCCAAGTGCTTAAAAGCCGTTCGAGCTCCCAGACCTCCAATGGAAAAATTAGCATATGCTCTCGTAATGAGTGTTCAAAAATTGCGACCATACTTTTTTCGATCACTTTCGAGGTAATCTTGACCACCTTCCCATTCTTGAAGTCCTCCACCGACCGGATCTTCATGGCGATTACTCAAATGGGCGGTGGAGTAAGGACAATTTTGCATTACGTTCGCTCCGCGAACAGTGATGAAGGGCCAAGCTATGGCCGATTTCATGGTCGAGTTGACATATCCACAAATGCTCAAAAAAGCTATCGACCAACCATGGCATATGTATTTTGATGGTTCATCAACATGTTCAAGAGCCGGAGCCGGCGTAGTTCTCATCAGCCCAACCAGATAAACATTCACAACATCCATCCGTTTTGATTTCCCAGCTACAAATAATGAAGCCGAATATGAAGCTTTGATCGCTGGACTACAGATGGCTATGACAATGGGAATTCAGAGGCTAATGATTTACAGCGATTCTTAGATAATCGTTTATCAAGTAACAGGCGAGTATGAGGCCCGAGGCGAACAAATGACACAGTATCAGCAACTAGCAAAAGAGTTGCTCGAGCATTTCGAACAAGTTTTCATAGAACAATTACCACGATTGGGTAATTCGTTCGATGCTTTTTACGCCCGGCAACAACAAGTTGTGGTCGTCTACAATGCATATTGTGGTCGCTACAACTTGTTCGCCATCGCCTCCGAGTTATGATCGCCCAAGTAACAGTAAACAAGAGACTTGGATGACTCCAATCTGAAGTTACTTACAAAAGGGACTTCTCCCGAAAATAAGGCACAAGCTACTATTTCGGATTATAATCGCCGTTATACTATCATAGACGAGCATTTGTACAAAAGAAGCTTCTCACTTCCACTATTGAAGTGTTTTACTCTGAAGAGGGTCGATACTTCGAACAAATCCACGATGGAGTATCACGGAAATCATACAGCGTGGGCTCATCCCGCACATAAAATAATCGAACAAGGTTATTCTTGTGAACCCTAAAAGATTCGCCACAGATGCTCGCTGGCAAGGCCACAAGTGCCAGTACATGCCCCACTTATTCATAGCCCACCAAGAATTAGTGTCGTCCCTATAGCCCATGGCCATTTGCTAAATGGGGATCGATTTGATCGGCCCATTTCCTCTTGCACGTCGGGAGTAAAATTTGTTGTGGTTCTTGGTTGATTACTATACTAAATGGGCAGAAGGCGAGGCCATTGTCAAAATCACCGAACAAAGAATGTGGAACTTTGTTTGGAAAAATATCATTTGTCGATTTGGGCTTCCCCAATCATTAGTAACTGATAACGGCAAACAGTTCGATGGAAGTGAATTGAATGAAATTGTGCTCATTTGGGGCATAAAAAAGCATTACTCAACTCCGTATTATCCCCAGTCAAACGGACAAGTTGAAGCCGTTAATAAAATTATCAAGCATACCCTCAAGTTTAGACTTGATAATTCCAAGGGGGGTGGATGGGCTGAAGAGTTGCCTGAAATATTATGGGCTTATCGAACAACTTTCAGAACATCAACTGCGGAGACCCTTTTGCCTTGGCATTTGGTGCGGAAGCTGTTATACCCGCATAAATCAAGATTCCAAGTCATCAAACAATGACTTTTGGAGAGCACATTAATGACCAGGCGCTCGCCCTGAGTGCAGACCTGTTGGAAGAAAGAAGGACGGAGGCTGATTTCAAGAATGCCATGTACAAAAAGAGATCAGAGAAGTTCTACAACTCCAAAGTCCGAACACGCAGGTTCAATGTGGGCGAGCTGGGTTTAAGGCGAGCAACGGGGGTATCAAGTGGTGTGTTCGGCCGAGCATGGGAAGGTCCGTTCAGAGTTACAGAACGTTTGCTAAATGGGGCCTATGATTTGGAAGACATGAATGGAGTCCCATTGACCTACTCGTGGAATGCGTCAAATTTGAAAAAATATTATCAATAATTGCGAAGATAGTCGGCCGAACAAAGCTGTCCACACAGCTGAGACAAGCATAGTCGGACGAACAAAGTCATCCACACAATTTGAAGCGAAACATCGTCGGCCGAACAAAGTCAGTCCACACAAATTTGAAGCGAGCATAGTCGGCCGAACAAAGCTGTCCACACAGCTGAGACAAGCATAGTTGGCCGAACATAATTGCCGATGTAGCTGAAACGAACACAAGTGGCCGAACATAATCAGTCGTTCAGTTAAAACGAGTAGGACAATCCTGAAAGAAGAATACATTATGTTCGACACATATCTTCAGGAAATAAATGCTGGCCAACACTATCGATAGACAGAAGATACGTGTCAGAACGAGTTGTCAACAAAAGATACGTATCAGAACGAGTTGACAAGTGGTGGCAACCAAGTAGGGATGAGTCAATCTTTGAGCAAGAGCTGTCAAAAAGCTGAACATATGTCAAAAGGGGGAGCAAAAGTAAGAGAGCTAGCACCAGCTAGCTATGCCAGCACTAGCTTGGGATAGTTCTATAAATAGGGGCTATACTGATAGCTGAGAAAAGCAGAGAAAAAAAAGATGAAGAAGAAAAAAGGAAAAATACTACGGTTCTCAGAAGAAAATTGGTTTAGTATGGCCCCAGACGTAGAAGAATCTAGCTCTCGATTCAGCAATCATTCAGCTGAATCGAGCATCTGGCCCGGTACGAGATTTATACCCCATATGACATTACGAGCACAGATTGAAGCTCGTTCTTGACTCAAGATGCTCGTGAGTTATGGTTGCCACTCCGCGTTACTCCTTTGCTTATGCGATAGTAAATCACTAGTCCCCCATGCATCCCCAAAATCTCCTCCGAAGGGGGATGTCATAGTGTCCGCTCAAAAGCAATATCGGACCCGATGTAGGCATCTACCGTAGGGATGGAATGGTGCGAAATGAAAAATTTTTGCTCGCACCTACTTTAAGCGGCGCAGAATCTGCGCGCCACATGCTCATGCCCGACCGCCCCCGTAATCACGGCTTGTCCGGAGGGACGAAAAGCTTATCTTTCTTTCTTTGAGCATGTTACTAAGGAAAAAAGGTAGACGAGGATGATGTGCCACATCCTTGTCAACATTAATTCCGCAGACAAGGTGAGGCCAGTTCGGGTCTACTCAAGACAAGGTTAAAATTCAAGACCTTAGTCTGATATCTATAGTTGTGTAATAGATAGTCTTCTTTAGATGTGAAGGTTGTAATAGAATACAAAGTGTTGCAAAAAGAAAAAAATGTATGTACTTTTGTTCGCTAAGATTTTCTAGTTCAAGCCTATTTGAGGTCGCACCTAAGCCGGACGGCCCGAACAAAGACGAACGAGCCCAAGTTTATGTTCACCTGACGAACGAGCTCATACTCTGATTCACGCAGCAAAAAGCGAGTAATGGGTACGCAGTCACAAAAGACGACTCGTACTTACAGATAATACAGAAGCCTTGCCCCGGGTGATGAAGTCTTGGGTCACAGCCTAAATAAGACGGCCCTAGTACGAAGTGATCGCACCTAAATAAGACGATCGCGAACCAAGAAAGGGGGGGGTTCATAAAGTAACCCATCTGGTCGCACCTAAATAAGACGATCAACCGAGACAATCAAAACCGAAAAAAGTCAGGAGCGGGCATAGGCAAACCCAATGTTCGAATTCATTCAGAAGAAAAGGGGCAAAAACTAGAAGGCAACAAAGCGAACACAAAGCAACAAAGCAAACATCAAGCAACACAAGTATCAATCATTTATCAACAACCGCATTCATCCTCAACAACAATCAGGTTAGAGGAGATAGTTCGATATGTAATTCATCCATTCAGTTGTAAAAGTTTTCGAACAAAAAGAAGAAGTCAGCAAAAAATTACAAGTATTGAAGACATTGTTCGAACAAAAGGTGAAGAAGACAAAAAATTTTCGACAAAACAAAAATAACATCAAGGAGCAAATTCATAATTGGGGGTGGACGGAAGAGAAATGTCGAACAAATCGTGCTCAAATTTCTCAAAGAATAACTCCTTCAAGATGGCCAAAAGCCAAATGCTCACTAGAAGGTACATTACGCTTTCGGTCCACAGAGGTCCCTTTTGTTCGGCTGCGCGTCGATCGGTCCCGAACTTCGGTTTGGAGATTTTGGCGGCGAAACCACCAAGATTCACGTCCGAAAGCCATCTTTCTCATCCGAATAGGATCATCAACTTTGATCCCTTCAGGAAGAATGGAGAAATCACACAGATCGTTCAAATCTGACATTGGAAGGTTGCGATCCGGTGGGTTGTCGATCGTGTCTTCTTTGAAACTTGATATAAGAGGGCAATTTGTTCGCCATTAAGTGCATGGCGAAACGGACCCGGATAAAGATCGGCGAAAGGCACAAATATAGGAGAAGTTGGAAATGGAATCAACATACTCTTCATTATGCGACTTTGAATTTTCGAGACCCAAGCCGGTGTTGGTCTCCTCGGCAATGATGAGCCGTTGGCGAGCACGACCCTCTCACTTTCCATGGCCTCGACGCCAAATTTCGGAGTTCTGAAGCTCAACATTCATCTCTTCTTGAGCTCTTCAGATCTTGACCACCTCCTCCCCGAGTGATTCAAGATTACCTCCTTCGTCTGGCGAGCATCCTCCCGAGCCAAGCGAGCATTTTCCCGACCGCGAACATTTTCCCGAGCCTTGCATCCATCCTCCTTCCGCTGACGAGCCTCGGCTTGTCTTGGGGATGCTTGATCTGAGCCACCTCGGTTCATCCCGAGTCTGTTCGGCTCGCCCACCTTTTCTTGAAGTTCTGATCAAAAGCCAAGTAGTTGGCATGGAGGTTGGCGGATCGAGCATAGGCTTTCTCAAACGACCATAGATTGGACTGAAGTGCATCCCAGACGCATATTTTCGAGGAGTGGAACCCGTAGTGGACTCTTCCAAATCGGTAGTCCATGTTCGAACGAGAGTCCGGCAAGCTTTTGAACATGCTCGGAATGCCCTAACCTTGCGAACACTTTCGGCGGCCAGTAGTTTTTGATTGGGCATCAAGGGAGCCAACTGCTCAACCTACACATACACCCGAGCAAACAATATGAAAAAAACGAACATAATTAATCAAAGCGAAGCAAAGGCGAACAAAATGTACATATTCACACGAGCCGGATCCCATCCCAAGAATGATCTATCCTCAGGGGACCGAAGCTCAGGATTCAACGGAGTCCATGATCGGGGTCCAACAGGAGGTGGAGAAGATGTGCCAACCTCCATTTCAACAATTTTTTAAACCGACCGACCACGGAGGCGACCGCTCTGATCGCCTCGGCAGTAGGGGTCCGAGTCACCCTAACGGCCTCAGTGCTCGTCTGAGCTTGTTCGCTCGGGGTGCTCGTTCGAGTTTGTTCGCTCGGCCCCTGCTCGGCGATTTCCATCCTTGGCCTCTTCGGCGACGGAGCATGCTCGCTATTTCCCTGCCGCCGACCGGTTGGGATTTTGTGGTCGGCTTGATTCCCCAGACCGGATCAAGGATGCTCCACTAGCCTCTTGCTCTGCTTTCGCCTCTCCTCTTTTGTTAAATTTTAGCCTCCCGCCACTTAATATGAGCAAGCTCCTGTGGCCTTTTTCTCCGAGCCATCTTAGTATGTTCGGATGTACTCACAACAACGGTCACATCGGGGAAAGCTATAAACAAAATAATTCAGTACGCACAAAAGGATAACACCGAGCAAAATGACACAAAACTTATACAAATACAAGAGGCAATCCTTACCAGCAGGATTAACAGCAACAAGATGATGAGGAGGCACAAACAAACCTCATTTCTTCCTCTGATTGGCGGTATTCAGAGTTCTCACAGATCGCTCTGAGCGAGACTCCAGATCAATTTGCCAAACGCTGCTAAAATAGCCGTCGTTTGTGTTGGTCCCGGTAAAAAACCCATGAAATGCGGAAAAATCGTGTAATGCATATAAAATAGGGGTGAGGGCAGAGTGATTCCAGATTTTTGCATTTTTTAAGCTCATGTGTTGTGTTTTGCTTAATCGAATGCATATGGCAAGTAAGAACATAAAGCAGTAAAGAACACATGATTTTATAGTGGTTCGGAGTCCAACTCCTACATCCACTCTTCCCTATCATCAGGGGCACCTACTTAACCAACTGGACTTAGTTTAACGTGTTAGTCCAACACCCAACAGATGTTTACTGAGTTCACACTCAAACGGGACTTATCACCCTCACGGGATCGCCTATAGATGTTTACGGAGTTCACACTCAAACGGGACTTATCTCCCTCACGGGATTGCCTACCCTCCCTTTCGGGATTGCTAGATGTTTACCGAGTTCACACTCACCTACAAACTTATCCTATCAAACTGATTTGGGTAAGGTTTGTTTGGTTTCCAACTAGGTTGAGATTTTCCCTTATATTTGTTTAGCCTCAATGCTAAGGATGGGAAAATCTCTCTAAGCTTAGGATATAACATTTGTGCTTAGATCTAGGGTAGAACACTTTTGAATATATGTGTGTATTTCTTGCTCTGTGTTCTATGAATGGAGTTGCTTGAATATTTGGCTTTAATTTCACTTTGCAGATCCTCCATTATCTTCTTTTGAAGATAGTGCAATGTATTTATAGTGTGGATTTAAATATTACCGTTGGAAAGTAATATTCAAATCCATACTAATAACTTCTAGCTTTTCTTTGTCCTTTTGCACTTTTCCTTCCAGCTTTATGTCACATCAATATGTGTGTTGTCTTCTTATTGGCCAGCTGCTTTTGTGTGTCTAACGGATCCGATTTCACTCGTCTTATTATTTGCTCAACTCTTCCGATTAAGTCGCTTGATCCGCATATCAGATTACGTCCATAACTGGGTCTGAGAAATCTGGTCCGCAGATTTACGGTCCCAGAGAAATCTGGTCTGCCAGTTCGATTCTCTGATCGATCGTATAGATCGATCGAAGACAACATCAGTCCAAACATCCGTCAATCCAGATCCGGTCAAGCAACATCGGTCACCAGATCTGTCGTGAAGATCGGTCACCGCACTGGTCGATGAAGATCAGTCACCAGATCCGGGTCACCTGATCCGTCAAGAAGATCAGTCACCAGATCCGTCAAGAAGATCGGTCACCGCACTGAAAACAACATCAAGTCAGCGGCATCCGGTCATCTGTCCATGACATCGATCGTCACCAGATCCGGTCGACATCGAATCACCGGTACTCTTCGATCGACAACTATCGGTCACCGCATCTGGTCGTGAGAAGATCGGTCACCAGATCTGGTCAAGACATCGGTCACCAGACTGGTCGACAACATCGGTCACCAGATCACAATCGTGACGATGATCAGTGACATCGAAGATTCATCGACCTTGATCAAGATCTTTGCATCACCGGCCGATCGACATTTCTTCTTCAAAAATCGGCATGTTTCTTCTTGTTCGACTCATCGGTTTACTCGGAACTCATCCTACTCATCATCTCGATCGATCTCGTCTCTTGACCTCGTCTCTCGATCATCTTCGTCGATCTCGATCATCTTCGTCTGATCTCGATCATCTTCGTTTGATTTCGTGAGTTCCCCCTCAATTTATTCTCTCGTTCCCCCTCAACTTGTTATCTGTAGATTAACTTCAAAAATACAAGTTGATAATGTTTTGGCATAATTTATCAAAACTAAAATATCCCAACAGTTTGTCTCCTTGTCCGTCGCAGCTAGAATCCCTGAAATAAAGAGCAAGTTAAAATCAGTTCAAATTGAAGGACAAAAGACACAAAATTACTTACTTTGGTACACCCCGAAGTCAGTAGGGATGTCTAATCGAGCATCTGGTTCGCTCCCAGAAGCCGGGCTCTTCCAATCGCCCCCAACGAACCAGAACTTCTCTTTCCAATCACTGATTTTGTTCGGCACGTCCTCAATAATTTTGCACTTGGCATTAGCTTGCATGAACAGCCACCCATGTTCGCCCTTCGGATGGGTCAGGTGCACCAATCGAGCAAGTTCAGCTGCGGAGGGATAGTATCTTGGCTTCATTTTGCCGAACAAAGTCAGGAAGCTCATGATCATATGCCACCCATTCGGCTTAAGCTGCGTGATGGTGATGTTCCATTCCACGAGCAAACGGGTGATGGACGGATGGAGGGGGAATCGAAGGCCAGCTTCCATGGTGTCCAAATTCACAGCGACACAACCTTCAGGGGGTTGGTCAGCCCGCTCATCAGGACCCGGTGCCCAGAAAAAGACATCCTTGGGGGTTTCGTAATTTCTATGCATTCGAGTGAGCATATCTGCATCAATTATGCTCGCTATCTTGCTCGCTGGGTACTCATTCTCAACCCTAATCCTATGAGGTTGCTCGGGCCAATCGAAACTATAACGAGCATTATACTCGTTATATGTTGGACTGTGAGGGACACCAACAGGTATATCAAGCATAGAATTTTGCTCACCACCTACCCCTACGTTCGATTTGGTTACATCAACGTTATCAACAGCCCGAGACCTAATTTGAATTTGGGGCAAAGAATTATCACTCGAATCGTCCGAAAAATCATTACGGACCAAGTCCCTATCCAATTCATTTAGGGCTTTGTCGGAATCGGAGGAAAGAACGGCAAACGGTTGCCGAACTTGCCAACAAAATCCTGAATCCGAGACATTTATCTCCGGCGCATTTGCGTCGCTACGAGGGATTCTACTGACAAAGGGGGAAGAAGAGGAACTATGGTGGTCTGATTCTAGGGGAACAAAAGGGTTTGAGCAAGAGGCCATAATCGCAATAAGAGAAAGAATGCAGCGGTTACTTGAGAAAGATTCTTCACCGGAATGATGAAGCTCTCGCCGAAAATTTTCAGACACAGGAAAAAATTGAAAGACAGAGGCAGAAAAGAAGAAGAAAGGAGAAAGGGTTTAAGGCGGTGAAATGTGGTATATATATAGATACCATAATCAATTTTGAAAATCTGGCACAGAATACGAAACGACATCGACTATGACCCAATAAGATTATAACAGTCGGGCCCCATGTTGAATACAAAGTGACCCGGCTGGGGGGGTATTGTTGTGTTCGATATAATAAACTCAGGATTAATCGAGCACGTAAGAGCGACACGTGTAATATTCTTTAAAATAATCATACCCGGTGGACAAATGTGCTCGCAGTCCGTTGACCAAACAAGTTTGTTCGGCCAGTTCGCCACTTGACGCCCAAAATAAACGTACTCACCACTCAGGTTAGGAAAGAAGGAATCAGATGAGCTAAGTCAAGAAGGCCACGAACAAATCCGAGGACTCAGGCGGCCAAAATACTCAGATATCCTGAAAGGCTCAGATATCCTGAGGGTTAGTATGCTCGCAACTCAGATATCGTGAAAGGCTCAGATATCCTGAGGGTCAGTATGCTCGCAACTCAGATATCCTGAAAAGCTCAGATATCCTGAAAGTCAGTATGCTAGCAGCACAACATTCTGAAGACTCAGGCATCCTGAAGGGTCAGAGTGCTTGCCACTCAGATATCCCCGAAGACCAGACTATCTTGAGGGCTCGGTATGCTCGAGGAGGACGATATTCGGCCTGAAACCGACATGGTTAAAAGGGCGAACAAAGCATCCAACCGAGCAAAAGATTAATTTGGACGACCAAAAGAGTGTCTTACAGACAAGCAAGCTCCAAGATCAATCTAGAAGACGAAGTTGGGAACGTGGCAATATCATCTGGATTCTTGCATGACCCGAAGTCTCCAGCTCATGCTTGCCAACCCAGCTCATGCTTGTCGGAGTGCTATAAAAGGAAGAAAAAAGAAGAAGAGAAAGGTTCAGAAAAATTTCCCAGAAAGAGTTATACCCACACTTGAGAGGCAAGGAACAGAAAAATTCGAGTGATCATTTATGCATACTAGAAACCCTAGCACTCAGAGGCTAACTCTCCAAATTATCTTCATCTGTAATGATTCATCTTCATAAGGTGTATCAAACATTGTACTTGTAAAGCTCGCAATACCACATCCTGGCTTGGTATGCCCCCAGAGTAGTCATTTCCTGACGAACTGGGTCAACAAATTCATCTTATTTACAATTTATCGTACACGTGCATGTTTTGTTTGTGAGTTGTTACCAAATTAGCCACATAATACTCTCGATAAAAAACGACTCGCGACAAGATATACTACCAAATATTTTCTAGATTTTTAATTTGATTTTCTTAAATGAATATTAATTAAATGAGTACATATGGTGATATGTGTATGCCTGAGTACATATGGTGATGTGTGTGCCACGTCACTGATTTTGCTCCATAAAATTCATTATGTGATGAATATTATGTAAGTATTAGATTATTTGGTGTAATCTTTTACTTCATTTGTGATTTGTAAAATATACTCAACTAGTTTAGCTTGAATCCAGGATTACTTTGCCCCTTCGTAGTTCATAATGAAAATTATCAGGAGTTCAAGCTACCCAAAGTATTTCCGCAAGAACAATCAAGCAAATATTCAAAGGATATCCTTAGTGTTCATCCCACCTAACTTAGACTGAAATATCCTCAAATCCCGCTCTAAGGTTGAACCTTTGTAAGAGGTATTTCACTAGTTGAAAATCAAACAAACCTCCCTATACAAAACCTATTTAGGAAGTTTGTAGGCAAGTTTATAAGTTAATTTATCTAGCATATGAACCGGGTTAGAGGTGGATCTCTGTAAAAATCTAGTTTGATTGATCTTGGAGATCGATTGTAAAGTGTGTCTAACACTGTAAACTAAGGTGTTTGATAGTTTGTGCCTCTGCTGATAGGGAAGAATGGATGTAGGAGGAGTTCTCCGAAATACTATAAAATTTGTGTGTTCTTTACTGCTTTGATAAACTGTCATTCATCTTTCTGCATCAAAACAACATACACACAGTTCACCTGATCAGACTACATCAAGTTATCTGATCTGATTTACAAAACCTGAGCTAGTTTTCTAAAAGGTTTTCACATGGGTTAAAATAGCTTCCGCACATCAGCCAGACTGATAGAGTCTAAGTAATAAGCTTCAAAGTTGTCAGTAGTTTGGATATCAGACCAGACTGATTTCACTACGCACTCTACACCACTTATTTGTTAAACACGTTGTACACAAGATTTCTTTTTTGAAAGTCTATTCACCCCTCCACCCTCTAGACTTTCCGCTCACATTAACCTATTAGGGACCTACACCATGTGATGAAAAATAAAGTGGTTATAATTCATAATATCGAGTAGGATATGCTCTCATAGTTACTCAAGTATTTTTGCATGTAATACTGATATGTTTTACCTGTAATACTGCTTCAATTTTGATTTTATATCTTTTAGAATTTACAATTTCCTTATATTTTGAATGCAATACTGTTATGTTTTTTCATGTAATACTGTTATATTTTGCTTGTAATATTGCTTTCTGTTTCGGTTTAATACTTTTTATAATTTTTATTTTTATTTTTATGTTTTGAATGTATACTATTATAATTTGCTTGTAATGCTACTTCAGTTTTGCATTTAATAACTGTTAGAATTTATTTTTTTCTTATATTAAGAGTGTAATACTATTATAATTTTTTATGTAATACTGTTATATTTTTCCTATGATACATTTTATGTTTTGCATATAATACTACTTTTGTTTAAAATTTAAAACCCTTCATTTACCTTTTTCTATGTTTTGAATTTATGATACAAGAAGTGCTTCCAAATCGTCTGAAGTACTACTTTATTGTTCTAAACTATATGTGGAGAAAACACATTGGAAAACTCTCGAAACTGCTTTTTCAGATAAAAATGGTGCGCACTCTTATTTATCTGCTCATTACTTGATATTACGTAACACTATAATTAAAAATATATATACTTGAACAAACGTACAAGAATTATTTTAAATTTTGCTGAGTTTTGTATAAAAATATTGAAGTGAGATGAACATTCAAAATGCGTACATCAACTCTTTCAATCGGCGTGTCGTCAAATAATTATATATGATTAATTATATTTTTTGTCAGTATTTTATTTATAAAAAACTAAATAAATTAATGAGAAATATATGAAATAAAGTTTATTTGTCGTAGTCATATGCTTGCTTTTATACTTCTCTTGTGAATCAACTGCTCTTCTTTTTGGTAGTCCCCCTCCCTAAAATGTCTATGAAATAAAGTTTATTTGGCGTACTTATACTTCTCTTGTGAATCAACTGCTCTTCTTTTTGGTAGTCCCCCTCCCTAAAACGAGACATTCATAATAACAATTATTTTATTAGATTTTTTAGGCGAGGAGTCCTTTTCATCAAATGTTTTTCATCCTCAACAATACAATGGTGGTCCCTTTTGTTTCTGAAAGAAAGTAATATAATAATTAAATAATTTTAATAATTATGGGTGAATAATAAGAGAGAAGTTATTTGATAACTTCTATATATTTGAAAATCATACAGGTTTTTTATTAATCAACGGAAAATGATTCATCCTCGGACTCCATACGATGTGAAATAAAACAAGAGAATACAGAAAAATGATTTTCTCAATTCTCATATTATCACATATTGTGAAAATTAGAAACGATTCTTGAAGCAATTCTTGTGATCGTGTTCTGACTAAGAGAATTTAGTTGTATATAGAATTCAACTGGGTTCGATTTGTTCCGCTGCAGTTCTAGATTTAGAGGTTAGTGAAATTCTAACTCTCTTGTTCCAACATTGGTATCAGAGCTATTGTGTTGGATTCATGTATACGATTGTGATTCTAGTACGGATATATGCATATGATGAGTGATCTGCAATTTTTATTCTAGCACGTAGATATGCTAATAAGTTATTTGGCATGATTTCACGTTGAATAACATGAAATTCTGTATTTTTACAATTTTTTGATTTATTGAAATGGGCAAATTTGGTGCTGAAAATTTTACTGTAGATGCATGATATGCTGTAGATTATATCTGCAAAGTTTCAATTTTGTGTTTTGTTCTTTGTTCTGGATTTATCTATGTTGAAAGACGATTCCAATGGTATATTATTTATTAATTTTGGTTAAGAAACGAGTGAGTTATGATTTTTTGAAAAATCAAACATTTCTGAGCTGAATTGAAATATTTCAGAAAATTTATGGGTCATTTTTTGAGAATTAGATGTTCTCTAAGGACCTAATTGAAAGTTTTTCAAAAGAAAATTAGATCAATTTTGACCAGGAGAAAACTGGCGGTCCAACTGGTTTACCAGGTCAGACCGTTGGACTGAACTGCCGAACCATTCACGAAAACCGAGGTCAGACCGGAGAGGAATTGCCAATGCAACACCGATGTGTGGATAACACGCGCAGAAGATAGCAATGACACTTGATGGTCACGTGTGGTGCAAATGGTTATCGGTGGCGACGCGTTCAGTACATGGCGCGTGAACTACACGCGCTAGCTACATCGGCGTGTGCCGGTGCGTGGAGCAGCTCCGGCGTCTACCAACACGTGAGGCAATTTTTTGGCATGTTTAGGTGGTTTTCAGGTGCATGGGAGTTGTTTCCGGTGAGTTCGCGCTCATGTAATCTTGTTTAGGCTCGTTTTAACTACGATGTTGGTTCCGAAAATTGCTATGTTTATATTTTGAAGTGTAGATTTTTAATTTGCATATTTTGGAGGTATTTGAACTAAGAATGTTCAAGTATTTATTTATCTTTTAAAGTAAAAACCACAAAATTAAACTTATTTCAATTGTGATTAGCTTATTATGCTTGAAATTAAATTTTCTTGCGTAATTGTGAGCTTAATAATTCACGTGTTGAATAATTAAACATTGGAAGTTTAATTGGTTACTCATTTTTTTAAGGGTAACTCGAATAAAATGAACAATTGGTTTTTTATATGCATTTTTTTTAAGAATTACATGAAAAACTAGCACACAATTTTAGAACATTACATTGCTTGACGGAGATGCATAGTTTAATCACTCTTTATTATTATCACATAAGGTAATTTCGACTTAATAACTCAGGACTTAATTGGTATTGAAACTTGAGCTATAACAAACCTAAATCAGATCTTATTAAAAAAGAAAAAGAAAAGACGGAGAGGCCACAACCCGGTCTAAGGTTAAAGCAAAAAACATAAACAGAATCCACAAACTAGAAGACTAGCCCCCATAGAAGGCAAAAGCAAGGAGGCCATGAGGACCTCAAAAGGATACCCAACTAAAAATCAGCCCAAAACAAGGGCGTGCAGGCCCCAAACAAAACCTGTCAAGCCCAAAAGTCCAAACAAATACAACAACACAGCCCAAAAAACAAAGGGTTAGCCAAAGAACACCAACCCCCACCACCAAAGCCAATGAGACCGTCGAGTGTACCTCATCTCGCAGCCATCCTACACTACCGAAAACCAGAACCACACCAAAAAATGCAAAGACGAGCAACCAAAAATCACACCTCAATAGGCCAAACCACGCCAAACACCAAAGAACCTATCCTAACAAAACCAAATTTACACCACAAGCTGAGAAAGATACCGGATCAAGGTTGCTTCATAGAGTTGAGCCTCGTAAACTCCCATGTGGCTGCAATGTGCATTGCAGCTGACGCCCTAGAGAAGTCCTTCGAAACTAAATTCATGTTACTGCCCATTTTTAAAGCCCGTCTTGCCGGACTGTCTTCAGGCCGTGCACAAAGGGCAATAGGCTTCATTTTAAGGGGTGCTAAAGCTGCAGCTTTCCGAACCTTTGGGGTGAAAGGCTCCACCTCCCAGTCCTGCAAAAATTGCTCGAAATTTTCAAGAGAGAGTCGTCTCTCCTTCTCCCGCAACGAAGGACTGCTCCCCAAACCCGACGTTGAGACCACAACCTCCGTCTTACAAATTCGAGCAGTCCCCTGCTCATCCAACTCCATTAAAAGAGGCATACTAAGATCCTCCTCCCCACTATTCTTATGTTCGTCTGTGACATGCTCAACAAGAGCACTGAAAGAGTTTGCAATTGTCATATTCATGCCTCCGTTGTCGTCGATGCACTGATCTCCAGTCCTAACGCTCTTCCCCATCGTGTTCGAATCAAATCCCAAAGTCAAATTCTCAATACATTTCCAAGAGAACTTAAAGTAGTATTATACGATTATTATGTCAAGATTGGAATTGTTTAATAATGGTGATAATATTATGTGAAAAATGATTGATGGTTAGGTAAAAGATTCTAGAGACAAGTTGTTTGGACGCATGTCTATGTACTACGATTCATTGATCCGATGTTATTACATTGAGAGTTAAATGTAACACTTGAATATGAATCATCACCTAGATCCTTATGCCTTAAATTTTCCATAATATTGGTACTAAATGTAGTACTTTAAGAGACATAAATATCAAAGAGGATTTGAACTATTCATGGAGACTGCGGCCTGATAATGTTGCTGTAATAAGATTAAATTAAAATAACATTAGTAATTGATTTTTAGGCTTATAGTAGCCATTGGATTTTCTTGACTACTTTGTGTTATTTTATTAACTCATAACATGATTATGCTTTATTGCGTTTATAATGATAAATGTTTTTAAGCATATAGTTTCATGTTGTTAAGTGTGAGTTTTTAGCTATTTATTGGATTAAATGCTAGAAATAATTCTTGTTCATGTTTTGGAACTGAATCCGTTTAATGTGGATACTTAATGAGATTAATGATTAATGACTTTAAGTTATTTTTCGATATCAAATTTTGTATCAAATTTTCAGATGTCTGTTAGCTTATAGAACCTATTGATACATAAATGAACATTAACTTATTGAATCACTTCAATTATAAACCAAACAATGGCTTCAAAATATATCAATGCTGAGTTAAATAAAATAGAATAAACTCAATGACGATAATTATGACACGTGGTGTCATAATTAATTAAATGTTCTGGGATAACAAGATGCATTGAATACTATCTACTATATTATGGAAGATTCTGGGATTGAGATAGGGATTTAGATCTAAATGGATCAAAAAACTTACCTAGTTTGGAATATGCAAAATTCCTTAGCTCATGACAAACATGCGAGCTTGGTTGTTGATAACATGATCCTTGAGCGTGTGCAACATCTTACAACTTATGATATTTAGTAATATCTGACATAGAAGTATGGTAGCACTTCACTTTCTGAACAACATCGAATTCATATCTAACGTACTAATTTCCTTATAAAATTATAAATAATGTTGTTAAACATCAAATTAATCATAATGCTAAGATGAATAAGAAGAAGATATATGTTAAACTAAAAATAAGATGACATGTAAACTTGTTCATTTACTCATGAGTATATCTTGAGTCCAAGAGGGAGAAAGAAATTCATCGTAATTTTTTGGTTTAAGCATAATTGTCAATGGTGTTGTTATTACTGAGTGGTATACTCATGGTTTATGGATTCAAGAAACACAGACCATTGGCTAATGACAGGTGAACATTTTATTTTTTCATCATATTCCAAGTGGGACGAGATGAAATTATGTGGAAACTAAGCTCGAGTTGAAGTGTAGGGACTTATAAGCCTGATATTGACTATGGTCAATGTTTCGTACTACAATATGTCTTGTTTTCTCCAGATACCATTTAAGGATTTCACCTCTATATCCGTTCTTCTATGATTGGGATGTGATTTGCAATTTACATTAGAGATGGTTGTGATAGTATTACAATGTGAATTATGGCACTGGACAATTATTCCACGTTTTATATGATTTTGGACTGTAAGATAACAATTATTTTAGTATTATGATGATAATTCATGGATTACTAAATATTTGTTCCTTTAGTTATGCTTGTGTAAATGATGACATTATCATACTAGCTTTAGTCACATTTTCCAGGATATGATTAACTGATTTGTGAAAGAAGGAATATGAAGTTCGTCTTTAAAAGTCGAGTTATCAAAATGTGAACATTGTCTTATTCAGAAGTGACTAGAAAACCATTTGATAAAACTATGAATGCTAATTCTTCATTGTAATTATTTCACTTAGATTAATGTGATTTTGTGAATGTCAAACAGCAAATCATGGAACTTATTGGTTTTTCATTACTTAAGTTGATATTTTCACATTTTATATATCTAAAATTTCTCACAAGTATGATGAATTGGATTGCTTTAGTTATTACCTAAATAGGGCTGAGAATAAAAGGACATGACCTTAAAGGTTTTAAGAATCAATGAGAATGTGAATGTTTATCCATGCAGTTCAAGGAACTGTGTAATGAAAATTATATAATCCGACAATTATCAAAATTTTATACACTATTGCTCAATGGTGTGACTAAAAGAAAGGATGGACGTTGTTGGATAGGAAACGATTCATGATGACGCAACTATTTTTAAATATCTCTTTTGAAAAAGATGAGTTATTTATGGTTGTCTACATATTGAATAAAGTTATTCATAGTTGATTAAGTCAACTCCATTTGAAACATCTGATCTTTATTAAACCTTACTTTCTGAGGACCAACAACTTACATACATGATTTTTCGAGTCAGTTTGGGAAGTTGGGTCTAAAGGGTTTAGAAATGTATCTTCTAAGATGTTATGCTAAATCCAAGGGATAAAAATTGATCGTAGATCAAGGAGTTCAGAGTAAAACATGAGATAAAATCATATAATATCAATTTTTCTGAAGAATATTTCCTAGTAGGGATGTATTCAAAATGCTATACCATTTTGAGAATAATCACTCTATACCAGATCCAAGTGGGAGTTATTTTACTTAATGTTTTGATATTTGATAAAAGTTTACCCATTAAGATTATATGGATCTTGATGAGAGTAATTATTTATGTGACAAAATTTCAATCTTGTAAAATACTATAGGAAACATGTGTCTAAAAGACATTGAGACAATGGGACCAAATTTTACCGGCACGTGACTTACACGTCTTCAAAGCGGCGTTGTTCGCGATTTTTCGGTAACAATGGGACCAAAATTGGACAATAAATTTACTTATGGGACCAAAATTGGAAAGTTAAATTTTTTGGGACGAAAAATGTACAGTAGATAAGTTATGGGACCCAAAAACTTTTTTTCTCCACCTTCTTTATATTTTTAGAAATAAGATTAGTCTTTAGTGAATAAATAATAACCTAAAGATGACCTAAATGTTCTATCTCGTTATGCAAGAGACTTATAAAGGAAAGCAATAGTAGATAATGTAGAGTCAATTAGGTCGAAACAAGTTTTTGAAACTTGTTGATCTTTTATCTGGATATATCTTAAAATTAAAAAAAGAACCGATGGGTCCCTCATGAGGTAAACATGTTTAATTAGTAGAGAAAGATTATTCTCAAAGGTATATAAAATAAATTCATATTTTGCGAGATTTACCTTGATTCGTTCATTTTTTGCTATAGTATCAAGTATAGACTTACGGGGGTGTATTCAATTGGGATTCTATTGGATTTTTTTTAATTTTAAAAAGTCTCTGAATTTAGAAAATCCATAGACTCCATGCAGAGTTTGGCTGACTTTTTTTATTGATTTATATGGATTTTCATAGACTTGACAGGATTGTGGAATACACTTTTTTTATTGATTTACATGGATTTCCATAGACTCCGGCGCTGGAACTATTGATGCAAATGTACATGGAACACACTTGTATAGGAAAAAAAAATTATCCAAATTGTCTAGAATAAATACCAAAATATATTAGTTCAAAAAAAATACATTATTATTCTCATTTTCATTCCCATCATCTTCATTTCCATCACCGTTATACCTCGGCCTCATTTCCCACATAGCATTAGCAATACTCGTTCTCCATGCATTAGCTTCCGTTCTTTGTTGTAGTTGACTTTGAGAAAACAATTTTGTTCTTTGTTGTAGTTAGCTTCCGTACTTGTTTAAATAGAAAAATATTACTTGTTTAAATAGAAAAGTATTACTTGAATAAATAGAAAAGTATTACTTGTAGATACTTGTTTAAAAGAAAAGTATAACTTGTTTAGATGAAAAGTATAACTTGTTTAAATAGAAAAGTATTACTTGTGTAAATGAAAAGTATCATTTGTTTAAATAGAAAAATATTACTTGTTTAAGTAGAAAAGTATTACTTGTTTAAATAGAAAAGTATTATTTGTTTAAAAGAAAAGTATTACTTGTTTAAAAAAAAAGTATAACTTGTTTAGATGAAAAGTATAACTTGTTTAAATAGAAAAGTATTACTTGTTTAAATGAAAAGTATTACTTGTTTAAATAGAAAAATATTACTTGTTTAAATAGAAAAGTATTACTTGTTTAAAAGAAAACTATAACTTGTTTAGATGAAAAATATAACTTGTTTAAATAGAAAAGTATTACTTGTTTAAATAGAAAAATATTACTTGTTTAAGTAGAAAAATATTACTTGTTTAAAAGAAAAGTATTACTTGTTTAAAAGAAAAATATAACTTGTTTAGATTAAAAGTATAACTTGTTTAAATAGAAAAGTATTACTTGTTTAAATGAAAAGTATTACATGTTTAAATATAAAAATATTACTTGTTTAAATAGAAAAGTATTACTTGTTTAAAGAAAAGTATAACTTGTTTAGATGAAAAGTATAAATTTTTAAATAGAACATATCAATTGTTAAAATGAAAAGTATTACGAAGGTTTTTTTTCTTCTGACTTTTCGTCTTCAGAGTGTTTTGAGAAAATACGTAGAAATCTCTGACTTCCCACCTCAATGCTCTTTTTGATCAAACCAAAAAGGGGGAAGGACAGGTTGAGAAACCAACTGAATTCATCAGAACAACAGAAGAACTGATTCAGACAAATGAATCCTATGGCGGAAGACTGAGACCATATCGGATCTGTTTGCTAATGAAATTTAAGAAGAAGATGGAGAAGTCAAAGGCAAGAAAGTTAGGCTGCGTCTTTGGGACATCAAAACACAGATACCAGCCCACTCGAGACTAAGAGAGTCACGAAAACCACAAACAATTGAATCACGGTAGATAAGGAATTGGTTGAGAACTGCTAAGGATTCTTTGAAAGAAGCTCGAATTAGTGAAGAAAGAAAAAGAAAAAAAAAAATTGGCGGAGGCGAAGATCCGAAAAGAAATACTGATCAAAAGGGCGAAAAAAGGCAAAGCCGGAAAATCTGGGCCGAGAACCTCGATTGCCAAGCAAGAGTTGATGAAATCATTCCAAAAAACTGCGGCACATCTTTGATAGTTCGAGGAATGGAATAAGATCGAAGTGAATGGCTTCGGATGTTTTTTGTTCGGATCTAGTGCCCTGAAGAAGAATCACCCGGATCTTGAAATTTCTCAAGCGGAGGAGAACAAGCACCCAGATTTTTACGAAATATCTGGAAAATGAGGCCAAAGTAATCAATGTGAGAATATCTCGTCAAAGAGTATGGCGTGATGGACTACTCGAAAGAAAGCGGATGGCTCATTTGTGGATTTGGCATTTCAAAGGTTCTATTTTGACATCTGAACAAAGCTCGCATAAGCGATCCTCGGCCGGATCAATGATGTCGAATGGAAGCTATCTGGGATATTCAACATTCCTCGGGATCAGCGAGAAATGCGGAGGATATAAGCGAAGATTAAAGATCGAGAAAATTTTTAGGATCAATTTGAATTTAAACTCAAACTTTTACGATGTAACACGTAATCGATAAATCTGTTTGAGTGAAAAGTTTATTCTTTTTTAGATCCTAAGACAAAATCTCATTGTCTTACGATTATGTGTTCTTTATTGTTTTATATTTATCAATTGTTTGGTTTTCTCAAGTGTTTTGGTTTCATCAAAAAGGGGAAATTGTTGGGAAATTTAGAGTTTTGATGAAAGTTCCAAAACACATGTAATAGACCGATCGGACACATTAGGTTGTGATGTTTTTAATACCGGTTATAAGATGACGATTGATAATTATTATATAGAACAAGCCGATGTATAAGATAGGTCACATATTGAGGAGGAACCTCAATATGTATAGGTCGAATCAAAAGATCGGAAAGAACAAAAGATCAGCTGAAGTCCGACAGGCCAGAAAGGCAAGGGAAGGACAGAAGATCAGACGATCTTATAAAGTCAGATAATTAGGTGAAGTCATGAAACACAAATTCAGAAGACCTAAAGATCAGATGACTACCAAAAGATCAGACCAGAGACCTACATCGGTAGAATGCGCTAGTTGAGCTAAGACAATGGCACCGAAGACTCTATCGGTAGGTGATCGGTTATGGCCCGACCGGTCGACTTACACCAGTGGTAGCGATGTTTCACCAAGTCATAACGTTGTTGATCTGAACAAGAAGAATGTCAACTTTAGTTGGTGAACAAACTCTGATATGCTGTACTTGTTAACCAATAAGAACAAGACACGTATGACTTGAGTGACCTTTGTGGATTTTTTTTGCATAGTCAAACGGCTAAAAAAAAAAATACTGCATACGCTTTTCGGCCATGCGGTACTGAAAGCACGTCATCAAATCCTACATATCTACCAAATATAGCCAGAAATTCAAATTGCTCTCCAAGGGCTCTTTGATTTTGGGGTCTATAAATATGGGATTACTCTTCAGAGTAAAAGAGACGGAAATTATCAAGAAGCTCATACTATAGCCAAAATATCCGCACGAAGAACACAACCTTGAAGATTATTTTTCTAAGTGTTCATCCCATAGTTCTTAGCACATAAATCTTATCCTCTAGGCATTGAATTTACTTAAATACTAGGAAAGATTTCAAAGTTGGAACAAACAACAAATCTTACCCAAAACCCAAAGTTAGGTTAAGTTTGTTTAGCAAGATTTCAGACTAGGGTTTCTAGTTCTGATTTCTGGGATCGGTTGAGTGAGAACTCTATAAATATTTGTTGGTGTAATGTGTTGGACTAACACAATAATCTAAGTTGAGTTGGTTAAGTTGGTTAAGTTGGTGCCCTTGTGATAGGGAAGAGTAGGCGTGGGGGTTGTCAGAACCACTATAAATCTTGTGTGCATTTACGATTGATTAAGCTTCTTCACTATTGCACACAACTTAATTAAATCTGCATACATATTACGAGTTAGGATCGGTGAGCACCAAGCTATTGATCGATCGGATTGGCTCCATAGTCATCGATTGAAAAGCGACTTGAATCGATTTGTTATAAACCGGTTTTTTCACGAATTTACAAACTAAGCTTTACGCTGTCGATTAAAATGATAGATACCTGAATCGATCGCCCTCGAGCGTCGATAAGTTGGATATCGATCAAACCGATTCACTTGCACTCGATCGAATAAAACCGCAATCACACGATCTGCACGAAAAAAGTTTTTTGAAGTCTATTCACCCTCCCTCTGAACTTACGCCCTCACGAAACCCGTTCGGGACCTACAAGTGGTATCGAGTAGTGGTTCTCTGGGACCACTCACTTTGAATAATCATCGGTTCTTGAGGAAGAACCTTTGTGGTCACTTGAACGATCTTGAAAAACCTCTTTCAAATCTCATTTGTTTTCAAACTCACGATCGGCATGGATAATACTTTGGGTATGTATCATGATTTGCCTAAATTTTCCATTGATGAGTATGCGGTTGGGCGATATACATGAGCAACCATCTGGGATCAATAAGCGGCGGGATGATGGAAGTTCTTGAGCGATGACCCATCATCATCTATCATGACAACCCGGTTTGTTGGAGGTGATCCAAATTTTGCGGTTGGAAGTCTTGTCGAGAAAAGAGTCCATACGATGGATGTTGAAGAGAAAAAGGCATACACTCTGGATCGATAGTCGGGCACATAATCATGAAGACCATGGACAAGATAACCGAGAAAAAGATAAAATATCTCAAGAGCAACCCGAACAAATGTGCGATCTGACTTTATTTGAAATGTGTGTAGGGAAATGATCGATTAAAGATAGCGGTACGCAAAATTTGAACCGGTGAAATTTGAAAAACTTAAGATCTTTACCAAATGAAACCATCAATGAGCTCGATGGAAGAATCAACATGTCAATTAACAAGCTTCGGGAACTTGGGCGAGAGATGTCGATAAAGACATAAATTACAAGATCTTGAGATCTTTGACTAAGAAGTGGGATATAAAAGTCCGCGATAATAAAGGATTGTCAAGATATTGCTAAGATGAAGCCAAGGAACACATTCACGAGTCTTAAAAGCTCATGAGTTCGATCGATCGAAAGAGGGCAAGAAGAAGAAGGCGAGTAAGCCCTCTTTGAAGCCACACACCCCACATCAAAATCGGTTGCATTCAAAAGCGACCCAAGAACAACTCAAAAGTCTACTAAACCGGTTGGAAATATTATAAGCCAAATCAGCAGTTGCTTTTAACTTGAAAACTTGAAAAATCTAACATTCAACTTGGCAAGTATAAGTAGATTTTACGGGATTATCAAAAGCAATGAGAGGAAGAGATAGGAGGCCACCGGCGGATCTCCGGGAAGGACCCGATCGATGACCAAGAAGAGATGATCCGCGAGAAAGGATCGCGAGAAAGATAAGAAAATAGATGATCGATCGATGAGAGAAGAGACAATGAATCCGAGAGAAGAAATTTTGATTACAATCGACCAATGTAAGTCATCGGCCAGATTCTCTGACGAAATGACTCACTGGCGAAAGGAGTTCCGTGGATCGTGGAGCATATTTACATTGGGGAATAAATTGCCGCAGATCTATTAAGGTGAATATTTAAATACAAATTTAATTCTTATAATTATTACTAACATGAATTAATCTATATTAATTCAAATAATAATCCAACAACAAATCATGCATATACTTAATTCACGTAAATCCTACGTGCGAATTCTCTGAGTTTACGTGAGCGTACCTCTTGGGATAGCAATGGTGCAGTGATTAGACTAACCAAAAGAACTTCACAAGTATTCCCTTAATCCTTGTTAGACTATCCGTGGTAGGACACTTGTGAACAATTAATAAAAGGAAAATAAATTATGTTGCACCACCTTTGTGGATTTACTAATTTTTCGAGCACATGGAATTGTACTTGGGAATGAAAGAGTCACCCCCTATTTATAGAGCATAGTGTTGGGATATTTTAGTTTTGATAATTTATGCCAAAACATTATTAACTTGTGTTATTCAAGCTATTTTATAGATAACAAGTTAAGGGGAACGAAAGAACAAATTGAGGGGACCCACAAAATCGTAAGAAAATGATCGAGGGGTCGACGGCCGCAGATTTGAATGATCGAGACTAGATGAAAAGATGAAGTCTTGAGTCAATCAATGAAATGTACATAAATCGATGCGGAAGAAAAGCTAAAGCCAAAGAAATCGAAGAGAAGGTCAGCAGATCGTAAGACGAGGGCAAGAGATCGATCAAGATCGACGGATCGAGATCGATACGAAGATGAGCGTGATGAGACGATCGAGATCGACGCGGGATCGAAATCGACATGATAACCCTCGATGCGTAAACCGATGCGTATTTGACCCGATGCTATCCTCGATAGAACTCAAGAAACCGAAGACTCAAAGATGTCACCGAAGACACCGAGGCTCGATAACCCGGGCCCGAAGGCTCGATAAATTCGATAACTGGTTCAGACACCGATATAAATCCCGGGCGTTCGGGGACAACTCGATAACTCAAGGCTCAGATAGCTTCTGATAACCTGAAGGCTCGGATAGAATCGAAGATCTGAGACTCGGAAGAAATCAAGAATATAGCCGTTAGATTCGGTGGCGTGGACCAATGAGAGGAAGGCGACAAGCCTGAAAAAAGCTACAAAAAGCTTCTGAGTAGTATGGATTTGAATGTGATTCTCTCCAACGGTAACATTCAAATCCACACTATAAATCTGAAGTTCTTCCTTCATTATCAAGTGGTGGATCGTGAGAAAAGTGTGTGAAAAAACACCATCGATGATCTGAGCTAAGAAGATATGGGTTCGATGGTTCCCACCAAGGTCGTGTGCGGATGATCGTGTCTGAAATATGGCTTTGATCGTATGCAACGCTAAGGCATTCAACACAACTCTGAGCCAAATCATCGAGCATCTCCACCATAGAACCTGAGGCGAGAGATACACGCATATATTCAAGAGTGTTCTACCTTAGATCTAAGCACAAATGCTATATCCTAAGCTTAGAGATTTTTCCCATCCTTAGCATTGAGGCTTAAACAAATGTAAGGGAAAATCTCAAACTAGTTGGAAACCAAACAAACCTTACCCAAATCAGTTTGATAGGATAAGTTTGTAGGTGAGTGTGAACTCGGTAAACATCTAGCAATCCCACAAGGGAGGGTAGGCAATCCCGTGAGGGTGATAAGTCCCGTTTGAGTGTGAACTCAATTAACATCTCCGCCATCCCGTGAGGGATATAAGTCCCGCAGGTTAAGTTCGGTTAAGTTGGTTAAGTTGGTGCCCCGAAAGGAAAGAGTGGATGTAGGGCGGGTTTCGTCCGAACCACTATAAAATCGTGTGTTCTTTACTGCTTTATGTTCTTACTTGTCATATACATTCGATTATAAGCAAAACAACACACATCGTTCTTAAAAGCAAAAAATTGATATCACCATTCCCTCACCCCTGTTCTATATGCATCTCAAGTCATGTTTAAACTTCCTTTACATAAAATCGGTTTTAATCGGGACCATCACATAGGTGGTCGAAATTTTGGGTAGAAAATAATGTGGGAAAATATTTTCTTGATCTCCAAGAAATCTTGAATATATCTCCTATATTCTTTTTCCCATAATTATAATATTCACAAAATCCCACCTCTTTTTTTTATGGGATATTTTAAAAATAATAGGCAAGATTCCAAGATTTGGATCTTCTTGAATTTATGAGATATTCTTGTATTTCAAGAAATACATATCTTCCATAATATCTTTTCAAGAAAATCAAGAAAATCTTTCTTGCCATTTATATTTCAAAAATTTGAAATTATCTTCATGAATAACCAAGTGGGAGATTTCTTGAATTTAATGAGATAATCTTGTATTCCAACAATACATATCTTCATTCCATAACAAAATTCAAAAAAATCTTTCTCCCTTTTATCCATAAATTTGAAAATATTGAGGAAAAATAAGCAACAATATTTATTTTATTTTAAACACCTTTTTTTGGTTATTGGACTATATGTTGGGCTACTCGGAGGGCCTTTAGGAGAATTAAGATTGGACCTTCCAATGGATCTTGAATTATCAATATTGAGCCACAATATTATTCAAGCCCATAAATATTAATTAATCTCACTACATAATTAATATTGCACTATCCATCTTAACCCGTATTACGATCAATATGGCTCCCTTCTATTATTTCCGTGTTTAAGATTATCTAGCCCATTAATTAATTCAAGCCAGCCTTTCCGTTAATTAATATCTTTTGTCCTTGGTCAAGGAACGGTTCAACATTATTATCCATCTGAAAACTAATTCCACTTGCAAGATTTGGTATGATAAATCTTATGAACCTCCCAAGGGGGCCGTCAAACAAAAGCGTGCTTGCACCGCGATTCTCCGTATTAAATCTTAGCAATCACATGTGACCAATAATATTGCCCAAGATAAAAAGTATTGAATCTCGTTGATTCTCTACCCATGATAAGTCAAAGCAATAATTACCAACCACCGTGATCCTATTTAAGGCGAAGATTAAGAAATAACGAACCACTTGAGGTCTAATTCTTCCTTGTTGATTCGAAGAATTTGTCCTCCATGGGTCCTATATTCGATTATATCGGTCATGCACTAGTGTAATCTCTTGGTCAAGACAAGCCAATCCCCGGCCTTACACTTCAACCTTTCATGATGGATTGTTCATTTCCATCTAGGTAAATGAATGGTGTACTTTTAGTTACAAGGGATTGTTAATTTAATCTTACGTGATCTGGTATCACTAAATTAACTACAATGTAACACGTCTTATTTAATGAACAGTTATCTTGATAAATATATGTAACATTCAATGATATTTAAAGCATCGATGATAAACAATTTATTTGATAAAAAATTAAAAATTGAGTTTTGATTATACAAAGTAAAAAGCATACTTTCGATTATAATTCCAATAGTTTCAATTTGTGGAGAAACAAAAGGTCATTCTGGTATGATTATGGGACGACTCCAAAAAGAAAGAAGACAAAGCGGAACAGAGCGAGAACAAAGATCTGAGACGGAAAAAGCCATGGTTCTTTGATACATCCGAGATCGATGATTCTTATCTACCTTCTCGAGGATTACGGCTACTCATCGATATATGACTTTTGTCCGATAAGCAACGATGATTTCTATCACTACAATGATCGATGTTCTCATCGATGAAGACATCCGGTTCATGGCTAAGGAGGAAGACAAATCACGAGGTAACCTCTAAACCTTGAAATTTCTTCGGTTTCCACATCGGCTATGATTAGGCTGCTTTGGAGATTGACTTGCGCGGTTATTACGAGCAATTGCTTGATGATCTCTCTCTAAACGGTAGACACTTATCACGATAGTGGGAAGCCGAAAACGATAAAGCTAAGGATTGAAAATAAACATCTTGTTAAGGAAAATCTTTGTCGATTAGAACAAATTGAACTAAAATCAGCTAAAACGCCGGAAGATAAGCAAGAACCGAAAGTTACGAAGTTAACTCTTCTAATCAGGAGAAGCATATTAAGGAACAACTAGCTATCAATAAACAGCAAGCTGATGATTTTAAAATCCTACAAGCCAAGTTTGATGATCTCTTGAGCTACATGAGAGTGCGAAATAAGCGAGGATAGTTTACGTGAAAATACGAGTTTTCACAAAATCTTCTAAAACCGTTCAGGATATGAACAACTATTTTCGTACGACAACTAATAAGAAGGGTATTGGGTATGAAAACCCTTCTAATTCCTCAAAAGCTCCGTCTAATTCAGTTCAAAAGGTGTAATCAAACGAGTTTCTGATATAGATACACAAAAAACAAAATATGTATCTGATAAGGGAAAGAGACCTGCTGAACAAGTAAGGCAAGTGCCCACTTCAAAAAGGGAACATAAATGGACCCCAACTAATTAAGCATCAATAGGAATCAACGAAAAACCCGGTTCTTACGAAGAGACCTCAACTTTGATCGGCCAGATTAGGTATCAGAAAAGACAACCTGTCAAAGGGAAATCTAATCTGAAACCTAATCAGGGTCAGCTGCCTAACAAGCAAGCTAAAGGTAAACTGCTAGGACCAATTATGCCAAAAAGATATGAATCTTTTAATGGTAGCAGTCGTACCTACCCTTAGAATCGTAAATCTGAAAACTCTTTTTTGAGCCCCCCGGGTTAAAAAGAAGACAAACAACAAAAAAAAAATCCCAAATCTTGATTCACTCAAGGCTCTCAAAAATAATCATCTTGATCGGAATGCATATGAAGAGATGTATGATTATGTAGATGTTTATGGGAGACAAATCGGGCCTTACGATCTATCGATTACAATAAAGTGCCTGTTTGTATGGATCCCTAAAACCAACTCTAACCCCTCGGGACCCAATCGAAAAGGGGTACCTAAAGCTTGATTTGGTTCTTGGTTAAGCGTGGGTTTAGCCAACAAAGGAGGTGTACAAGCAACTATCTCTGGTACATCGATAGTGGATGCTCAAGGCATATATTTGGAAGCAAACATCTCCTTAGCTCTTATCTGAGAACAAAGAAGGCCCACGTGTACTCTTTGGTGATGATAACTTTGGTTTTACGGAGGATTGGAACCTTAGAGAATGATGATGTCTGATTCTTTGGAGTCTCGTATGTCGAAGGTTTAAAGCATAACATGTTATCGGTTTCTGGTCTGCGACAACGGATTGGTGTTGAGTTTTAGACTGATCGGTGTTGTTGGAAATGAATTTAATAAAGAGGATTTTGATTAGATCCCAAAACCCCGAGTATGACATGTTCGGGATAATCTTGATAGATGAGTCGAGGATTCGGTTTTAGAGTGTTAGGGATAATATACGCACTTGCAGTGTATAGTCGGCGGATATAGAACATATTAGATTACGAAGACTCGATAAGTTTTCTGAAGAAACCGAAGTTTCGATGAAATTGAGAATCAAGACTTCGATGTAAATCGAGAATCAAGACTTCGATTATGAAACCTAAAACCGAAGACTCGGCATGAAGACTCGATATGTCTCTGAAGACACCTGAGACTCGAGAGAATCTGAAGGCCTGATGATTCGAAGACTCGATAATGTCTTGAATGCTCGATATATCATGAATGTTAGAGAACCTTTGAAGGTGAGGAATATAGCCGATTAGTTCGGTGACATGGACCAATGAGAGGAAGACAACCCGACTTGAAAAAAGCTGCTGAGAACTTACAAAAGAATAGTATGGATTTGAATGTGATTCTCTCCAGCGGTAACATTCAAATCCACAATATAAATACAAGTTCTTCCATCAAATTAAGTGGTGGATCGTGGAGAATATAGCACCGCGATGCTCTGAGCTAAAAGAACATATACCCAAGCTTTTCCACCTAGAACACAAGTGTGTAGATATCAAACATATTCAAAAGAGTGTTCTAGAACCCAACCTAAGCAACCCACGATGTATCATAAGCAGAGAGATTTTTCCCAACCTTAACATTGAGGCTAAACAATTGTAAGGGAAAATCTCACCATAGTTGGAACAACACCAAACCCAAACCCCCATTCTCGGAAGAGATAACTAGTGGTGGAGTGAGGTAGTTGTTAAGGCAACCCCGAGAGAGGTGATAAGTCCGAAGGAGTGTGAACTCGTTAAACATCTAGAGGCGAGCCCGAGGGTGATAAGTCTGCATTTGAGTTAGTAAACTACGGGGTAGTAGTCGAGCTCAAAGTAGAAAGGTTAGTAAACTTCTGAAGGTAGTCGAAAAAGCCTTAGGAAGTGTTTGAAGGAATTTCCCTAGGAACAGGGAGAGTGGATGTAGGAGCTTGAGTCTCCGAACCACTATACGTTATTGTGTTGTTTACTGCTTTACGTTCTTATATTGTCGTATGCATTAGATTATAGGCAAAACACAACACATGAGCTTAAAAGGGAAAAATCTCGAATCACCATTCCTTCACCCCTGTTTTATTTGCACCGCAACAAAATGTTTTGCTTCCGCACGCGTAAAATGGGTTTTCCCACCGGGACCAACATTATTGGATAGAAAGGCGGTGTTATGGCTGATAAACAAAACCTTTCGAGTTCTTCTGATCAATCTCACTCACACGCAAACCCTCCTTTCTCAAACCCTCGCTCGAACCCTTCTTCTCCAGCAAACTCAAATCCTCTGAACCTACTTGCTGAAATGGCTACTCAAAACCCAGATTATAATTCCACTAAAGTTGGTGGATCATCGTCTTCATCTGTACAAAAACCCACTCCATACGAATTTCCTGAAGATACCCCTCAATCTCTGATTCGACTAATCATCGAACCAATGCTCGAGAAAAACCTTCATGTTCTTCCTGATGTTTTTTGTTGGAAAGAGACAAGTCAACATTAATGACTTTGTTGATCTTTCTGCTAAACCCTTAGCCATAGAAATCCTTGATGAACCTTCTCCAAAACCTGTTGAAAAGCCTACTCAAACGGCCGATGTTGAGATGGAAAAGGCTAATTCCTCTGATTCAGAAGGAATGGGGGATAAATTAAAGAAGATTCGGTTGAGAAGAAGCAATTAGCTCCCAAAAGAGGTGGTGGAAAATGGGAAAAAAGAGAGTCTCACAAAGGAACCTTGGAATGAAGGTGGACTACAACGGAAAACATCTAAGAGGGTGATGGTGGTGTTTATGATCCCATCGGGTTGATGATTCGGATGAAGAGATGGAGATTCCAGAATTCCCTGCTGAGCCAAAGGATTCTGATGATGATCTGACAATGGAGGAGTTAATTGCCAAAATGGAGAGGAGAACAAAAAGTAGAAATGATCCTCATGTACATGCTGCTGAATCATCTGATTCTGAGCAAAAAGAGGAACCTGAAGAAGAGGAACCTGTAGAAGATGACCCTGAGGAAGAGGAACCTGAGGAAGGGGAACCCAAGGAAAGAGGAACCCAAGGAAAGAGGAACCTGAAAAAGATGAGCTGTTGAAAATCAATCGATGATGAGTTTGATCAACTCTTTGATGAGGTAATGGAATCGACTCGACCACGATGATAAGGAAGAGTATGATAGAAAGTCGGCTTTGTGGTTAAATCTTTACTTAAAAGGAACATAGTAGATGAAAGGATCATTAAAATCCCGGACTTTGGAAGCTAATAACTGATTAGTTTTCTAGAAAGTAGATCATTGTTGCATGCTCTTCAATATGTTAAACCGTATTATGTTGGTTGGGTTGTTGGAGTTCTATGCAAATTTGAAAAGGAGTTGTGGTAATAGGCGTCTTCAAACTATGGAAAGATAAGATTTAGATACAATGTGGTAACAATCAATCCCAGGCTTATCAATATCTTTCTAAGGACTATCAAACCGGGAGGATAGTGTTGAGTTGGATATTAAGGAAGTGATGTCTGTCACCACCGTGGAAGGTATTGCAATGGACTTCTGAGTTTTACTGTTTGCCAAATTAACCTCCTTGTATTTTGTGATGCATAAGCTACTTGTTTCAATTGACTACCCTCGAAGAACTTCTAACTGTGTTGACCAAAGAGCAATCCTTCTTCTTTGTACAAGATTATGCACTTGAGCAGTTTAACATGGGGCAGATCATATTTGATAATATGATGACATATCTTTAGTAAACACAAAGAAGAAAGCATTCTTCCTTATTCAAGTTTGATCTGTTAGTTCTTAGATAAGTTAGAATTTGAGAGGCCACGAGGTGAAAAGATTAGTGGATTTGTTCCAAGTTTTGGAATATCTCATGTGTTGAAAATTTGGAAAGCAGAATGTGGATCTTCCTTTACACGATCTGAACATAAGCGAAAATGTTGTCCATCCATCTGTTGGCAACATTCCTTATCTGATAACGAAAGAGATGGTACACCCTCTATTCATTTTACAAATTCTTTCATTTCTAATCAGATTACTTCCATCCAGCAGAACATTGACGCCCTACTTAAACAACAAACCTTCTGGAGAAACCTACTTTCTACTCCAACAGGGGGAGGATCACCTCATGATGGTCTTGAAGATGGTGGTGATGATGGAGCTGGTCCATCTGGCCATGCAGGTGAGAAGGATGATGTACCCGGATCTTTGGTGATAACTTGCTGGCGGTGGATGATGGTCTTTCTTTGCACAAGATGATCAAAATAATGTTGAAGACAGAGAGGTTGAGGATGTTGTACAAGATCTGTGAATGAGGCTGTGGAGGATGTTGTGGAAGATGTACTTAATCTTTTCTTCTTCTTTGAACAAGTTGTTCTTGACCACCTGTGATTGAGGATAGAATCTGACTAATGATAGCACTGATGAAGATCTGAGAAAGACTCCAGACAGGGAGAATATGTCTCCTAGGAGTATTTCTATACTTGATGAGATGTATGGTCGACAATTGGTGAACAAATTCAAGATAGGGGAGTTTTTTGATGTATGGGGGGCATTTGCAGATTATGGAATCTTGACCATTCTAATGGCCCATCCTTCCCTATACTTCACTATAAAAAATTCCTTTCTGTATTGCAATCTTTTATTTACTGCTCTTTACTTTATGAACTCTGGTAATGGACAATTAGTTGATAGGTTTATGTTTCTGTTATTTTCTTTATGATTGGATATTTTGGCCTAAGTACACTACTGATGTACTTAGTGCTTGTGTTTGTTGTTTGCTTTTATATTATGATTTGGTTGAATAGTAGTTGTTCTCTGAATGACTATTATTTGTTTCTTTCCTGACACAAGTTCAGATGCTATTTTTAACATCAGGTGTGTTGTAGTAGAAAGGCCAAATTGGGGGAGTTTGTTGATGTTGCGGATGTTGTTCGGATGTTGGACAACATTACGCACAACATCTTAAATTTTCCCTTTCTCTAAACAACGACTCCGTTCTATTAGATGTGTTTTTCTATGTTTCCTACACTGCAGGTTGAAGACAATTTCGGATATTGTCAAGCGGTTGCATTGATGGAGTAAGAATAGAAAGATCATGGGTGGTTACACCAAGATCGTGGAGATAGTGGAGGAGATCTTCAAGGCTGTCCACACTTAGTGGATAGGAAAATGCGATTGGTCCAGAATGTCTATAAATAGGGATGCATTGAGTGCGACATTCAAGTTTGAGTTAAAGTGAAATCCCATTTGCTTTACTCAAAATTTAAGAGAGTAGCATCTAAGACACAACAAGTGAGTGAAGTGTGAGGGTTAGATGCTATATCTATTTGTACTGGTCGAGTGTATCCCAACATTTCCCATTGATTTTGTCTTATTAGATCAAGTTTTAGGTTGAATAAGATCACTAGTTACTTTATTGAATAGATTGAGTTTTGGTGTGTGGTTTTTCACTACACCTTTTAGGATCTTGTAAGAGATTCATGTGTATCTCACTACTTGTTATAGTGTTGTTTTTTTAACTATGAGGTTAAGTATAGTACGATTATAGACTATACACAATTTTGAAAAAATCCTTTGCCTTTGCGTTTTTATACTTTCACTGTCATATGTTATTTTATATGTTGCACAACATTTTCAATAACACTCTGAAAATACTCGCACACACACTTTCAAATTTTTATGGAAAAGGATATGTATTCTAGGAATACAAGAATATCTCATAAATTCAAGAAAGATCCAATCTTGAAAGATCCCCTATTATTTTCGAAATATTAGGCTAAATAAGGGTGTGAGATTTTTGTGGAAAAATACACATGGAAAGAAGAATATACGGGATATATTCAAGATTTCTTGAAGATCAAGAAAAGATCTTTCCTAACCCTATTTTGAGCCCTAATTTTCGTCCCCCTCTCTATTATAAATAGGGTGTTGGGAGATAAATTTAATAAAGATATGATTTTGATTAGATCCCAAAACCCCGAAAGTATGACATGTTCGAATAATCTTGATAGTTGAGTCGGGGATTCGGTTTTAGAGTATTAGGGGATGTTATCTGCAAAATGTATAGTCGTGAGATATAGATCGGGTTAGGATCTGAAGATTAAAGAACTTCGATAAGTTTAGAAGAAAAACCGAGTTTAAGTATGAAATTGAAGTTTGAAGTTTCGATGTGAAACAAAAAATCGAAGACTTCGATATGAAACCGAGATCTCAAGACTTCGATGAAATCGAGATCTCAAGACTCGATGTAAGAGGCTGAAGACCGACATGAAGACTCGATGAAGATCGGTCGATATCATCGAAAAAGACTCGAAGACTCTCGAAGACCTGAAGAAAACGTAAGGCGAAGATCAAGATCAAGATCTTGAATAATGGCGGCAATTCTTGAAGAGTCGATAATGTATTGAATGCTCGATATAAACACAATATTCCGAGGCAATTTGAACATATCTATCTGAAGGATGCAATACTGAGAAGATCGCGATTCCTTAGAAAAATAGATATTGCCCAAGACATTCAAATGTAGACAAAAGGAACTAAGACAAAGTGTTGTTAAGGTTATATCACTCAGAGATTGTAACCTAAAGAGCCGTTGAGTTGTCTACCTTTAACTGGAGACAAAAGTCAAAAAGAGAAGACAACATCGCACTTTATCCATCACGGACAAATGCGGTGACGTGTCAACAAAAAGATGTCGAGAAGTACTAAGTTCGGTACCAAAAAAGTGAAGGCCGGCTACATGAAACGCTATTGCCTAAAAAGTGTTAGGGAGTGTCAAACCCTAAATATAGCCATTTCTCACACACCATAAGAGGAAACTCTCGGAGCTATCTCTCCAACGGATAGTTTTTCAAGAGTGACCTTGGTGTATGCCTATAAATACTTGTGACCTTCTACATTGAAAGGTTACGGGATTTTTTATAAAGCAACTCAAGAGCTCAAACTTATTATCGCAAAGTTGAAGCACTTTCGAAAAACCCGAAATTTCCCAAGTGCTTTATATTGAAGAGAGCTCATTAAACTAATCCTAGCTTTGATAAGATATATCCAAAGCTTAGTCGAGATATTCTAGCCTTTGCATTGTTCTTTATTGTAAAGGATATCTCATTCTAGTTGAAACCAACCAAGAAACCCCAAACCCTTTAGAAGGTAGTTTGAGTGTGATTGTTGGTGAGATTGGAGTTATAAAAAGTGAGGTAAACTACATTGAAGTAGTCGAAAAGCTCTAGAGGAGAAGTTAGTAAGCTACTTGTGGTAGTTTGAAAACTTGTGTGAGTTGAGTAAGTAAACTACGAGGTAGTTAGAAAGCTCAAGGTCGGGTTGAGTAAGTAAACTACTGAGGTAGTCGAAAAACTTCAGGGGCGATTTGATTAAATAAACTCTGAGAGGTAGTCGAAAAGCTCAAGGAAGTGATTAGTGAATTTCTCTGAAGAGATCGAGAGAGAGTGGGCGTAGGTGCTTGAGTCTCTGAACCACTATAAATTCTTTGTGTTCTTTGCTTTACCATTTTTGCTTAGCTTAAGCGTTGCATATATTAAAAAGCATATTTTCAGCGATATTTGATTGGAATCAATCCACTTTGAAGTTACATATAAATTGAATCACAACCTAATCACTATTCCATTAAAGGAATGTTTTTTCGAAAAAAGGTTAAAACAGTATAAACTTAGGGCCAACCATTCCGCACATCCGAGTAAAGCGAGAACGGATAGTTACCAAACTGAACTTACTCTTCCGAGGGTTCGATAAGTTGAGTTATCGATCCAAGCAACTCGGATCTCTCTGAACTTCGGACTTCGGTTGGGATTATCTGGGGTTTTTGAAAGCGACTCGGGATCAACTTTGTCTCGATAGACTTTGACTCGGAAGCGTCTGTGCTTCTCGGGACCAAATCATCGGGACAACCGACCCCAGTGACCTCGAAGAAAAGTTTTAAAAACAACGAACCGTGTATTCCCCCATACGTGTAAGACTCGTTTTTCACGGGACCAACAAGTGGTATCGGGCGGTGGTTCAACTTGACCACCTTTTGTTGACCTAAGTTTTTATTTGCTAAAATACTTGTGGTCTATCTGAACCGATCTTTTTTTCTTTGAATTCTTAAAAGACTCGGATAAAATGTCTTCTAAGAAACTTCCATGTTCTCGATGAGAACTATGATTTATGGGCCCGAGAATCACGAGGCTCACAGTATTCTAAACATGAGCGAATGTGGAGAGTGGTCTCTGAAGGGCCATTCCAATTTCTTGTGGTGAATCCCGGGAGGAGCGAAAATGAGAGAAAGCGATCTAGAAGCGAAATTTCCCAAGTCGATGACCAACCTACTCTGAGGAGAGGAAGTTAGTCAATCTAGACTATATTTCTAAAGACACACTATCTCTGATCTATTGATGATGGTGTGATGGGAATGATCTCTCCATTGTGTCTTGCAAAATAAATTTGGGATACACTAGGCCGTAATGTGCGAGAGCGCATCATATCAAGGAAAACAAACTTTCGGTTTGCAATTGGAAAGTTTGATAGTTTTGAAAAATGGAATAAGGTGAATCTATTGACAAATTAGAAGTCAGATTCACTAGCATTATGAATGATCTAAATGCACTTGGAAAGAAATATCCACAGAGAGAAGTTGCATTGAAAATTCTTAGAGGTCTTTCTAAGAAATGGGATATACATGCAGTGGTGATTGAAAACACCAAAAACATTAATTCAATGCCATATCAACAAGTCTTCTCTGAGCTGAAGGCCTATGAGTTTGTAATTGATAAGAAATCCAAAAAGGCTGACAACAAAGATGATTCATCATCTAGTAAGAATGTGGCTTTTAAAGCCAAGGATAAAACCTGTAAAAACTAGAGAGTCGAGAACTCCCTTGCTAAAAAAATCGGGATGAGCTTGAGGATAAGCTATCACCGATGGCAAGGAGGTTTGAAAAGACTTAATAATCGATATGGAAAATACAAAAAACTATTACGGGAATCACAAAATGCGGAAGAAAAACACGAGGACGGATCAACCGAGAAGAAAGAAGGACACGAAAATTTGAGGGATCTTCATCCAAAAGGAAGGACTCCAAGTCTAAAGAAGAAAGTGATTAGGATGATGATACCAACAAATCTTATAATTGCCAAAAAAAGGTCACTTCGATATGATTGTCGAGGATCTAGCTCTTCGGATGAAATATTCTCGAGACGGTGAAAGTGATGACATCCATCACGATGGCCATTGAGGAGGTAAAATCTTCTTTCTCTACATTGTTGCTCCTACACTAAAGACAAGAGTTGTCAAGTTCAATTGTAAATCATTTTGACTTTGATGGATTCTTTTGAGAATCATTGAAGGACTATCTTTGTTTTTACAAGAACTATTAAATGAAACTCAAGAGCGAGAATAAAGAACCGAAATTTGAAATCTAAAATGGAAAGACTCTAGCAATCTTTGAAATCACTTCTCAATTAATGGGAGCTCTTGATGAATCTGGATGTTACGAAGTACAACTCTCGAGAAAGAGAAGTTGATAGTGACCCTAACGAAAAGCTAGAAAATCCTTTGAAGAGATTCAATTTGATTAGAACTAAGTTCAATGACCTCTCTCGAGAAGCATGAAACTCTACATAACTGTGAGGATAGTGCACAAAAGAAGCTAACTCTATTGAATCTTTTTATCTAAAGTAATAGATGAAATTTAGAGTTACCAGAGATCTGCCACTATAAAATCTGGATTGGGATACATTCGAGGGAACCTCACAAGGTCATCTGAATGCAAGAAGACAATCTTTGTAAAACCAAATTGGCACCTACACTTCAAATTGAAGAAATGCCCAAGGTTGTAGACAAGGAAAAAGGACCTATGGTTTCGATAAAACTGGATGATCGGTAGGAAAGCCTAAACCTAAAATTGAAGGCTAGAAAACCCGAGCACTCGATTATTGAAAATTCGAGCAAGTACTTGAAGCCTCGGGCTAAGAATGCAAACCTAAAAGGATCTACACCTAACCATCATAGGAATCTTTAGAAGAGAAACACTTCGGCCAGAGACATTCTCAAGCTGAAGAGACCAAGTCCTCGATATCTTGAAAGACCAAAATTTCAAGACGAACAACTGAACCCCACTTGCCTAAGGTTAAAGGTTACACGAACCCGAAATCAACAAAGATACGAGACCCGGTACCTGAAGCCAAAGCAAATGAACAAAAGGCTGAACGAAAGAAAAATTCAAAAAGCCCATGTTCATCTTTAAGCGAACACTCATACACGTAAAAAACCGCTAAGGCACCCGTGAGTAGTAAATGTGTATGTAGATGTTTATGGAAGACAGATCGACCACTCTAAAGTGATTAGAGTTATCGAGGCGATTTGGATTCCAAAATCTGTTAACCTTGTAGGACCCTACACAAATTGGAGTGCGTAAAAATTGATATGTTTTTCGGGGAGAAAACAAGGGCTTTGAAATGATTAAAGATCACATAAACGGATGAAAGAGAGATGAAAAAAAAGCCCACGATGTATGGTATCTTGACAAATGGATGCTCAAGACATATGCTGAGATTCAAGAAGATACTCATTGACTATGTTGAACAAAGAGGCCCTCAGATCACTTTTGGAGATAACTCCAAGGGACAGACTGAAGGATATGGAACTTTGGAAATCGACTCAGTTCATATCCATGGTGTTTCATATGTATCTGGTTTGAAGCATAACTTGCTTTCAATAAGCCAATTCTGTGATAAAGGTTTTAATGTTGAGTTCTCTAAGAACTTATGTTATGTGAAAGATGATATCTCACAGAAAGTATTACTGACTGGTACTAGAAAAGGAAATGTGTATCTTGTTGATTGGAGTTCAACTCCTAAAGATACATGTTTGGTTGCTAAAAGTTCCACAGATACCCGATTGGTTATGGCATAAAAGATGAATCACACAATTTCAAAACCACTGAATAAGCTTTCAAGATTAGCTCTTGTGAGAGGGTTGCCCTAATGAAGTGTTCGATGAAAGAACATATTTGTGATCGTGCGAAAAAAAAACAAATTAGAGCATCATTTAAAAGCAAAGTAGATGTTTCTACTGAAAGAATACTTCAATTTTTGCATATGGATCTTTTTGGTCCTATAACACCAGTGAGCACTAATGGCATGAAATACACATTGGTAGTAGTTGATGACTACTCAAGATATACTTAGGTCATATTCTTACTCGATAAAAAAAGAGACTCGAATAAAATTTGCAAGAATTACTTGAAAAAAACTCGATTATTGAGAAAAATCTGAGTGTGGTCAAAATCAGATCTGACAAAGGAACTGAATTTATAAATCATATCATATCGATTATTGTGCAAGCAAATGGAATTACTCATGAAACATCAGCGCAAGGACCCCTCAACAAAATGGTGTTTGCTGAAAGAAGGAACAGGACTCTGAAAAAGAAGTCAAGCAAGGACAATGATAGTGAAGTGATATTCCTAAAAAGATTTTGAAATTTGAAAGTATCAACACATGCATGCTTTGGAATGAAAAAAAGCCTCTTGTTTCTTTCTTTACCGTGTGTTTAGTTTACAAGTGTTTCATACACAATAATGGTAAAGATCGGATTGAAAACATTTGATAGCAAAGTGATGAAGGAATATTCTTAGGGTATTCGAAGTCAAGAAAACTCTTTCGAGTTTACAAACCTAGACTCTTATTGTGGAGGAAGCACCTCATGTTGTTTTTATGAATCTATTTGTGTTCGGAAAAAGGAACATGATCTTGAAGAAATGACCAAGAGGATCACCCGGATTAAGCTTTGAAAAAGAATGAGTAATCATCCATGAACACGAAAAGAAAAAGTCGGTCACATTCTATGATTGGGTGACTTCGACTTCGAATAAAGAAGTTGAGGATGGAACTCGGATGGTGAGACTTCGGAGCCAACACACCTAAGGTGACCAATCTGAGCAGACACGCCGGACTCGTATATGTGATGCCATGAAGATGTAGTCACGGTGAGGCAAATCTGAATCTATCAACCAAAGGGGGAACAAATGTCTCGACAATGTTCTCAATAAATTTCCACGAAGAAGATGATTCCCTTTCTCATTTTTCTTTGTTCACTGAGTTTCTTGAATTAAGCGAACCTAACATTTCAAATGTTGAGGATCTTTGTTGAAGGGGAACATCTAGAAGAAGATGGTTAGATAGTCATCCTACAAGTCGTGAGTTGTGGGTGATCTAACTGAAGGTGTCAAAACAAGAAGGTTCCATGGTGAAAGTGCACTATTCTGCTTTGCTTCCTATCGGAGAAAGAGCTCTTTGAGATTGGTGAAGCTCTACAAGATTCTCATTGGATTCTTCTTTATGCAAGATGAAATTTGAATCAATTCTCAAGAAATGAAGTATGGGAGCTAGTGGATAGACCGAAAGGCACAATTTCATTGGAACCAAGTTGGTATTTAAGAATAAAAGAGATGAAAATAACAACATTATAAGAAACAAGGCAAGGCTAGTTGCACAAGGTTATTCCCAAGAAGAAGGCTTGGATTATGATGAAACCTTTGCACTGTTGCAAGACTAGAAGCCATCAGATTTTTCTTGTATATCTTTCTTGCCCACATGAAGTTCACGATCTATCAAATGGATGTGAAAAGTGCATTTAACGAGCGGTGTGCTTAAAAGAAAGAGGTTTATGTAGAACAATTTTCAAAACAGAATGACCAAGTTCTGAGCTCGAGAAAAGCTTTGTATGGTCTTAAACAAGCACCCGGAGCATGGTATGATACTCTTTCTCGGTTTCTTCTTTTGACCATGGTTTTGTCAAAAGGAACCGTTTGTTGGTCCCGTCTTTGCGAGTCTTACACGTGTATAGGGAATACACGTGTTCGGTGTTTTTAAATCTTTTTCTTCTTTGAGGTCACTTGGGTCGATAATCCCGAAGATTAGGTTACGAGAAGCCGCGGATCGCTCTGAGTCAAAGTCTCTTGAGATAGTGATCTGAAACTTCTTTTCGGATACCTCGAGATAATCCCAAGTGAGTCCCGAGTGTCGAGATCTCTGAGTTGCTCGGATCGGATAACTAACTTCTTGAACCCTCGGAAGAATAAGTTCCGTTTGGTAACTATCTGTTCTAAATTTTTCGGATGTCTTGAATAGTTGGCCTTTTAGTTTATACTTTCGTTTTAAGCTTTCTTTGAAAACCTTCCTTTAATGTAATAGTGATTGAGGCTGTGATTCAATTACATGCAACTTCGATGGATTGATTCCAACTGAAATATCGGTGAAAATATGCTTTCAAACTTCGGTGATACAGCGATTAAGCACATATAAAAAAGAATAAACAACACGGCAATTATAGTGGTTCGAGACTCGAAGCTCCTAAGTCCGCTCTCTCCTACGATCCTCGGAGAAATTCACTAATCATACGGCTTTTACGATTACCTCGCGTAGTTTACTTACTCAACTTCGGCCTCCGAGCTTTACGACTACTCCGTAGTTTACTTACTCAACCCGACCTTGAGCTTTACGACTACCTCCGTAGTTTACTTACTCAAACACACACAAGCTTTGGAACTACCTCAGCTTACTAACTTTCTCCTCTAGAGTTTTACGACTACTCCGTGTAGTTTACTAACTCTTTACAACTCTTCTCACCAACAAACACACTCAACTACCTTCTCAAGGGTTTGGGGTTTCTCGGTTTGGTTTCAACTAGGATGAGATATCCTTTACAATGAAGTACAATGCAAAGGGTTAGGATATCTCGACTAAGCTTCGGATATGTCTTATCAAGCTAGGCTTAGTTTATTGAGCTCTCTTCAATATAAAAGCACTTGGGAAATTCTAATTTTTTAGAGTGCTTCAACTTGCAGTAATAAGTTTGAGCTCTTGAGTTGCGTATAAATTTCCCATAACCTTACAATGTAGAGGGTCACCAGTATTTATAGGCATACACCAAGGCCACTCTTGAAAACTATCCGTTGGAGAGATAGCTTCATGAGTTTCCTCTTATGGTGTGTGAGAACAGCTATATTTAGGGTTTGAAACTCCCTAACACGTTTTTAGGCAATAGCCTTTCATGTAGTCGGTCTTCACTTTTTGCGGTCTGGAACTTTTGTACATCGACATCTTTTTCGGCGACTTTCCTTTATCGATTAATAGATATAATCTGATGTTGTCTTCCTCTTTTTGACTTTTGTCTCCAGTTGAAGGTAGACACCTTCAACGTCTCTTTTGGTTACAAACTCTGTGTTGATATAACCTTAACAACACTTCTGACTTAGTTCCTTTTGTCTGCATTTGAATGTCTTGGCAAATATCTATTATCTAAGGAATCGCGATCTTCTCCGATGTTGCATCCTTGGATAGATATATTGATGCCTTGGAACATTCATGTTTATCTTTTGAGCATTGATATATTCTGATCTTGATAATTCTTGTGCCTTGATATTCTTAATCTTCGATTCTCGATCTTGATCTTGCGTCTTACGAGTCTTGGCGTCTTGAGTCTTGAGTCTTGAATCTTGGCGTCTTGACTCTTGAGTCTTGAGTCTTGACTCTTGAGTCTTGAGTTTTCGAGAATCTTGAGAATCTTACAGTCTTTATAGTTATCTTGGCTGATATATTGAGTCTTCATGTTGAGTCTTGATTACTCGATTTCATCTTTAGTCTTGATTCTCGGTTTCTCAGCGAGTCTTGATTCTCGATTTCTTCTTGAGTCTTGAATACTTGATTTCATCTTGAAACTTGGTTTCTTCGAAACATCTTGAGTTCTTGAGTCTTTAGAACCTATCGATCTATATCTGGCGACTATATATTTTGCGAGATAACATCCCAATACTCTAAAAACGAATCGACTCAACTATCAAGATCATTCTGAACATGTCATACTCAGGGGTTTTGGGATCTTAATCAAAATCATATATCTTTTATTAAATTCATCTCCCAACAATTTCCCCCTTTTTGATGATGCCAAAACCTATCTTGTTACAAACATATAACCTATACTCAGGTTTTCGGTTTATCCTATTACAAGATTGGTTGTCTCCCAATAATTTCTAATCGGGGAATCTCTTAATAATTTGAAGAATCTCCCACAATTATTCTTTCAACAATTTCTTGATAATGAATCTTCTTAAGTAGTTCATCACCAAATACTTAAACAATTTCCACCTTATCAACAAACAATCGATTCCAGAGACATTCATTCAAAGATATCAAATAAAAAAGACATGTAAATAAGATAATGAGATATTATCTTTGTGACCATAAATGATAAATTTTCATTGATGATGAGTATGCTGTTACAGATTACAATGAAATTTATCAACAAAAACAAAAAGATAAAAATTTAAAGATACAAGAATCTTGAGTCTTGATCTTTAGTCTTGATTGGCTCTTGATCTTCTTCCCTTGGTTTTACTTCTACTTCAACTTCATCGGCCAGGCACCTCCGGGTTTGAACATTCAAAAAATCTCTTCTTGATTCATTTCTTTCCTTAATAATATCCCGGATTTCTGTCAAACCAAGCTGACCAAATCTTGAGCAATTTCTTGAGTAATGGCCTTCTCATTCACCAAGACATTACCAAGTCTTGGAGGAGGGTAGGTATATGGACGGGGCTACTATCTGCACCTCTCTCCTTCATCCATAAGGTTAATCGACTTTGGTGATATTTTGGATAGAAGGTTAGGAGATATTCAATGAATGCTTCATTACGATCTGAGCTTTCCCTCTCTCCCCTCCTGAGCACATCATAATAGAACGAGAAGGTTCTCTTGACTTCTTCCCACATATCGTTGATAGGCATCCATTTGTAAATGTGTGCCACTTGATTAACTTTTGATGTCTCTCTCCTTTTGCTTGCATAAACTTTTGAAACCACTCCTTTGCCGGCTCTTCTTCTTCTTATCACGATCCGAGGCGCTTTGAGGCGGAAGCAACTACTTTCTTAACTGTTCTGCAGAGTGTCTTGAGCATTCCCGTGTTGAAGACTTTCTTCTGGCGACCCTGCGGACTCTTGATTCCTTCATCATCGAATCAGCTTTCTCTGGATTGGCTTAGAAGCCCCCGCGCGCTTGCTCGGGTTGAACAATGCCCAGGCTTTTCCTCTTCATAAGCGGGATCGGCGGACTGCTTGTTCCAACCTTAGCTCCTAGACTTTCGGCTTCTCTCTTGCAACATCAAGCATGGTTTCCTCGAAACTTCAGTGTAGATAGGCTTCTCCCACTGGCGAACTTGGTTTGTCGATGCCGACTTCTTTTAAAGAAGGCTTTGGATAGGTTATACATTTCAATCCTTTTGAGCCTTTTTTCTCCAAAATCGTGCCATGAACTTCACGAGGTCTTCACCTTCCTTTTCCCCTTCTTGGCACCGTAATTTGGAAGAAATCTGGAAGTCTTTGTGTCCATGTGATGTTGCTCTTTGCTCACAATGCCACCTCTCCTGCTATCTCGATCTTGTTTGTCTTCTAGCCTCTCTGATATGGTTCTTAGCCACGAAAAATTCTTGAGAGATGGGCAAAGCGGAGAGAGCCTCCTCAAGCATCTCTGTCATCTTGGTCATGAGCCTTTGGCTCATTTCCTCAACAACAGACTTGATCATCACATCATTCCTCTTTGCCAATTTCACCTCTAGGAATTTAGTTCTCTCCACAGTGCTTTTGTTTTGATTCGGCCTCAACTTCGGCCCTTGACTCCTCCAGTTTTTCATTGATTTTTTTCCATGGAGGTCATCTGTGAGGTCGAGTGTTTTGGATTTTGTTCTCAAGAGTGACTTAGATTCTCCATTTTTTTTGAGCTTGGGTGACCAATGTCTCTTCCATCCCGAGTGATCTTGATCATCATTGGCTCAACCTTTTCAAGCTTCTCCATCGAGGGAGTGAGTCGATCTCGGGAACCTTACGCACTTACATGTTAGATCATCCTGAAGCTTGAAACTTCATCACGAGCTCCGGTCTCCAAGCGAGCCTCGATCATACATCGGACAATTGATAATTAAAGATATAACTTTGTTAACTTTGGCATAATTGTTAATAGTGCGAAAGGTGCTGAAAATCTTAAACGATCACCGAGGTTGGCCGATTCGGAGTTGATCGGGGCGAAAGTTTCCTTCTCCATCGAGACCGATCCTCGGCATCTCCTGTTGGTCCCCATCTCCATCTTGAGATTTGTCTCATTTCTTTAGGCAACAACCCTTGATGGCTCTCCTCTCCATTTATCTTCTGAACCCGGTTTCATCAAAATCGAGTTTTTCATCCCAGGCTTTGTCCTCCAGACCACCGAAGTCGGTCGGGGAAGGTTGTCTCTTCATTCCACCAGTCTTCCCCTCACGAATGCGGCAATGTCAAGCATCTCTGGTTGAGGATGAACCACGGTCGACCTTAACCTAAATAAGGCGTCTTGCGGATCCCGGGGTATGAAATTTGAGCTCGAAGTGTGATCAGAATGAACCGTTCCCCTTTCTCCTCCACTCTCACCTTCTTGACTTCTCCCTTCTTCCATCTAGGGCTCTACGGTTCGGTTGAAGCATCGGTTGAGGGATCAAGCGATAGATCACTCGAGGGCTCATCAAGAATATTACCCGCTCCCGGAGTCTGTTGATGTCTGAATGTGCAATCGGGTCCTCGGTTGCATTTGAGTGGGTTAAAGGGCTGGTGGCATATCCTCAGTTAGTCGAGTTGGCTCTTGATCTGAGCTGCACATCTTGGATCGACTCGGTTGGCTCCTGTCTGAGCCGACACATCTATGGTAGGAATCTCTCGAGGCTGAGCTCCTTTAAAAATTTCTGAGAAATTTTATCTCAAATGGCGATGTCTCAAGCACCTCGAGAAAAGACACGTTCCTCGATCCCAGTCCACATGCCTTATAGATAACTGAGCCAAAACTTGCAATGGCGAATTCTGAGCTGTTTGGCCCTCAGGTTGAATCTCTTCAGAATCACTGCCATCTTCATCGGTGAGAACCACCAATCTTCTGCGCTTTGGAGCAAGATTCTTCTGCTTCATCATTTTTATACCCTGTTCCTTCTTTGCCTCCAACAAAACCTTCCCCCTGGTTTGTTGGGTCTCTTCAGCGATAGCATCTTTTGGTGATTCTGCTTTCTTCTTTCTTCCTCACGATGGCACATAGCTTCCGACAATGGGCTTGAAGAGCACCTTGGATTTAGGGAATGGGGTCGAATTGGCGAAGATATCCTCCTCCTCTCTGCACATCTCCAAAATATAAGCTATTTTGGTTGCATGGTGGATCTTGCCTTTTATTGAGATTGCCCCGTCAACCTTCTTCAAAACTTTGGTCTGCTCACTCACCGTCTGAATAAAAATTTCACCCGATTGAAGTCGGTGGTGGGTGAGGCCTCGATCGCCCGCCATCAATCGAGCTTTCTCGGTACTAATTTGCTCAAAACTCCCCTTAAGACTCATGATGCATTTGCTCACAATATCCATCAAAGACTTTCTATTGTGGCTTCAAATGCCTCTTATGCAATGTAGCCTCAAATTTCACGGATTCTCGGCAATCCTATCTAAATACTCTGCTCTCTACCTAACATATACATAGCGGGATCCTCTCCTCTATCCGCAGAGCTCAAAAACATCATTTAAATTCTTTGGAATTATGTACAATTCCCTCTCAAAAATCGATGTATTTGGATGAATGCTCTAAATGTGATCTGATGATCTTAGATTGTAAACCATCCTCTTCATCTATCTCCGACACTGAGGAACTCGATTACCTCTTTTCGATTACTCTGATGCAGTGCGGCCACTATGCGACTAGATGGGTGAATTTTGATCGAATCATATCACGAGCCTCCTCTTACGGCTTTGAGTTGGTTGTGTTATAGAGTGAGACAACGAGCTCGTGCCAAGGCTTGTTGGTTTGACTAATCTCTCAAACAAGGTTGGGGCCATTTTAGAGATTGAAGATTTGAAGATTTAGGGTTTAGGATTTTTACGGGCAAAGGGATTTTTCGCAGAGGATTTTGGAAGCGAAGGGTTTGATAAAATTTTGGCTTGAATGGCTTATTGGGGAATATATGGCTTCGAGATCGTGGGGAATCGCGTTGGTTAGGTGAAAAGCAACGGTTGAGATTAATCTCCGTTAATTGGGTATCTGACAGAGGCGATCTCCAAAAAAATGGCCGCCAAAATATCATATTGGTCATTAATGTAACAGAGCATTAAATATTTGTTGACGCTCTTTGGAATTTCAAAGCGGTCCACCTAAAACATTCCTTAGGTGTTTTGTATTTATTGCAAATGATTCTTGAGCTCCTCTTAAGCAATAAATGAGTCGCATGAGTCATTACTTCTTCATTACTAATTTCTCTCTATCGGGTCTTCTTGATCTTCGACCTTGATAAAATGTCGTATAATCTTGAAATCTTGAATGGGTTCAAGATAATCCTGAAATCTTGACCTTGATGCATCTGAGTTTCACGAGACTCGATTCGGTATTTCCATTTTATCGAGAGTTTCTCGGTAAATTGCGAAAAACTCATGCATCTGAAAACCTTCAATTTTTTGATTTACTCTATACACTGGATCTAACATCCCTAATTCAATTGAAAGTTCACGAAATCTTGATTGACCCGAAAGGTTTAGTCAAGATATCGGCTCTTTAACTATCGATATGAATTTTCTCCATCCTTATGTCCTTTTTTCGACATGATCTCTCGATGAAGTGATGTCGATATCCACATGCTTGCATCGGTGTGCAATCTGGGATTTTGTGAAATAGCAATGGCACTATTATTGTCAAAAAATATTGGTACTTCATTGGCTAAACTTTATAATCCTTAATTGTTGTATGCGAGCGAAAGAATCAGAAAGCTGCTTGACTTCCTACTGACCATGTATTAAACTTCAAAAAATCTTGGTTACTATCGAGGTCCGTTTCTTCAAAACCAAGATATCGAAACTTATTTCCCAGAAATTGACAAGTTCTATAGTGGACTTCTGTCGGTCTTCTGCAAACCTCCATAATCGACATCCGAGTAACCCGGTTAATTGAGGTTATCATCACCGTGGATACCATAATCCTCTATTCATTTATGCCTTAAGATACTCGATGTATTTTTTGGCGACCTCCATGTGACTAGCCTTAGGATTAAACATTATCTTGCACATATCCCAACAAAGAAATGTTATATCCTACCTACTTGCGTGAGATAAACAATGATCCAAAGATTCCTCTATAATCGGTATGACTTCACCGATTTGCCTTGAAATCGGGATCCATCTTGTAGTTAGTATTCATAGGAATCCTAAGCGCATTGCAATCTATTACACCATATTTGTGTCGGATCTCTGGTGTACTTTTCTTTGGTTGATGAATATTCCTTCCTTTGATTGTTTCACTTGAAGACCTAGAAAGAAATTCATCTCTCCCATCATTGACATCTCAAACTTGCCTTTCATCGATGTTTGAAAACTTTTCACCATTTCTTTGGTTTGGAGATCCAAAATGATGTCATCAACATATATCCTGAACCATGAATATCTTCCCCATCTTCTATCTGAACGAGTTCTATCAACAACCCCTTTTGAAAAAACCATGGTCGATGAAAATCGAGAAAAGAGTATCATACCATACTCGGGTGCTTGCTTGAGACCATACAAAAGCTTTTTCGAGCACATAAACTTGGTCATTTTGTTTGAAACCGGGAGGTTGTTCCACATAAACCTCTTCTTTAAGCACACCGTTCATAAATGCACTTTTCACATCCATTTGATAGATTTGAACTTCATGTGGGCATATGCAAGAAACAATCGATGGCTTCTAGTCTTTAGCGAGTGCAAAAGGTTTCATCATAATCCAAGTCTTCTTCTTGGGAATAACCTTGTCTGACTAGCCTTTGCCTTGTTTCTTACAATGTTGTTGTTTTCATCTCTTTTTATTCTTGAAAACCCACTTGGTTCCAATGACATTATGCCCTTCGTGTCTATCTACTAGCTCCCATACTTCATTCCTTGAGAATTGATTTATTTCATCTTGCATAGATAATCGAATGAGAATCTTGTAGAGCTTCACCAATCTCGGCGGAGTTCTTTTTTTGATAGGAAACAACAGAATAGTGCACTCTCACCATGGAACCTTCTTGTTTTAACACCTTCAGTTAGATCACCCACAATCGACTTGTAGGATGACTATCTAACAATTTCCTTCTTGATGTTCCCCCCTTGATAGTATCCTCAACATTTGAAATGTTAGGTTCGATTAAATCGATGAAACTCGGGAACAGCGAAAAAGGAGAAAGGGGAATCATCTTCCTCGGGAAAATTCCATTGAACATTATCGAGACATTTGTTCCCCTTTGGTTGATAGATTCAGAATTTGCCTCAATTTGTGACCACATCTTCATTGGCATCACATACTTGAGTCCGGTGGTGTTTGTTCGGTTGATTGGTCACCTTTGGAGTGTTGGTTTTCTGAGTCTCACCATCTGAGTTCCATCCTCGAACTTCTTTATCCGAGTCTGAGTCACTCCAATCATAGGATGTGGTGACTTCTTCTTTTCGGGTTGATTGGATGATTTATCTTTTACTTTGGGGCTTAATCGGTGATCCTCTTAGTCGGTTCATCTGCATCATGTTCTATTTCTTACGAACACAAGTAGATTCATCAAAAACAACATGAGTGTTTCCTCCACAATAAAGAGTCCTACAGTTGTAAACTCGAAAGCTTTTTGACTTGAATATCCTAAGAATATTCCTACATCGAACTTTACTATCAAATGTTTTCAATTGATCTTTACCATTATTATGTATGAAACACTTGCAAACGAAACACACGAAAAAAAAGAAACAAGAAACTTCCTTTCATTCCAAAGCTCATAAGGTGTTTTGCCTTGACTCTTGGTCGATGGATCTGTTTACGAGAGTAAAGATGCGGTGTTATTGCCCATTAAAACCTTTTAGGAATATCGAAACTTCTATCATTGTCCTTACGGCTTCTTTCATAGTCTGTTTTCTTCTTTCGGAAACACCATTTTGTTGAGGGTCCTTGCGGTGATGTTTCATGTGAAATTCCATTTTGCTGCACAATAATCGAATATGATATGATTTATAAATTCGATTTCCTTTGTCGGATCGATTTTTACCACACTTTCAGATTTTTCTCAATCTTGAGCCTTTTCGATAATTCGCGACTTTATCTGAGTCTCTTTCTTCTTGAGTAAGAATATGACCCAAGTATATCTTGAGTAGTCATCAACTACTACCAATGTGTATTCACCGCCATTAGTGCTCCTTTGGTGTTATAGGACCAAAAAGATCCATATCGCGATATTCAAAGTATTCTTTCGGTAGAAACATCAACTTTGCTTTTAAATGATGCTCTAATTTGTTTTCCTTTACGAACGCGCATCACAAATATGTTCCTTCTTGAACACTTCATTAAATGAAACCCTCTTACAAGAGCTAATCTTGCAAGCTTATTCGGGGTTTTGAAATTTAGGTGATTCATTCTTTTATGCCATAACCAACTCGGTATCTGTGGAACTCTTAGCAACTAAACATGTATCTTTAGGAGTTGAACTCCAATCGACAAGATACACATTTCCTTTTCTTGTACCGATTCGATAATATTTTTACTTATCATCTTTCACAAAAACATAAGTTCTTAGAGAACTCAACATTAAAACCTTTATCACGAGAAATTGGCTTATTGAAAGCAAATTATGCTTCAATCGAGATACATATGAAAACACCATGGATATGGTCAAGTCGATTTCCAAAGTTCCATATCCTTGATCCATCCGCTTGAGTTATCTCCAAAAAGTGATCTGTGGGCCTCTTTGTTCAACATAGTCCTTGAGTATCTTCTTGAATTACATCATATGTCTTGAACATCCTTTGTCGAGATACCATACATCGGGGCCTTTTCATCTCTTGCTCATCGATCTTTATGTGATCTTTAATCGACTTTGTGCCCTTGTTTTCCTCCATGAAAAAGCATCAATTTTTTAGGTACCCAATTTGTATAAGGTCCTACAAGGTTAGATGTATCTTTGAATCAAATTTGCACAACTCTAATCACTTTAGAGTGGCTAATTTGTCTTCCATAAACATCAACATACACATTTACTACTCGGGTGCCTTAGCGGTTTTTTATGTGTGCTAGCTTTAAGCATGAACATGGGCTTTTGAATTCTTCTTTGGTTCGGGCCTTTAGTTCGATGTTTAGGCTTTTGTCTTGGTAGGTCTAAATCTTTGATGACTCGGGTTGGATAACCTTTACCCTTTAGGCAAGGGGGTTCGGGTTGTCTATCTTTGAAATCTGGATCTTTCGGCATCTTGAGGACTTGGTCTCTTGGTTTAAAATGTCTCTGTGAGTGTTTTCTCATATGAGGATTCCTCTCGATGGTTCATGTGGAGCCTTTGGGGTTTGCATTCTTAGCTTTGAGGCTTTGAAGTACTTGGTTCGAACATTCCAAGCTGAGTCTTTCGGGTTTTCTAGCCTTCACCAGGTTTGGGCTTTCCAACTTGATCATTCAGTTTTTTTGAGACCATAAGTCTTTTTTCCTTGTCTACAACCTTGGGCATTTCTTGATTTGAAGTGTAGGTGCCATTTGGTTTTTACAAAGATTGTCTTCTTGCTACTTGATGCGACGTTCGGATGACCTTGTGAGGTTCCCGGAATGTATCCCAATCCAGTTTTAAAGTGGCGGATCTCTGGTAACTCTGAATTTCATCTATTACATTAGATGCATTATTCAATAGTTAACTTTACATGCACTATCCTCACGATTACGTAGAGTTTCATGCTTCTCGGAGAGGTCATTGAACTTAGTCTGATTAGTTTGAATCTCTTGATGGATTTCTCTAGCTTTTTCGGTTAGGGTCATTATGAACTTCTCTTTCTCTCGAGAGTTGTACTTTCCGAACATCTAGTTCATCGATAGCTCCCATTAATTGAGAAGTGATTTCGATATTCTTAGAGTCTTTCCATTTTAGATTTTTTAGCTTTTAGGTTCCTTATACGCTCTTGAGTTCTATTTAGCGGTTCTTGTAAAAGCAAAGATAGTCCTTCATCGATTCTCAAAAAGAATCCATCAGTCAAAATATTTGACTTTCGGTGGAACTTGAAAACTCTTGTGCTAGTGTAGGAGCAACAACAGAGAAAGAAGAGTTTACCTCCTCAATGGCCATCGACAAATGTCATCACTTTCCTGTCTGCGAGAATATCTCATCTGAAGAGCTAGATCCCTCCTCGGTGTTCTTCTTTGCAACCATGGCCTTTTTGCTGTGAGAACTTCTTGTCTCTTTTAGCTTGTCTTCCTCTTCTCTCCTTAGCACTCAAATCTGGACAATCATCTTTGGAAGTGACCTTTCTTTTTGGCAATTATAACATCTGTTGGTATCATCATCCCGATCACTTTCTTCTTTGTACTTGGAGTCCTTCCTTTACTTGGATGAAGATCCCTCGAACTTTTCAGTCTTTCTTCTTCTCGGTTGATCATCCTCGGGTTTCTTAAATACTTGTGGTTCTGTAATAGTTTTTTGTATTTTCCAAATCTACTATTAAGTCTTTCAAACCTCCTTTACCATCGAGTCTTTAGCTTTTCCTCAAGCTCATCCCCGATTTTTGGCATGGGGTTCTCGAACTCTCTAGTTTCTGGGTTTTATCTTTGGCTTTTAAAGCCACATTTTTACTAGATGAAGAATCATCTTTCTTTGTCGGCCTTTTTGGATTTCTTATCAATTACAAATTCATAGGCCTTGACTCGAGATAAAGACTTGTTGGTAGGGCATTGAATTAATGTTCTTGGTGTTTTCAATCACCAATGCATGAATATCCCATTTCTTAGAAAGACCTCTAAGAATTTTCAATGCAACTTCTCTTTGTGGATATTTCTTTCCAAGTGCATTTAGATCATTCATGATGCTAGTGAATCAATTCCAATTAATACATGATTCACCATCATCCATTTCAAAACTATCAAACTATCCAATTGCCCTTTGAAAAGTTTGTTTTCCTTGATATGATTTGTGCCTTTGCACATTCTGACTAATGTATCCCAAATCTCTTTAGCAAGATATTCTGGTGAGAGATCATTCCCATCACACCATCATCAATTGTCTTTGTATAGTGTGTCTTTAGTAATGTAGTCTAGATTGACTAACTTTCTCTCCTCGAGTCGGGTTGGTCATCGGACTAAGAAATCTGCTCTAGGATCAATTCACTCATCTTTTGTTCTCTCGGGATTCACCACGATAAATTGGAATGGTCCTTGAGACCACTCTCCACATACGGCTCATGTTTGGAATACAAATGAGCCGTGCGTTCTCGATCTCCATAGATCATAGTTCTCCAATCGAGAACATGGGAAGTTTTTTTAGAAGACATTTTTATCTGAGCTTTTTAAAAAAAAGCAAATAAGATCGATTTAGATAGACCACAAGTATTTTTAGCAAATAAAACTTTGGTCAACCAAGAGTGGTCAAGTTGAACCCTTTGCTCTGATACCAACTTGTTGGTCGGTGCAACCAGTCTCTTGCGTGTATGGGGGAATACTGCGTGTTCAGGTTTTTAAAACTTTTTTTTTCTTCTTGAAAATCGGCTTAGGTGGATAATCCACAAGATTAGGTTAGAGAAGCACGGATCGCTCTGAGTCAAAAGTCTCATGGGCGGTGATCCTGAAGCTTTTTCGATACCTCGGATAATCCCAACCGAGTCTTGAGTGTCGAGAGATCTGAGTTGCTCGGATCGGATAACTAACTTCTTGAACCCTCGAAAGGTAAGTTCGGTTTGGTAACTATTTGTTCTAGGATGTCTTGCGGAATGGTTGGCCCTTTAGTTTATACGTTTTAAGCTTTCTTTGAAAACCTTCCTCTAATGGAATAGTGATTAGGTTGTGATTCATTATATGCAACTTCCGGTGGATTGATTCCAAGAAATGTCGGTGAAAATATGCTTTCAAACTCGGTGATGCAATTAAGCCTGAGATAAGGAAAGCAATAAACAACTTTTCAACAATTATAGTGGTTGAAGACTCAAGCTCCTCGTCCGGCTCTCTCATCCTCGAGAAATTCACTAATCAACACGAGCTTTTTGACTACCTCGGCTGGTTTATATACTCAATTAATTACTGAGTTTTTGGCCCTCCACGTGAGTTTACTTACTCAACCCGACCTTGAGCTTTACGACTACCTCGTAGTTTACTTACTCAAATACACACAAAGCTTTTCGGATGAACCTCCGTGGCTTAGTAACTTTCTCCCTCTGGAGTTTTTACGACTACTCCGCGTAGTTTACTAACTCTTTACAACTCTTCTCACCAACAAACACACTCGACTACCTTCTCGATGGTTTGGGGTTTCTCGGTTAGTTTCAATTAGGATGAGATATCTTTTCAATGAAGTACAATCAAAGGGTTAGGATATCTCGACTAAGCTTCGGATATGTCTTATCAAGCTAGACTTAGTTTAGTGAGCTCTCTTCAATATAAAAGCACTTGGGAAATTCTAAGTTTTTTAGTGCTTCAACTTCCGATAATAAGTTTGAGCTCTTGAGTTGCGTATAAATTTCCGTAACCTTACAATGTAGAGGGGTCACCCGATGTTTATAGGCATACACCAAGGTCACTCTTGAAAACTATCCGTTGGAGATAACCGTGAGTTTCCTCTTATGGTGTGTGAGGAATCGGCTATATTTAGGGTTTGAAACTCCCTAACACGTTTTTTAAACAATAGCCTTTCATGTAGCCGGTCTTCACTTTTTCGATCTGGAACTTTTTGTACATAAAACATCTTTTATTGACTAAATCGGTTAGTGTCGATATGGTACAATGTTGTCTTCCTCTTTTTGACTTTTTGTCTCCGGTTGAAGGTGGACACCTTCAATGTCTCTTTGGTTACAAACTACGTGTTGATATAACCTTAACAACATTGACTTAGTTCTTTTATGCATTTGAATGTCTTGGAAAATATCTATTATCTAAGGAATCGCGATCTTCGATATTGTGCATCCTTGGATAGATATATTGATGCCTTGGAACATTGAGTTTATCTTTGAGCATTGATATATTCTTGAGTCTTGATAATTCTTGTTGCCTTGATATTCTTGATCTTGATTCTCGATCTTTATCTTGCGTCTTTAGAGTCTTCTTAGTCTTGGCGTCTTGACTCTTGAGTCTTACGAGTCTTGAAGCGTCTTCGAGTCTTGAAATCTTAATCTTTATAGTTATCTTGTTGATATCTTAGTCTTCATCTTTGAGTCTTGATTACTCGATTTCATCTTTAGTCTTGATTCTCGGTTTCTCACTTTGAGTCTTGATTCTCGTTTCTTCTTGAGTCTTGAATACTTGAATACTTCATCTTATCGAAACGATTTCTTGAAACATATCTTGAGTTCTTGAGTCTTGGAACCTATCTGATCTATATCTGCTTGACTATACATTTTGCGAATAACATCATGAATACTCTAAAACCGAATCGACTCAACTATCAAGATCATTACAACATGTCATACTCGGGGTTTTGGGATCTTAATCAAAATCATATATCTTTTATTAAATTCATCTCCCAACCTTTGTTGATAGAACTACATTAGGGATAGAAGATGGGGAAGATATCTTACTAGTTCCGGATATATGTTGATGACATCATTTTTGATCTCGAACCATCACCGTGTGTGAAATGTTTTCAACAACTTTGGTGAAAGGCAAGTTGATATGTCAATGATGGGAGATGAATTTCATTCTAGGTCTTCAAGTGAAACAATCAAAGGAAGGAATCTTCATCAACCGGCAAAGTACACGGAGATCGATTGCAAGTATGGTGTATAGAATTGCAATGCGATTAGAATTCTATAAATACTAACTACAAGATGGATCCCGATTACGAAGGCAAAATCGGTAAGTCATCACCGATTATAGAGGAATCATTGGATCATTGCTCTATCTCACAAGTAGAAGTAGGATATAACATTTCTTTGTTGGGATATGTGCAAGATACCAAGCTAATCCAAGGCTAGTCACATGGAGGTCGCGAAAAAGATCTTTGAAGTATCTTAAGGGCACAATGAATAGAGGATTATGGTATCCAAATGATGATAACCTTGAATTAATCTGGTTACTCGGATCTTTGATTATGGAGGTTCTTGACCATGAAAGTCCTCTCACGAGAACTTGTCAATTTCTAGGAAAATAGTGATATCTTGGTTTTTAGAAGAAATAGACCTCGAGAGTAACCAAAGAATATCGAATACATATATCGGTCGGGAAAGTTGTTTGTGCTTTCGATTCTTTAGCTCGGACAACAATTAAGGGATTATAAAGTTGTAGCCAATGAAGTACCAATATTTTGTGACAATAATAGTGCCATTGCTATTTCACAAAATCAGATATTTCACACCGGATGCAAAGTATGTGGATATCGGACATCACTTCATCGAGAGATCATGTCGAGAAAAAGGACATAAGGATGGAGAAAATTCATCTTGATAAGCGGAGCTGATATCTTGACTAAACCTTTGGGTGAATCAAGATTTCGGGAACTATCGATTGAATTAGGGATGTTGAATCCAGTGTATAGAGTAAAATCAAAAATTGAAGGTTTTCGGATCGCATGAAGTTTTCTTCTCCGAGAAGCTCGAGGATAAAATGGAAATCTGAACGGAGTCTCGAAACTCGACGATTCTTTGGTGGTAAGATTTCAAGAGCATCTTGAACCTATTCAAGACTTTCGATCATCTTGACATTTTATCAAGGTCGATACTCGATAAAAGGCGATAGAGGAAATCGATCGAAGAAGTAATGACTATGCGACTCGTTTATTGTAAGTGAAACTCAAGAATCATTCATGATAAATACAAAACACACGAGGAATGTTTTTAGGGCGGGATCTTTGAAATTCTAAAAAAAAGAAAGGTCAAATCATTAAATGCTTTCATTACATTTAATCACCAATGAAGTTAAAATAAGCGGCTTACTTTTGAGGATCGACCTTTCGATATAATTAATAAATCGTTTAATCTTAACCGCTGCTTTTCACCTAACCAACGTAAATTCCCACAATCTTCCCGAAACTATTTAATCTTTTGAAGCCATTCAAGCCAAACTTTATCAAACCCTTCATTCCCAAAAATCCTCTTGCAAATAAATCCTTTGCCTTGAAAACCCAAACCTAAATCTTTAAAATCTTCAAAATCTCAAATGGCCCCAACCATTTTGAGAGATTAGCCGAGACAAATAAGCCATGGTATGCGAATACGTGGTGTCTCCGGAAGCACGTTAAATGCCAAGCACAAAAAGGTTAAGCCTCATAATCAGGTTAGCAAAACTACTTGAACCTAAATGCGCACGGGACGGAGATATCTTAGGTGAGGTAATAGAGTTTGTTGCAAATATGGAAATAGATGAGGAAGATTGTATAGAATCTAAGATTTACATTTGCATCTCCGAACAATCGATGAAATATGTAGATTTTGTTAAAGAGCTCTATATTGTCCCTAGCATTTGAGCGATGTATTTGATTTGTGCGATAGGGAGATGATCCCTCATTGTATATGTTGGGATGGGAGGCGAGAGTATCTTGACAAGGTTCTTAGAAACCCGTAAGTTTGAGGCAACTTCTGCACAAATCCAAGCATCTCACAAACCAATCTGATATTGATGGATATTGTGGGAAAGTGCATAATGAGTCGATCTGGAAGCCGGTGCGATCAATCCTCTAAACTCGATCGATAGCGATTGAGACTCACCACCAAGGATTTCAAACCGGCTGAAATATCTCGATCAAGGTGGTGGATCGAAGCAAGCCAGGTCATAAAAAGGGAGGATGATGGGGCGATATCTATCAAAGGAAAAAATCCTCCACGCCACCAAAATTGCATTCATTATGGAGATGTGCCGCGAGAGGAGGATATTTTTTTAAGCAACTCTACCCATTCCCTAAGTCCAAAGTGATGTTCAAGCCCATTGTTGCGAAGAGGACTTTCAAGGAAAGAAAAAAGAAAGTGGAATCACTTGGGTTTGAAATTTCTTTGGAAACCCAACAAGCCGGAAGGTGTTGTTGGAAGCCAAGAGAAAGAAAGGTGAAATTGAAGAAGAAAAACCTTGCTCCTAAAGCAAAGGATGGTGGTTCTCCTTGATGAAGATGAGGAAAGTGAGACCGAGGAGATTCAGCCCGAGAGCCAACCGCTTTAAATCGCCATTACATGTATTGGCTCGTGCTATCTCAAATGCACAGGATCAATCTGAGGGAGCAAGTCTTCTCGACGTTCTTGAGACTTCAACTCGAGACAACAAAATTTTCTCAAGAAATTTTCAAGGACCTCGGACCTCGAGAAGTCCCCTCCGGAGGATATGTAAACTCGGACCACGAGAAGATGTCTCGATTCTAATGAGGATATGCCCACTTAGTTCTCGAGCAAGCAGATATTCCCCCCGGCGAGGCTGCCTCGACTCAGAACCAAGTCATATCCAGACGGTGGGAGCTCGGCCAAAACCTTAGAAGGCTGCTTTGAGCCTCGGAGCCGGCGAACTTTGAAGAGCACCCGAGTGAGCTGTTGAATGACCCTTCCACTGAACCTGAGAGCCCGATGCTCAAGAAAGGTGAAGCTGAAGAGACCGAATGGCGAAGCAAGGGGTAACGGTTCATTCTTGACCGCTACCTCGAAGTCGAAAAGCTCATTCCCCGACCTCCAAGACATCTTCTTTAGATTGAGGTCAATCTGCCTACTTCTCAACCCGCACTCTTCCGTAGATGCTTAATATTGCCATTCAGAGGGGGAAGATCAGTGGAATGAGAGACGGCTTTTCTCCTTTGAATTCTCGGGGTTGAAAAAACCAAGCTCGGATGAAAATCTCCAGTTTTGATGAAGCTTGTGAAGAGGAAGGTGGTGAGAACTCTTTGAAGTTGGTGCCCCGGCTCCATTGACAAATCTCGGGATGGGGACCAACAAAGGGGATGATGAGAGTCAATCTCGGAAGGAGAAAGACTCAAGCCCGATCTTTGATCGGTTTTGTCCCGACATCCTTAGATTGAAGTTAGCCTTGGTAACTTTTGGCACACTAATAATTATGCCAAAGCCTTTGAAGTTCTATCTTTAAATCTGTAATATATCGATATCTGGGTCGAGGCTCAGTGGACACCAAGCTTTCGAGTGAAGTCCAGTTCAAACCGAAGCTCGAGTTGAGGGCCAGACTCGGGATGAAGCACCAACTCAGGGAGAAGACTGTAGATCGATGGAATGCTCTGAGATTGATCTCACCCGGTGATGGAGAAATTGGAGAAGGTTGAGCGAACTTGAACAAAATTGCTTTCCGATTAAGGGAAGTTTTGGCCAACCAATCTCGAAGTTTGAAGGATTGAGTATTCTTTTCAGAATCGATCGTCTTGATAGCTCTATGACAAAAAGCTGACCTCCATGGAAGCAAAACTAGAAAAACAAGATGGAGGGTCAAGGCTGATTTGAATGCGAGCTAAAAGCAAAAAGCATCGGGAGCGGACCTACAAATTCTTATGAAGCAAAGTTGGTTGAGAGGAATGATATCTTTAAATGAAGAACGTCAAGGAGGAAATGAGCTCAATGCTTTCATGGCCAAGATGATGAACATGTTCACAAGCTCTCTCAAGCCAATTTGCACATTTGTTCTAAGAATTCTACGTGGCGAAGAACCACCTTTAGGCGGCGAGGAGGAGCAAGATCCCGGATGGCGGGAGGTCAAGAAGAGTACGTTACAACGGACACAAAGATATCACATGGTTCCAAGAAGGGGAAAAGACTCCTCCGGGATCTCTTGGAATTATCGTTCAAATGAAAAGAAAGATTGTTAAAATCTTTGAAAAAGAAGATACTTGCGAAATATGAATGAGATTGAAGCCCTTTGAAAAGTCAAGTTCAAGGAGAGGTGGAGAAGCCGATCTACACTCGGGTTTGGAGGAAACAATGCGCGGTTATTCTTTAGAAATCCGAGGTGGTAGAGGAAGGATTAGGACAAACCCGGTCCTGGTCTTGAATTGCCCATCAAGAGAAAGGTCGTGGTGATAGAAGATCTGAGGGCAAAATAGCAAAAGGCTTCTAGCCGGTTCATAGAATCGATATTGGGTAATCAAGATTACGAACCAGCCCAAGAAAGTCTTGTCACTGAAGCACTCGAAAACACTCCACATTGAACAAGCGAAAAATTGCCGCTTTATTTCGTGTGTACGATGTCAAAGAAGGCCGGGCGAAGAGCGTAAAAGGCGAGCTGGTTCAAAAGGTTCGCAATCAAGGAGAGGAGCACAAAAGCACATAAATGGCCTGACGTGAATGGATGCGATCCATCTCAACGACGTGGGAAGAAATCAAGAGAACCTTCGGTTCTACTATGATGTGCTTTCGAGAGAATGGAGAGGTGAGAGCTCGGATCCGAATGAGGCTTTCATCGACTATCTCCCTGACCTTCTATCCAAAATATCTCCAGGATGGATAAATCTAGCGGATGAAGGAAAGGTCTGAGATAACCGTCACTGGTCCATATGTACCCTCCTCCCAGTCGAGAATGGCATTAATAATGAAAAGCCATTTCAGAAAATATCTCGGTGTCGCTGCTTTCGGTTAGATCGACAGAAACAATCCGGATATCATCAAAGAAAAGAGATGCAAAAGAAGAGATATTACGGAATGTTCGACCTAGAAGTCCTCTTGATGAGGTGGAAGAGCGGTGAAGAACCGAATCAAGAGCCGAATCAAGAATGAATGAAGACTTCGAAGATGAAGACTCGGAAGATTCATGTAATCTTTTATTTTTTGTCTTTTGATTTTTTTCGGATAAGAGTCATTGTAACACCGTAACCGGTCTACCTATCATCAATGAAAACTTATCATTTATGCTCAAAAGATAATATCTCATTATCTTATTTACATGTCTTTTAATTTTGATATGCACGAATAATTGTCTACGAGATTAATTGATTGAGAAATTAAGTATTTGGTGATGAATCCTTTGAGAGATTCATTCTTTGAAGAAATTATTGTGAGATTCTCTCGTATGGAAATTATTGGGAGATTAATTGTTAAGAGACTCATTATTTATAAGGGAAATTGTTGAAAATAAAACCAATCTTGTAATAGGATAAATCAAACACAGTATAGGTTAAGTATGTGTGTAACAAGATAGGTTTGGCATCATCAAAAAGGGGGAAATTGGGAGATGAATTTAATAAAGATATGATTTTGATTAGATCCCAAAACACTGAGTATGACATGTTCGAATAATCTTGATAGTTGAGTCGAGATTCGGTTTTAGAGTATTAGGGATGTTATCCGCAAATGTATAGTCAAGTAGATATAGATCGGGAGTTAGATCTCAAGACTCAAGAACTTCGGTAAAGTTTCAAGAAACCAAGTTTCAAAGATGAAATCAAGTTTACGGGTTTCAAGATGAAACAAAAAATCAAGACTCGATGATGAAATCGAGATCAAGACTTCGATGAATCGAGATATCAAGACTCAAGATGAAACAGATATCAAGACTCGATATAAACTGGGAATCAAGACTTCGGCGACGAAGACTCGGTATATCACCAAGACATCTCAAAGACTTCGAGACTCAAGACTCAAAGACCTCAAGACTCAAGACTCAAGACATGTAAGACGTAAGACTTAAGAATCAAGATCAAGAATATCAAGGCACAAGAATTCTCAAGAGTTCGATAGCATGAATGTTTCAAGATAAACTCAATGTTCCGAGGCACTGAATATATCTATCCGGCTGATGTACAATCGAGAAGATCGCGATTCCTTAGAAAAATAGATATTGCCCAAGATATTCAAATGCGCACAAAAGGAACTAAGACAAAGTGTTGTTAAGGTTATATCACTCGAGATTGTAACCTAAAGAGCCCCGTTAGTTTATCATCCTTTAATCGGAGACAAAAGTCAAAAAGAGAAGACAACATTTACTGTATCTTAACGACATTTCGTTGACGTGTCGTTTGAAAAGATGTCGGAAGTACTAAGTTCCATGCAAAAAGTGAAGACCGGCACATGAAAGGCTATTGCCTAAAAAGTGTTAGAGTGTCAACCCTAAATATAGCCGTTTCTCACACACCATAAGAGGAAACTCTCCTTTATCTCTCCAATGGATAGTTTTTCAAGAGTGACCTTGGTGTATGCTATAAATACTTGTGACCTTCTACATTGAAAGGTTCACGGGAAATTTATAACAACTCCAAGAGCTAAAACTTATTATTGCAAGAGTTAAAGCACCCGGAAAACCCTGAATTTCCCAAATGCTTTTATATTGAAGAGAGCTCATTAAGCTAAGCTTCAGCGATAAGATATATCAAAGCTTAGTCGAGATATCCTAGCCTTTGCATTGTTCTTTATTGTAAAGGATATCTCGTTCTAGTTGAAACCAACCAAGAAACCCCAAACCCTTTAGAAGGTAGTTTGAGTGTGATTGTTGGTGAGATTGGAGTTGTAAAAGAGTGAGTAAACTACATTGAAGTAGTCGTAAAGCTCTAGAGGAGAAGTTAGTAAGCTACTTGTGGTAGTCTCAAAACTTGTGTGAGTTGAGTAAGTAAACTACAAAAGGTAGTCGAAAAGCTCAAGGTCGGGTTGAGTAAGTAAACTCTGAGTTAGTCGAAAAAGCTCGGGGCAAGTTGAGTAAGTAAACTCACGAGAGGTAATCGAGCTCAAGGTGATTAGTTAATTTCTCTGAAGAATCGAGAGAGTGGGCGTAAAGCTTGATCTCTGAACCACTATAAATTGTTGTGTTCTTTGCTTTACTGTTTTGCTTAGCTTAATTGTTGATATATTCTCAAAGCATATTTTCATTGATATTTTCAAATGGAATCAATCATTTGAAGTTGCATATAAATTGAATCACAAACCTAATCACTATTCCATTAAAGGAAGGTTTTGAGCAAAAGCTTAAAACGAGTATAAACTAAGGGCCAACCATTCACATTGCATCGAGTAGCTAGAACAGAGATAGTTACCAAACCGAACTTACTCTTACGAGGGTTTGAGTAAGTTGAGTTATCTCGATCCAAGCAACTTTCGGGATCTCTGAAACTTCGGGACTCGATTGGGATTATCTGAGGTTTCGAAAAGCGGCTCCAGGATCAACTGTCTCGGTAGACTTTGACTCGGAAGCGACTGTGCTTCTCAGACCAAATCATCGAGACAACGACCTGGTGACCTCGATGAAAAAAGTTTTAAAACATCAACACGTGTATTCCCCATACGTGTAAGACCGTTTTCACCGGGACCAAATAGGGATGAATGTTTCATCCCCCTGCGCATGAAATTGTTTTTTTTTCGAAAAAAATGATGATCGTCGATAAAATATCAAATATTTTGAAAACGTCGACAATTTGTGTTGTTTGAAAAATTTCAATTAAGTGCAAGACAATTCCATGTCTTTGGAAATATTAGAAATCCACAAAGGTGGTGCAACAATTGTTTATTTTTCCTTTGTTTATAAATTGTTCAATTGGAGGACCTTCCACCGTGTCATTGAACCAGGACTTGGAAATACTTGAGAAGGACTTTTGGTTGGTAAATTGGTTACTTGATCTGTCCGTCTCAATGATTGTCTCTCCAACGGGTATGTTTACGTAAACTCTAGAAATTTGGCATGCTAGGATCTTTTTACGTGAAATATTATTTGCATGTTGTTGTTGGATTAATTATTATTTGAATTCACTTAGTAAATTCATGCTAGTAATAATTGTTAATTTAAATTTATTTTTTATGAGGTCATCTCGATAGATCTTGGCATATGTTATCCCAAATGATTGCTCGTGTTGTAAGTTTTTGGGTGACTTTGTAGGGAATATTTTCCCCCATCTTTTGTACTATGTTTACCGCCTCTTGGCTATTCATTCTAGTTGGCCTTGTATCATTTGGATGTTTTGGTGAATTATTGTGAATAAACTTTCAAATTGTGTCTGTCTTGGTTTGAAATTTGTAGCATTTACATTGATTCTCCTTTTCACCATTAAAGCCGATATGTTTAGCTTTTTTTCTATCTGAAGAAAACTTGTAGCACAATAGGTTAATGATCAATGCAAATGAAATTGGGTCAATTAGATTAGTGTAGCTAAGGATATTGTCCAAATCAAAAAATATATTTTTGATCTAAACTCATTCAAAATCTGGAGAGCAATGTAGTCTCGAGTTTTTTAGTATAATGGGACCCCTAACTTGTAAGATTGGACCAATATGAAAACTTATAGCTTTATTACATTATCTTAGGTGTCCAACTGTTGGGGAATTAATTTTTTGGATCTATTCAGGATGAATATTTAAATACAAATTTAATTATAACAATTATTACTAGCATGAATTAATCCTATATTAATTCAAATAATAATTCAACAACAAATCATGCATATAAAAAAGCCACAAAATCCTACATGCGAAATTGCTAGGAGTTTACGTGAACTAACCTCTTGGAGTGACAAACCGATTGAAGAGATGGATACCGCGTTCATTACGAACAAAACCGAAAGAGCCTTCTCAGTATTCCCTCACCCTTGTTCAACAATCCGGGTGAAAAGATGTTCGCCAACAATTTAACAAAAGGAAAAAATAAAATTATGTTGCACCACCTTTGTGGATTTCTAATATTTCCAACACATGGAATTGTATTAGAGATGAAAAATTCATCCCCTATTTATAATATATGGGTGATAGATTTTTTGCTATGGAATATGAAGGAATTTTTTTTTTTAATCTTCGAGAAATCTTGAATATATCTCATATATTCTTTTCTCCATAATTAAATATTCACAAAATTCCACGTCCTCATATTATGGGAATTTTGAAAATCTCACCTAAATAGGGATGAAATAGGATCTTTGACTTTTCTTGAATTTAAGGGATAATCTTGTATTCCAAGAAAACATATTCGATAAAATCTTTTCAAGAAAATCAAGAAAATCTTTTCTCTTTCTTCCTTTAGATTTTTTTAAAAAATTGAAAAAATAAGCAACAATATTTTATTTTATTTTAAACACCGATTTTCAGTTATTGGACTTTATCTAAAAAGGCTACTTGAGGGGCCTTTAGGAGAATTAAGATTGGACCTTCCAATGGACCTTGAATTATCAATATTGAGCCACAATATTATTCAAGCCCATAAATATTAATTAATCCCACTACATAAATTAATATTACACTATCCATCTTAACCCATATTACTTTTTAATATGACTCGTTATTATTTCACGTGTTTAAGATTATCCAATCCATTAATTAATTTAAGCCAATCAAAATAACTCCACATTAATTAATATTTTTTTCCTAGAGGTAAAAGTCGACTCAACATTATTATCCATACCGAAAACTAATTCCACTTGTAATTTTTGGTATGATAAAACTTCTCGAGCCCACCAAGGGACAAATTAAACAAAAGCGATATTTGCACCACGATTCTCCGATTAAATCTTAGCAATCGTCATGTAACTAATAATATTGCCCAAGATATAAGGTATTGAATCACATTGATTCTCTACCCATCATAAATCAAAGCAATAGTTATTAATTCCACACGATCCTATTTAAGGGATGGGGATTAAGAAATATCTAACCATCGAGGTCTAATTCTTCTATCCAATCTTCAAGAATTTATCCTCTTGTAGGTCCAATTCAGCGCATCATAATGCACTAGTGCAATCTCCTGGTCAAGATAAGCCAATCTAAGTCTTACACTTCAACCTTTCACGATGGATTGTTCATTTCATCCGGTTTGTGAATTAGTGTACTTTTTGGTTACAAGGATTGTTAATTTAACCTTCTTCGCCATCTAGTATCACTAAATTAACTACAATGTAACACTTACTATTTATTGAAACAGCTTATGCGATAGAATATATATAACATTCAATCATATTTAAAGCAACAATGATAAATAATTTATTTAGACCAAATAAGACGAATTCGTTTGGTTTTGTACAAAAGTAAAAGCATACTTTCGGATAACCCCAACACCAACAACATCAATATCCTATAATTTGGATAAGTATAACTTTCAAGTTATGACCTCAACAATCAAACCAATACATCTATGAAAATTATATATGAAAATGATACAAATAATATATAATAATAACCAAAATAACACATGAAATGAGATATAACATATGCATATTTAAACAATAATCATAAAAAATTAATAACTCTCTTGATGTTACAAACCCAAGTTAATTAAAAAGATTGTACCTTTGAAGATCTTTTTATTGACAAGCCAAGAACATTACTAGTATCTTATTAAAAAGCTTCATCCCCTAGCTCTATAAAACACTTAGCTACTCATACTAATACAAACACAACTCATTTTCTTTGAAAAAAATACTATACTAATGATAGATGTATTACAAGAATTGGATGCCTCTCAAGGGTTGTCAAAGAGCCCTTTATATAGGCCACAAGATTGTGTAGCCCAATGGACTTTTTGTAATCAATTCAAATACCTACAAAAGATTGATCACTCCAGGTCTTCTATGCGTCCAAATCTTGACTTGCTCCCTGAGTCTTGTAGGGCTTTCAATTATCTTTTCAAGGAGACCAAGATCTCAAAAATTGGCTTTATAGTTTGGAAATTTATGACCTTAGATAGTAAGGTAGCTCAATCTGCTTTTTATTGTTCTTGGAATATTTAATGACAAGTTGAACACTCAATATCTTCATTTGTGTGAATTTAATGACATTGATCTTTTTTAAACTATGTTGACACGCCTCTTGGTTATTCATTCCAATTGGCCTTGTATCAATACAATGTTTTGGTGAATTATTGTAAATAAACTTACTGACTATGTCATGTCTGCGGTTTTCAAATCACAGCATTTACATTGATTATCCTTTTCACCATTGAAGTGATTTTTTTAGCTTTTTATATCTGAAAAACTTGTGGCCCAATGGGTTAGTAATCCAATTCAACTGAATTGGGTCAAAGTGGATTAGTGTAGCTCAAGTTATGACCTCAACAATCAAGCAATACATACTTATAAAAATTTGGAGAGCAATGTAGTCTCGGAGTTTTTAGTATAATTGGACCCGTGGCAGCAACATTGGACCAATATAAAACTTAACTTTATGTTGGTCGGTGTTCGCGATTCTCCTGCGTGTATTGGGGAATACCGTATTCATTGTTTTTGAACTTTTCTTTTCTTGGGGGGGGATACACGAGTTATCTTGATGATTTTGAAACTTTTAGCTTTCAAATCTCTTGGACAATGATCGTCTGCTTCGAAGATTTAGCCCATTGAGACTGAGTTTGCTCCACCGGATCCGCTTTCATCGGATGGATAATTATCTTCTTGAACCCTCGGTAGAGAGTTAGTTGGTTTGGTAACTATAACTTCTTCTCTCAAGTTTCTTGAATGGTTGGCTCAGTTTGCTATAGCTTTTTCTAAAAATCTTCCGTACAACTCCAAAATTTGTGATCAATTTGATCTGAGTTATCAATTGGTTCAAGTTTTGGGTAGTGAACTATGCTTTCGATTAAAAACATAGATATAATCTTCTGAAAAATAAAACAAAATCAATTATAGTGGTCGGATATCTTTCCTCGTCCGTTCTCGACCTTGGAATCATCCTTAGGCCTAAAGCTTTCTGGCCTGAGCCTCCTTTGTAGCTTACTCACTTTTCTACTTTGAGTTTTTAAAATTCTAGGTAACTCAAACACACAATTTGATTTACACAATATCTTGAATGAGCTACCTAAGAGTTTAAAAACTAGCAACTCTCTAAGTGATTTTTCTCACCATGTAAAACACACCCAAACTACCTATTTTTTTGGAAACTTCACCTAAGGTCATCCTTTAAAACTTAAAAGCTGGATATCTCTGATAACTTGGATATTTTTATCGCCAGGCTTATGAATGTTGGATGAGATATCAAAATTCTAGGTTTTTGGGAGAGATGAATTTAATAAAGAGATTTTTGATTTTCAGATCCAAAAACCCCTCGAGTATGACATGTTCAAGATAACTCTTGATAACTGCGGTCGATTCAGATAACTAGAGTGTTCGATGAAGTGTTTGATGAGCACCTATGTTAGTCAGATGATAGAATAAAGAGATTAGATCCAAGACTCAAGAAGACATTTCAAGGATAATCTTGACTCAAGAAGCTGAGTTAAGTAATAGAGACTTCATGAAGTTATCAAGAAATCAGACTATAGATAGTTAGATTACGAAGACTCAATGATGACATCAAGACTCAAAGATGACATCAAGACTCAATATTCTTGAAAGCCAACGAAGACAATCGAAAACTCAAGATGACACTGAAGACTCGAAGATGACATCAAGACTCGTGATGTCGATCAAGACATCAAGACTCGATTATGTCATCAAGACTCAAGACATCAAGACACAAAAAGACATCAAGACATCAAGACATGTAAGATATCAAGACAAAGATATCTCAAGACCCAAAGAATCTTATCAAGACCCGAAGATTCTTTGAGAAGATAATCTTGAATACTCAAGATAACTTTGAATGTTCCGGAATCAATAATATCTATCTCAAGACTACAAAATTTAGAAAACGCTTTAATTAGAAAAATAGATATTGCCCGGTTTACATTCATATCTTGCACAAAATGAACTAAGTCTAAGAGTTGTTTAACGTTATCTCACTAAGATAGATTGACCAAAAAAAGCCGTTATGTTTGTCTACATATCTGAACAAGAACCAATCGGGGAGAAGACAACCTTCGTGCTTTAACCTTTGAAAGTTTACAGTGTCATCAAGCATGTCAAGAGTACTATGTTCCGTCGATCGCAAAAAAGTGGTGATTGGCTTTACATGAAATCATATTTCCTAAAACATGCAAGGGAGTATTCAAACCTAAAAATAGCCATTCATCAAACACCATAAGAGAAACTCATGGAAAGCTATCTCCTCCAATCGGATAGTTTTTCAAGAGTGACCTTGGTGAAGTTGCCTATAAATACTAGTAACCCTTTACATTGAGAGGTTACGGGAAATTTGAAAGCAACTCAAGAGCTCATTCAGATATTATTATTAAATTGAAGCAACTCAAAAACCAAGAATTTTCCAAGTGTTTCACATTGAAGAAAAGCTCATTCACTAAGCCCTAGATTGATAAGATATATCCGAAGCTTAGTAGATATATCCTAGCCTTTGCATTGTTCTTATTGTAAAGGATATCTCATCCTAGTTGAAACCAACCAAAAACCCAAACCCTTGTAAGGTAGTTTGTGTGTGTTTGTTGGTGAGTTGAAGTTAGAAAAGAGTTAGTAAGCAACGGTGGAGTTAGCCGTAAAACTCTAGAGAAGAAGTTAATAAACTACTTGTGGTAGTCTGAACAACTTATTAATATTGGAGTTAGTAAGTCGCAATGAGTCGACTGAAAAACTCAAGGTAGAAAAGTGAGTAAGCTCAAAGTCGCCCGTAAAGCTTTAGGAAGGTTAAGGAATTTCTCCGGAAGGTCGGAGAGTGGATCTTAGGAGCTTGGAGTCTCTGAACCACTATAAATTGATGTGTTGTTTGCTTTCTTTTACTGCGTTATTATTATTGCATGTTTTCACTTCGAATGCATAATTCAATCGATATTCGATTGGAAACCAATCCACCGAACTTTACATCAACGATCACGGTTTAATCACTGTTTTATTAAAAGGAAGATTTTAAAGAAAACTAAAAACGAGTATAAACTTAGACCAACCATTCCGCACACACTTGAGTATTTAGAATAGATAGTTACCAAACCCCGAACTAACTCTGCTTAGGGTTCAAAGAAGATGGTTATCGATCCAAGCGCCTCGGGATCTCGATAAATAAACTCAGTTGGGCTAATAAAGCTTCCGAAAGCATTTCGGGATCATTGTCTCGATAGACTTTGACCGAGGCGATCTATGCTTCTCATGGCGAAATCATGATAACTGACCCATCGACCTCGGTGAAAGAAAAGTTTCAAAAATCATAGCCCGAACACGTGTATTCTCCCCATACATCGTGAGACTGAATTAACACCGGGACCAACAAGTAGTATCAGAAATTGTGGTTCAAATTGACCACTTGCTTTGGTAGCCATAGTCTAATTCTTTTAAAGACTGTGGTCTAACGAAGCGCATCTATTTGCTGATATCTTTAAAGGCTCGATCATCATGCCTTCTAAGAAACTTCCTATATTATCTGTTGGGAAGCTATGATCTATGGAGATTGAGAATCACCGCTCATCTGTATTCAAAAACATGAAAGAATGTGGAGAGTGGTTTTTTAAGGACCATTCAAATTTATTGTTGTGAATCCTGCAATCACCGATACCGAGAGGAATGATCCCATAGATGAATTTCCAAAGTCGATGATCAACTTACTCGATGGGGAGAAAAGTTAGTCAATCTTGACTACATTGCTAAAGATACTTTTGTATAAGACTATTGATGATAGTGTTATGGGGATGATTTCTCACTTTGTGAAACTGCAAAAGAAATATAGGACACAACTTGTTTGTTGTCGTCGGCCGTACGATCATATTAAGAAAACAAACTTTCATTCTATTGGAAAGTTTGATAGCTTTAAAATGGAAGATAGTAATCCATTGACAAACTTGAGGTCGGATTAACTAGCATCGTGAATGATCCGAATGCTCTTAGGAAAAAAGATACCGAAGAGGAGGAAGTAACCAAAATTATGTGGTAATTGAAATGGGATATACATGTTGTGGTAATTGAAAACACCAAAAATATTGATTCTATGCCATGTCAACAAGTTTTTTCTTTGAACCGAAAGCTTATGAGTTTGTGATTGACAAAATTCTATGAAATCGAAAGAAAGATGATTCTTCATCTACAAAGAATGCCGCTTTCAAAGCCAAAAGAGAAATCTCAGAAACTAGAGAGTTCGGAGAACTCACTTGCCAAAAATCGAGGATGAGCGGAGGATAAGCTAATCTTGATGGCAAGGAGGTTTAAAAGACTAATAATGAGATATGGAAATATAAGAAATATTAGGAATCCGCGGTGTACGAAGAGACTCAAAAGTTGAGGACGGATAATCGCAGAAAAGAAAAGACCCGAAAATTTGAAGGATCTCATCCAAAAAGAAGGACTCCAAGACCGAGGAGGAAAGTAGTCGAGGATGATGATGCGAACATATGCTACAACCTGCTTAAGAAAGGTCACTTAATACGAACGCCCCAGCCAAGCATAAAGAAAAGAAAGCGAAAGACAAGCAAGAGAGACAAGAAGTTCTCCAAAGAAGAAAGCAGGATCACGAGGGAGGAACAACATCTGGAAGAAGGTTCCAGCTTCCTCGTATGTGATTTTCAGAGAGCGGCCAGTTGATGATATTTCATTTTCATGGCCGCCAAGGTGAAATTTTCTATCTCTCGTTTGTTACTCCACACAAGCACAAGAGTTTTCAAGTTCAATTGTAAATGCATCTTGACCTCGATGGATTCATTTGAGAATCTTATGAAGGACTATTCGTGGTTACAAGAATCGCCACCAAACTCAAGA